>JARPRG010000064.1:367058-425484 GCA_031001745.1 Hartigia nigra | reverse complement strand
TTTTTTCACTGAAAACATTTCATTGTGCATAAATATATAGCTTGGATGTTTGAGCGAAATGCTTTACGGGCCAAGAGTAATCGATGAATCCGGTGGTCGAGAGTCGCGGCGCCGGGTATTACGCATGGCTAAAACAGACCGAAAACAGTAATCCATCAATACATCCGGGGATCAGACAGGCTCCCGTCACTAATCACTAATTAGTCAATTAGCTCACGCAATTTTGCTAATAACGAACACACCGAACGGCAACGAGCGCACCTGCCACAGAATCAATGAGTGACGAACTCTCACCGAGCGACGATCATCCATCGGCTATTCTTCAATTATAGCTCCGAATGTAATTGCTATTGTATCGGTAAACTTGGCGCCTCTTCTCTGCACGTGTGAATACGTAGGACCGATCACGTTCCGTAGCTTTAGTCCACGTAAATCTACCAAACGCATTAATGCGAATTCAGCTGAATACATTCGACAGTGATTTGATATTTCGCGAGGAAATAATTATAGAAGAGAATCATCGAATTGTCAAAAATAAATGAGTGTTAGGTAACGAGAGGGACGTATCTATATATGTATGCAAGTCGATGTATTGTATACATTGCTAATAATTATCGATCCCTAGCTCAGTACCAATTATTGGTATAGCTGCAAACAGGGTCGCCCTGTAATTGGCACCGATCGATCATTTCTCGTAGTTCCGTGGTTTGGCCCAATCACTGGTCGTTAGAATATGACAAAAATCAATAGAGCTATAGTAATTGAGGTAATAATCGATATCGTCCGATATTTACTAAGCTTTCAATAAATTTATATGTGACTCATCAAAAATTTACCGGATATACTATTTTTCCTAATATCTCGTTTGACGTTAGAGGCGCGACGAGTTTGCAATACATATTATTTGTTCGTTAAACAGTTCTGGCGTGTTAAAATTAGTTTATAAAGGTACCGTGCATTTATTTCATTAACTATTAACGCTCCCCATGTTCTTCCTCGTACAAATAAAATCGATTAACAACATCAAATAATCCTGCGTAGAACGTCAAAAGAGTAAAGTCAATTTATTTCGTCGATAAACATCCTTTATGGTAACGATAGTAGAGTACGGGCGTGAAAATCTTCTCGAACAACTATGAAATAACTTTGTCATAGGATCCTTAGCAGTCGCAAGGGCATTGTACGTAGTGAAGAAGGGTGATGCGTGGTGGGTTAGACCAGTATGCATGATTACTTCAGGTAACACATGGCTGCAATAACCCTCTCCCAAGTTTCCTAGTTGCAAGGATGCCTCATACCTCGAAAGCAGTGTTCTGCATACCTAGGAGCATACCTTGTCTCGAGGACGTCTCGACGCTTAAGGGATGCTGGAAGAGGCGAAGAAACCGGAAGCAGCTTTACCAACAAAGACCAGCGTGGATCGAGGATTCAGTCCTTCACTTTTAATTTCGACTGCTAAGCCAGAAATCTTTGTAACGGCGGTAAGAATATTCCGAAGAAATAAGGGGGGCGTAGTTTGAGGACGACAAACTGTGGCGCATAATCACCAGTAGCATATCCCATGAAATGTATCCGTATAAATTTCTGGATCAAGTGGGAAAGCGATCTTAAGATCCGTCAATTATCTAAGGGATGCTGTACGGCTTGTCTTGCCCGTTTCTACCTCAAGAGCAAAGTTTCGACGTGTTACCCGCAGCCAGTGGGTAGTGCAATGGCTTGCTAACCCTTTCATGGTCGCTGTAGAGCACAAGAATGTGGTAATAGCCGCCTAGCTGCCACAGTGTTGATATCTATCAGTAAAATTATAGTGGCAAGCATGAAAATTAGAAACTAATTACAAAGTGACAACGGCAAGTCGGCCTTACACCGAATGTCTTGTCAAAGAGTTAAGTTGGCTAACTGCGAACCCACGGAGTTAGAATAGTCGATTTACTTTGCTGATCTTAGATTCCTGTGCCTATACCCTTCTACCAATCTCTAGCTAGAATCAATTGCAATTAATATTGAAGAGACATTATCGAAGGTGAATGAATTTTCTTTAGTCGAATAAAAAAAACGTAATTAAATTTTCACGGTTTACATAGCTTTTTTCGCATAACTCATACCTCGTATACTACATGTATCCACATCGAAGAATCTTCTTTATCGCCCAGCAACCAGCTCCTTGCGTCTCGCGTCGTTCGACGTGGCGAGCGTGTTTAATCTGAGAACGAATTTGCTTCGTCCCGACCGTGTCGAGGAGCTTACCGTTTGTATAATGTTGAGTTAGGCCGTGTAAATAGAGTCAGCCGGCTAGATGGAACCGGCCGAACAATGCCTCTTTGTCGAATTGCAAACGGTTCCGTCCTGGCAAACAAGTGGTACGCTTAGCTATGCAATAACGATATCCTTCATTTAAATTGCTACTCTATGAAAGAGAGAGAGAGACACATGAGTGTGTTTGTCGTCGTGTAGGTGGATAGTGGTTAGGCGTAAGGGAAGGTTAAAGAAAAAGAATGTAAAGGATCTCGCGATCTTTCTGATATACTGTCTGACATGAAAAGTGTAAAGATGCTATTTGTCCGAATTTCGAGAGGCGATTAAGGCGGCATCCTTGGGGAAGGAGAGAAAATTCGTCTGTCTTATATTTTTCACTTGAAGGAATATTTATGACGAAGACTGGATAAGCGAAAGCCAACATCTCCATAGAATCGTATGACTTTGGCTTTCTTGAGTATATGGAACATGTTGATATATATATATACACATATATTCTCTTTATTTGCATGGCGAAAAGTTGTACGTAAATACGTAGAATAATTGATAGAGTTGAAAGGAAGGGAGAATGTGGTGTCTAAGTCTAGCCTTTACTTCCAGATAACCTACGAGGTGACGTCGTGCGACCGCGACGCGACCCAGGGGACGATGAACGGGCCCTGGAAATAGCGTCGGGACGGACACTAGGAAGGAAAGTGCTTTCGCGTGGTGCGCGTTACGTGAGGTATTCTTTGTAATTACAAGGTGGTGGAGAGGTACAAGCGGGACGATGAGGGACGTTGTGGAAGGGAGGGATGTCGCATTGATAACGCTTATCTGGAAGTACGATGGTTGCCTGGGGCTTCGGATTCAGTTGTAGAGTTCAGGTGCCAGAAGTGGGAGCGACGTTACTTTTCGGCACGGCTACCGGGACGAGTACCTTCTGCACGCGTTGGATACGCTCGACAGGGAGCATCGTGATTCATCGGTTGTGACGTTAATAGGTGTGCAGAGTGTGAGGAAAGAGCATTTAAGACAGCGAGAGAGAAGAGGAGGGAAAGTAAGTGTAAGGTATGGGAATAGAGTGAGAGGAGGAAGGGGCTGGGCCGCAAATGACAAAGAGGTGAAGAAAGGGGATGACGTAAAATTGTGGAAACTCTTTGAATCGACTAATCGTTCTGCTGGTCGCCCCTCGAGTTTTTAATTTGACGCTTTAAGCGTCAAGTGGCCAGCGTCCAGGTGGGAAGGAACTGGGGAGATCAAGGAAAGGAGAGCGAGAGAACAAGCAGGAAGGTCCAACGAGAGGAGAAAAGAGGAGAAAGAAGGGAAGCTAAGGATAAAAGGCGACAAGTCCCAAGAGGCAAGTTTCTACTGTGGCGGCACGGTCTCTGCAAGCTAAATTATTCGTGCGCTTGACACTTGGCAGCGGCACTTCCGGAAACTGTATTGCCAAGTTACAAGGAAGGCGCGTTAACTACGTTACTCGAAATTTCTAGTGGACCGAACAGAGGCTGCTTCCGACACCTTCCACTTGACTGCGGTGTCGGTTCACTCTTCTCTTCACTTTTCTTTTCATCTTTTTCTCTCTTCTCTTGCGCCCTCTCTCTCTCTCTTTCTTATTCTCATACTCTTATTCCTTCTTCCAACTGCTTCCTCTTCTTTCTCGAGTCGCTTCTACGATGAGTCTTAAATCTTGAGAGTTGCAAGGAACAAAGGAAGTCGCTTGAAAACTTCGGCCAAGGCAGAGAACGAGCGAGGGCGAACGAAGGCAGAGCCCCTATCCGTACACGCACCGAGTTTCTAATTAAACTTAAACTTTTAATTGAGTCGTTATAAAGCTGTTTCTCGTAGAAGCCCTCACATACGAGCTTCTTGACTGCTCGCTTGTTCGTTCGCCTCGCTCTTCAGCTACCTGCGCCTGTTTTGACTTCCTGTCTTGAGCTGGAGGTCGTAGGAGATTTATTTGTCAGTAATGTTAGTACACAGGGCAAGGATTCAAAGAGGGAGACAAAATAGAAAGAATGAACTATTGAGTAGGAACAGTGAGTCTCTTAGTGAGAATTCTAGAGCCACTGAGCTATATGGTAGGTCTGTAGATATTTAGATTAACGCAGAGATAAAGCAGTGTGCGCCTTATCGATCAAGCTCCGAGAACTCACGAGATTATCTTATCGAGCGTGATTTTCTTACAGTGAAAGGAGGAGCGCGCCATATTGATTTAGTCATCGACCTGTAACTGCAGTACAACGAAAACTTAGTCGGCGTTTATAAATTGCGTTTATACGTAAACACAGCCAAAGATATTAGACCAAATATACAGTTCGTAGAGGTACGAGTCAACGGATTCTTCTAACAAGGACTGTCCATATCTTATGTAATTAAGATCAGGACATATCTGTTGTGCTTTTTCGTGTTTCATATATATACGTAAGTAAAGTGCGCGTTTCGTCGCGAATTTAAATACGCACGTAATCTGATAAGAAGATACATTATTGTCGCCTGCTTGAACAAGGCATACGTCTCAGTGAAATTAAAACGGTCAGTGCATCTATAGGTTGTTTTGTTAACGTGGGACTCGGTCCGTCACTTTGTCACTAAATCAAGATACGTTTGGGGGTTTTGATACCTTCAAACTCAAGACAGGAATCCTGTCTTCCGTAAGGATAGTTAACGTTGAGGAGTGCGGGCACCGAGAACCGGTCGCCAGAAGGACCCCCATGAAAATGCTCCAGTCCTTGACGGCTCTGGCGAGTAAAATCTCGCCAGGCTCACCGACAGACAGCAACGCGAATAAAGTGCATATGCACAACAACAACGTGGTGCATCATCCCCATCCATACTCGAAGCAGCAGTCGCGGCCACCGTCCCAGCCGAACAACGGCGACCAAAAGGAGAATACGTGAGTCATACAATTTAGCCATACATTTTCACCATGTCCTATAACTGTAAATAATATATACTATATGTAAATCTCCATGTACAGTCTTCTTGTCGGAAACAAAACAAGATTTTTTTATACTAGCATATGTGGCGGAGTACCTGTGTAGTGGCTGTAGCTAACTTCAAGCGATTTTTAGAGCCCACTTGGTTGTTGGATCCTGTAGGATGTTGAAATTTTAACTTTAAGGTAATTTCTCGCCCTTGAGATCAACCCCCGTTCTCCTGCGCCCTCTTCCCCTTTCTTTTTTATTTTCTCTTTGCTTTCCATACTATCCATAGCATCAGAGAAAGACAGACTGAGCTTTATCGCTTTTACGCCGTGCAGACGCCGAAGATTGTTTCCTCCATTTTGTTTACGCCCGAGCTGGGTCATTGTAACGCTTCGTGATTTTTGGATAAAAAGAAAAATTATAGAGATAACAATGAATTTCGAGAGTTTCTGTAATGGCCTTGAAGCATTTTTGGATTTTCTCTTTTAAGTTACTCGTAATTTTCCATTTTAGCCTTTGTACACCCAAGAATACTTTTACTTACTTTTAATGTGTATCGCACAAATGATTTATTTATACTTTCAATTTCCCTGTGCCACTGCTGTTCTCTGCACGAGGAATTTACGTAATCACGAAAAAGAAATTATGTCGCGTGACAAGATCTTAGCCTCGGGCAGACGCCATAAGACATCTCGGGCGACGTCGTGTTTTTTTCCAGAAGAGTACACCGTTTGCTTTACGGAAGAATGATAACGGCTGCTCTTCACCTCGCTACGGTATTTTTCCCGTGTCGTCTTGAAGTCGCGGATAGATCGTAGCGCGACGTAGGTAAGAAGGATGCCCTTCTTCATTATTCTCTTACACCACATAAGCATGCGGTGAACCGTCGGAGGCCTAAAATAACTTTGACGGCATTCCCAGATGCGAAGCCTGAGGAGAGCTGCTGAATCCTTCAACTTCTCTTTACGTATACGAAAACTAGCTAAACCCGGCCATGTTATTCCTCCAGTAAAACTCCTCCTACGCTGTCATCCTCCAGTGACGTGGTTTTAGAAACCTCCGTATATATAGGTATATAGGGGAAAGAAGGTTCGATAGATGATCACTCTTGCGCAAAACCAAAATTTGAACTCCACGTCATTGCACTGAAACAGACATAGGTGTGGGTTTGAATTTTACCAAACCGTTATCACTCGTTTTCTGTCTTATCACAGGATATAGGCCGGTATTACTTTTTATCAGTTCACGAAGATAATAATACTTAATGTGTATACTGGACAGACTATGATCGTTACATCCGTAGTTTTTCCAGAGAGCCAGTACTCATGCTTTACTGTATCTACTCTATTCATCTTTTCTACTCGCATATGGGAGAGACTTTTCTACTGAGGTTGAAAAGTATCGCTTTTACAACGGCACACGGCAATCCATAAAGTGACATCGATGATATCCGCACGACTCTTCGCGAGATTTACGGCGTTCGCTTCTCCGCGATGGGACACAACGGAATAGATCACACTTTTGTCAAGCTCTATTGTGGCTCAGGATATAGTGACTTTCTTGGGAACCATTCGCTGTATCGTGGACGTGGTTATCCCAAGGGAACCAGACGGTAGATCACTCACGATCCTTCGAGTCGCGTGACTCCTACAATGTACCAAATGCATTCCGCTTTTCTCAAGCGCCTCGGAAAAATCTACTCCGATCTTTCTCTGAATTCAAGAGAGTCGGGTTTTACGTATTAGCGACAATGCGTATGCTTTTTGTATACGTTATAGGTTATGGGATAGAACGGTATTAAACTTGTTATATACCTGAAATGATTGCGACTATAAATTCTGATTGAGGTATACATACATGTATATCTGTATATTATTTAGATGCATGACTAGCAGGGTATATGTTTAGAGAGTGATATTTGAAATTTTATGCATGTGTCTATACATACCAATGCATTAATATGTCCCTTTGAACGTAGATTACTTTTTCATTTTCAATAGATTTGAAAAGAAAGTTATAGGCAGTTTAAAGCTTAAGTTACAAAATGGCTCAGATACCTTTGATATTATTGCTAAGTATAGGATGTTTTATAGAATTAAGTTTTCTCTCTCTCTTTCTGCTCGAGAAATCCATCTGAAAATGCTTGCGAATCGAATCAGGTTACTCCTAGAAGGTCCAGACCTCCGTCGAGGACTATCTTCCAATATCCTCGGTCGATCCCACCTAATTGCTCAGAGTTCTGTCTTAAATCCGACACTTTGGTAGAGCCAATTTATCGTGATACTGACCTCGGGACAGACGTCCAGCATCCGTACGAATCTCCCACGAGAAATTCGCACATCGCAATTTCTCCATTATATTGGAGTGTCCAGTATAGGATCACAGTGTGTAAACATTACGTGGACAATACGGCTTATGATGTAATAAAAAGAAAATATATTAACAGAAAACTAATTTTACACGTATCCAGGTATCCATCATGAGAATATCTCGTGTTATTCATCCATCGAGTCCTTCATTTACTTTACCTCAGGACTATTCTCCTCTCATTTCCCAGCGTTGTTATATGTTATTGTTGGTCGTCTTTTAGAGTCCGACAGTGCGGTTACACCTCACGCGAGTGTGCTTTAATCTTACCGTCTCGGGTTTGCGTTTTGCTCCGTCCCGAGTACATTGCCGACGCGAAGCGTCATAAGGAGATGTGTAGCCGACTGGATGCCAAGAAAAGTTAGCTCAAATAGAGAACCACTTCGTTCTATCTTGTTTGTTCCTGGAGTTCCTTTGTCGGAGGATGTTGTTTACTGCTACGGATCGAATCTCGAGACAAACAAGAGCGTTGCCGTATAATCGGGAAGTACCTAAAAGAAGGAAAGAGGTATAACTAAGAATGATATAATGGTAATCATAAGGAGTAGTTTTTTGGCGGGCTTTTTGAATCCTTCGTGATACATATTCAGAAAAATAGTTCGATCAAGGGAATAACTTGACATTGCTCTATGGCAATTGTAAGCTTTTTATCTTACTCATGAAATTCTATCCTGGACCGTAGGGAAGCTTAATGGTTATTAGCAATTAAGCGAAATGAATCCTAATGAGGTGTGCGTATCATCTCACGAGTTCTCTCAAAAGCAAAGCATTGGAGTGCTCAGGGTGGGTAGACGCGGATTTAAATTACAGTAGTCTAGTTTCGCCGTGGCTATTTATCATGCGTCAGCGGGTGCCTCGTGTGCTTGATGCAAAATGAATGGCCGAGCTACGAGCAGCGTCGGGCCAAAAACGCGGCGTCTCCTTCTAGAACAATTTCGAGCGCCGCGACGCAGCGCTACATTCTCCGCCACGAAGTCACCGTCACGTAATTCTAAGGAGCTGGCATAAATGTTGACTATCATTCGCCAAATAAATGATAGCTTCCGTTGGGCTGACTCATTTTGCGGTTAGGGCTAGGGAAACGCCATTCGAAACTTCTTAACATAGATCCTGGACCTATGATATAGTTGGAGAGGCAGATACCAATAATAATCATTACTTGATAGGATGGTAACTAAATTAACTTATTTTAGGATCTTATATATTCATAGTGCACTGCCTTATAATTAGGATGATGAATGGCGATACGTTAATTAAATAGCGTCGTCCCATCTGTCCAAATTGGACCGTGTACACGGGGCCGTGATGGATCGTGCCAAAAGTTTTCTAGTTGCGCCCTAGTGCCAGTTATATCTTTCGCGTATTGTAATTATTAAGGATCGACTTATCCGGTAGGAGAAACTTCTCTTCGCTCGTGACAACCGACTCGCGTGATCGTGGCCGATGATGAATTTTCGATTTTATCAAGACCGTCGAAAATACCCAGCAAAAAGGCTTCATCATTCTCATTGGAAATCTATTCGGTGACTAATAACGCTGGCATTTAGGTTGGAATAGATCACTCGTCTCGCTTCCATCAAATTCCGACCTCCCGTCACTCTCGAGGATCTGACCCGGTGGCAGCGTCGCGGGATCTGGAAATCCGTTCGCATTAGCATGTTATTGGGAGGTTGTTTACCCTGGGTTAATCACCGCCTCTGGTGGCTGCTCCATTGGCATATCGGCGAACTAGGGTAGCCTGAATTTACTCGTAACTTTATAGGTACCGAATACCCTCGCTTATATACCGTCCACGTACTGCGAGCTTCTTCGGCAAGACTAAAGCTTTCCATCCCTCTTGTGTCTCGCTTCATTCCCCTGTTTTTTCTTTTTTTTTTTTCTTTCTTTTTAACAGCCTTCACGTCTATCCGAAAGAAAACTTTAATCCAAGCCTGATTCCGTTCTTCGCCCTAGGCGTATCAAACAGGTTTGATTTCGCAGTTTGTACACCAGAGTGCGTATCCCGTTTCCAATGTGGGGCGGAGTTGAATAAACAAATATGGATTTTATCAGTTTCCGGTTTATTCACAGCACGTGCGTGCATACACAAGTGTTAAATTTACCTGGAATTCGAAAAATTACAAATTTCCCTATGATCTTCTATAGTATATAAATTCGTCAAGTGGATGTTTTCCATGCGTCCATGTTATCCCCTTTCCGGGATAAATCACATTGAGAAAAGTATGTACCGCTTGTCTCATAAGTATCGAGAGACTATCGCGAGTACCGTGAAAGGTTTATTGGAAAAGGGGTTATAGTTAATTAAACGCATAAATAATGTAACAAAGCCTTGACGCGGAGTGCAGAGCTCTCCTGTTTCTCCCTTTCAGAGAGAACGGCGACGCCATCGCGTATTGCTAAGTCGTACCCTTATTTTCATCCCTTTCTCTTTCGTCTCGACGTGGCAGCCACGAGCACCCTTACCCACTTCCGTTCCCAGGCACGCAATGTGCTTCTTTGCTTCTATCGCTTCTCTCCTTCCTCCACTATCAGTATTGTCCTTCTCTTTTCCCCTCTTTTCGTATAGTTATTATTACCGACCTACCCCTATTTCAGGATTCTCAGTTATTCGCATAGAGCAACGCATCGCGTGTCATTTCGCAGGTTTGCTAATTAAAAGAGGAGCCGCTAAACGTGTAGCCGTCAGTTAACTGCTAGATAGGCCAATGCTCACAGTGAAACGTATGTATTCATATGTTCAAACGGCCAAGCGAAATTGTCGCGCGTTTTGTACGCGATCGCTTTGCTGTATTAACGCAGCTTATAATTGGTGGTCAGACGATGAATAAGTATGCTGAAACTGATACAGCAATTGTGAGAATTCTTATAACGTGATGAGCATATTGCTGAGCATGAATCTCTGAGAATATCGCAAATTAACAATAGTACTATTGTAAGGTTTTATAATCTAGTAATTACTCGGGCAACGAATATATTCAATTACTATTACCCCTCTGCGCCCCTTTTACATTTTAATTATTCTCGTATAACGGCTGCTTTGTAAATGACGAGTACGCCAACCAGCTTTCTCTGATTTTCTTTCTTTTCTCATTCACTTAATGCTGACTAGAGTCTCTCTGAATTAGACACGTTCGCAGGTGGTAACCACGCGGGATTAACGTCGCTACAGAAAGGTCATTCAAAAAGGATGCGGAATTAAAATTTTTTTTGTTTTTTTTTTTTACTTTGACAATTACGTAAATCTACGTGTTTTGTCATTCGATACAAATTGCAGTTTATCGTGAACTTACGTAAAAATACAATTATGAGAAGTTAATACTATTTGAGTCACCTGATAAAATTCGATTCCCAAGATGGGAGGCTGTTGGTAACATTCTTAAAGGCGCATCCACCCGACTCGTCCTTACGCCACTGCGTAACGACATATTTGCGATTCAATTTCAAGTTATCGAGTTACTTTGAACTGACTTTGACGATGGAATATCGAATTCCCTTTCCTTTCCGCGTGAAATCTGAAAACGCACAAGAGGATATATATTTATATATATTCCTTTAATGTTTCCTCGACAATAGTATTGATTGAATTAGCCGTATTACTATTTTTTATATATCGCATGAATAACTAACTATGCCCACTCGATACAATTCTTTCTTTTATCTTGTTAAGTGCACCTGAGAACTCGGTATTGATTCGGATGTGACCCGCGGACGAGAATACAGTGTCTGCAGCAGGTCATTAGTAGTCTAACTAGCTCGTTCGTTAACCTCGTATCTACTTTTAGAACAGATTCGTATTCAAGATAAATCTTGACTCCTTAAATCCTTTTTGTTACAGGTGAGTAACACATGTTTTGTTTTCATTGTATCTTTATCGCCCCTCTCTCCCCACTACACCTGCTTTCATCGATTATGAAGCTTAAGCAGAATAAAGGTGAGTCTCTGTGTATACTCAGTGACGTATCTGTAGGTAAAAACAAGGGATAAGAAAAGTCATGTAGAATCGCTTGAGGTAATTCATGTGGAAAAGCCATCGCTTTTGCGTTTCATAAATTCTAGACAGACTCTATTGCCTTTACAAAAATGTATATGACAATGCGGAAAAAGCAAGCACTGCGGCCCTGTGTAAATCATTACTTTTATCAGGTTCATCCAGTACGTATTTCCGCTTTATCTGTCGAACTATAACTGGCCATTCGTTTAAAAACTAAAAATCGTAAAACAATGCGGGCGACTATATTCTATGGATTCGATGAAGTTACCACTACCCAAACGTAATATCCGTCGAAAGCCACACGCACACGATACAAAATTTTTCAACTGGGGAAAAAAGACTGGAACTTGCTGGTCTGTGCTATCCGCGTTCTGAAATAACGACTTTGTGGTCTTTAGTGTTCTTTTTTATTTTTTTTATATTTTTTTTTTCTGAAAGAATAACTATAACAACTACTCCAGGCAAAATTGCAATATCGTTAAGAAACCAGGTGGAAAGTTTGCCAAGACCCTCTACATCAGTTTCGTATCGGACCAGATTTTTCCAGGTAACGATTCTTTTCTTTTCTTCCCTTCATTTCTGTTTTCTTCCTCGTTTCAGCCTGCTTCGTTATATCCTACCGTATTCTTGATACCTTTGTTGAATTTTTTTTTTTTTTCACCAACTGGGGAGCATTGTCCGGAGTCCGAATTTCATCCGCATCAAAACAAAAGGTCGCGATGCAGCGACGCGGAATGGTTATCTTGAAAAAATGATCGTTTCTGTCAGATAAGAAAGTATATTGTATAATATATACGTATAGGGTATGTAGAGAGAATTTCGAGAGGATGGCACGTTGTATAGATTTATAATAGGAAATAAATTTAGTTCTTTATTAGATGTACAAATAAATGAATAAATAAATATGTAAACAAGATCTCGAGAGTCAAATGTATTCCAAAGTTTAATGCGATTCCGACAATCGGACGTGTATAGGAGAGACATCAAACGTCAGACGACGGATAAGCAACCCTCGCAACACAATGACACTCCTGCCACCCTTCAGTATCTCTTGCTTATACAGGGAATTGTCAGATCGCAAAGAACAACCCCGCCTCTTTCATCCACATCACAAAGATATAACGAGATTTCCGAATGGTTATCGAGCGCGAGATAATGGCGTATGCAAAATTAACAACCCCGTTCCTTATATCAGGGTATTACAGAGGGTAGGTGGGTACCTAATTGCGAGGGTTGACAACTAAGGGTAGGTTCTTGCACGAGGAAGCCCCTTTGACATCACTTAAACCTTCCCTATATTCTTAGTGCAAAAAATAATGTTCGCGTGGTTAATAATGTTGCCTACATTCCCAAGGTACATAATGGTTACATGGGTGTCAAGCTTTATTCCTTCTGTACGCTAATAAAATTTGCATACGTAAATAGAAAAATGGGTTGGACGATAAAAAAAAAATGTTTGCTAATCGAAAATGTCGTCGTGTAATTTTCTATCTAATCATTATAACCGACCTCGTTTCATTTGCACAGTGGCTGACGACTAACGTTTGATCCCAGGTTTGTGGACGTGTTTACGCATGTCTGCACATGTATGGCACGCGGAGCAACATCGGCAACATGGATCGTAAATGTTTTATATAACGGTATTTACCAATTTTTCATTACGCGCGAATAAAAAGTTCTTTAAAGTTCGACGACGCTTTTCTGGCCTCTATGTTTCAACGACTCTTATCGTAACGCGTCATACGGACGTTGTTGACGCCATTTCTTTTGTTTTCAAACTTCCCGCAAAATTACTCGCCCCAAAGTTTCATGTCGCATAACAAAACTGCACAGCGGCAGTGCGACGAACGAAAAATTCACGGTTGCGGAATTCTACTTGACTGTTAGTTAAAGTCATACGGGCGGTCGTTAACGTGGCTATACTGATCCGCCATCTTTTAAGAGTTAGTGCATCTTGCGAATGGGTTATTTTTGTAACGGAACTCGGTAAGCTTACGTTATTTGGATAGCGGTGTGTCACGGAGAAGAGATGAAAACGTGCTTCAGAGATTGCGTGGGTTTCTGTAATGACGTGCATGAACGTAAGTTTGTGTACGTTTAGATTTAGGTAATAGAGCATCGCTTTCTCGTGCGGATTTAAGGAATGACGGTGTCGGGTTACTTGGTACGCATTACTACTGCTACATCTGTAGAGCTATAAGCTTTTAATTTTTATGAAATTTTGGCAGGATGTACGAAGGATCGATATCAATATTCCACAACCATCCTGAATGCATAAACATTGCGTGATAAATAGTCATGAGAATATATTACTTTAAACGTACCATAGATACCGGCACGCATATGATTTGAATGGTTGCCAATATAAGGATGGACTCAGGATACACGAAAAGGGATTGAAATGTATAAATGATGATTGGTAAATATATAAAAAAAAAATATTTTTACCATTCAACGTGTATTGAAGGAAAAAAAAAATGTTATCCCTTTGGGTTGATTTTCAAAGTATTCGAAATCACGATATGAAGAGGGGGGTGCTATCCGTTAGTGTATCTGGCATATTCAAGTTGTGCGCCATTGCAGATACCTATAGGGAATCTATATCGCTGAATGAACGAGAAGAACGGAGAATGATCGATGAATAGAGAATTTGCATGTTGCACTTTCACGTCCAAAATAGGTCGAGAGGACGTAACCGTGGTATTACAACACTCTTCTCGTCCCAATCATTTGTAGTTGAAGCGCGGCCAAGTTTCGTTATATCACGGAGCGTCTCAATAAGGTGGAACCGGCCAGAAGCCGCTGCCAACAGAGTGCGGAGCACACGCCGGGTTAATTAAGAATTAATAGTTCGCTCTTCTACAACAAATTAGCGTAGTTCCAGGATGAATTTCATCATCGAATTCACAGTTTCTAAAAGCATCTGCTTATATTCGTATAGAGAAAACGCTGTTTCATTTCGGAAGCTATAAATGTTTGGGAACGATTGTAGTACGTATTTTCTCCTTCGGATATTGTTTTCATATATATATACTCATTCATGTATTAGTATGTATACATAACAATCAAGGATTTCGTGATAGCGCTTTGAATAACTAGGAACCTAGTCCCGATTTTCTTTTTCTTTTTTAAGGGACAAGTCTATGGCCTCGAAGCGAATTTGCATTCCATCTGCCGTGCCAGAGGTCCGAATTTCATTAGACGAGATAGATATGTGGGAAAATGTGGAAGAGCACGAGGACCCGAAAATCATGGGATGGAACCCGGGTGGTAACGTTACGGCCATTCGTGGGGACCTCGATGGATGTCGCGTGAGGTCGGATTCTGATTGGAGGAGAGAACTTCCTCATTCCTCAAAGGAACATTCTTTATGGCCGGTAATTCGTCGCACGCGTCGCGGACCCACGTGATTTGCGACTCAATTTCTCCCGCATTCTCCGTACCCTCTCGCAAAACTCTCGGCCTTACTTCCTTTTTACCTCGGGATATACGCGTATCCTCGTCCTCGTTCCTCCTCACTTCCTTTCTTTCTTACTCACATCCATTGTCCCTCCTACCTAGCTCCTACTTTTTTCCCTTCTTTCGTCCGGTCGTAAAGTTATTTCGACTCCAGACCTAAGCATACCAAGGGCTGCTGGAGCTCATCCAATAATACTCCCGTTTACGATTGTATGCTCTACATAGGTAGGTATCGAATTAGACATGAGCTTGTATCCCGGATAACTTTGAATTCTTGGAAAGGTCCAGGGGTGGTGAGGTGGCTGCAGCGAAATTCACTAAGAATCGTATCAACGAGCATACCTATGCATGAGACTTTCGAGTCAGGGCAAAAGTTAGTGGAACTAATAGACATTGAGTCTTGATTAAAGTGGTATGGTCATCATTTTAAATGGTTCAAAGTTGGGGGGTGGTAGGGGGGTAGGGTACGTATGTTGTATTGCTTTTACAAGTGAGAAAACTTTTCCATCCAATACGTTTAATGTCTCCTCGGCAAATGAGTCTCGGCGCAAGAGTACTGGATTGCAAATGACTTTTTAATTTATTTAGGATTCGTACGAGAGACCACCTAAATCGGCTGGCCCTTGTAATAGCACGTTACTGTAGGACCGAGGGTGCGAAACCGGCGCGTTTCTTCGACATTAATCATAACTGACATATTTTGTGCCAACACGCTCGAGTTCGCTTTACTCGCTCTCCCAGCTCGTGCCGGCTTGGCAATGTTCGCCTGTGCGAACGTGTTGTGTCTTTACAGTGACATTAGTGACGGACCATTTTGTAAGCTGCATATATGTATAGGACGACATAACATTCAAGCTCGACGCAGAACGCGTGACCGGAATTTTCCACTTGTTTTACGCCCTGGGAATTTTTAATGCTATACTTTGTTATATATTAGTCGACGCTGTTTCGGTGTTGGTGGCAATGCTGCAATTTTTTTTTTGTTTAAGACCTATAAACAAGGCATCACTGCCATTATTGTAAGATGTATGTTGTAGATACTCTTTGACTGTAACGATAACTTTAGCACTGCGAAGACTGTTTGATATTATCATGACGTGGGAACGCAGTCCGGAAATCAGGAAGGAAAACTCGAAAACCAAGTAAAATCGTAATTCGGAACATGTCACCGGCGATGAAGTTTACGACTGCTACGAGGGTGCTTCTCCCTCTGGTATAGTTGAAAACTTGCTGTCGACGTTCAACTCTGTCTCCTCGCTGGCGTTACACTGCGCCTTCCCCGTTGGCTTTGGCGTCGCGTGTACCGCCGATCGCGTGTCTCTAATTGTTTGCTGCTGGACTTCACGATAAATTATTGTCGGCCGACGAGCGTCCCCTTCAACTTTACCGCCGTAAAACCAAACCCCCATGAACATTTCCCGACATTAGCGGCAGAAACTTCAAGTCGATTCTTACGAGCTTCGGTGCTCTCCGACGGTCAGGGTTACCACCGACGTCGATTAGAGAGAACATTTTCTTTCTTTCTTTTACTCGACTTCGGGATCCCGTAACGTCTGCTAGATCTCGTTACTTCGTGTAATTCCGTGGGATCCGTCGATCCTATGGTTCCCTGGAGATCGTAGAGGAATTAAAAGCTGGTACATGGAAACTGGAGCGGGTAAAACCTGTCTGAGAATCGTTTATGTTGTTGCTTCGTGGAAAGTTGTGTTGAAAGAAAAAATGGAAATTTTTTTTTTTTTTTTATGAATAGGATATTTTGGAAATATTGTTTTTCTTGTGTGTTCTAACGTTACTTTTTATTAACCGGAAAGTAAAATGGGCAAAAGGGGGAAATCAATCTTTTTTTTCTTGCCAGAAAACGTGATACTTCGTTGGCTTTTGTTTACTCAGTGACTTTGTATATGGTATATAGGACATATATATATATATATGTATGTATGTATGTATGTGTATACAGTATCGTGGTATCTCAGTAAATGTCATCCGGTCTTAGGCAGGTAGTATCAAAGCTGTATACCTTGCGAGTGTATACCTTATAAATTCCATTAATTTAGGAAGTGTTGATAGTAGAGCAGTACATTTTAGACATAGAACCTTGAATAATACTCAGTTAGTATACAATTATAAAATTGAGATAAATATGTTAGTGCCGTAATTCTACTGTACAATATGTACCTACAGCTATTCTAGTTGTTATTTTGAATTTCGTTATGCAATTACATGATTATATTGTACATGCATGTCCGGTACGGTGACTCTGAAAAAACTTTCTTTTTACAGCTGCTATCGACACAGCGTCTGTGTCTTAATTAGAAACTATTTTCTTAATTGTTTTAGAATAAAAAAAATATTTCAACATGGCACAACTCAATTTTATGTAAAAAACGGTAATTTTCCAGTTTTTTTTTTCCTTCGTCGCGTTAACATTTTACAAATTTCTCTTTAAGAATTCCTTCGTGATCATAAGTTGTAGTATTGTAATTTTTTTAATGAAATGAAAAGAAAAAATTGAGATTCCCTACACACCATGAAAGTGATGATTTTCGATTATGCTCAGATTCCACTGCGGCATGGAAGCCTTAAACATTTTTTATAAGACATTCCTTGAAAATTCCGAATTCTGTGAAATTTGTCCTCTGTGAAAATTTTTAATAATTCTGACAAGGCATCCGAGGATAAATTTTTGCATTCCCTGGAAATTTTCTCTGCATTCGCGAGACTCCTGTTTGCTGATTATAAATTCTCATCGAGAATTAACGTGCGCTATCGCAGTGATAAAGTCTAGCGATAACGTTACTCCAGGACTGAAACCAAAGGCCAAGAAGGAGTGATTGTACCGACCGAGAGATAGAGACAAAATATCCTTGACGGTAGGCTATATGGCGAAAGGTAGAGTGTCAGAGAGAGATAAAAAATAAAAGTGAGTATAAGAGCGAGAGAGTAGGAGATACATTACAATGCCTACGGATGGTACTAACAAATCCATTAGTCATCCCGTAAACCCTGCAGGAATGTCATTCACTGTTCAGTTTGCTCTCTCGATCCTCGTAAGGAAGGAAATTACCTGGAAGTTGAAAAAAAAATACATTCTTCTCTTATTGGATAAGGAAGTTTTACTGTAAAAAAGTATAAACTTAATTTCTACGGGAAATAAACTTATCTCGAAATTGTCAGATGGCTGACAGTAATATAATCCGTTACTAATTATAAGTGCAGATTTTAGAAATGATATTCCACGGGGAGAACTAGATGGTGGATAAGGAAGCAAAAGAGACCGTCGGGTATGTACGTATATGTATTAAATATTCGTCGTTGAGGTAGTTTCGCTGGTTTCCGAAGGCCATTCCCTGGAGCTTGGCCGGCGCCGTTTTCGAATCGTCGGGGCGAGACGTCGCGACGTCTTATTGAATATATAATTCAAATTTCATCGTATGAATAATGTGTAATGATATACAGAGGGCGTAAAGGATGGCGAATGAATGGAAAGGGTATAAAAGAAGAGGAGCACATAACTACCATACGGATATGACGGAGGTGTAGGAGAAGGTGGATGGATCCTCATCCTAGTAGCGAATGTAACGTAATAAATAATAGAGTTCGGGTCCGATGCTCCTCAGTCTCCCTTTACTCGTCTCGTTCGTCCCGACGCTGAAATATTCAGGAGTAGTAATGGGCTGGAACTCGGCGCTGCCCACAAATCCACCTGTCAGTCGATCAACCGCTTTTGGAAATGCGTTTCACTTGGTTTCGCATATCAAATCAAAGAAATCGAATCACGCTTTTATGGTTCTACTAGAAGCTTATTTGCGCGCGCTGATTTAAAGATCCATCCAAGTCCGACATGGATCTTGCACTAAAGGAATTGTTGGAAATCGGTAGCATTACCCAGATGTATGCGTCTTCTTAAGCGGAACCTCCACTTCGTCGAATTATAGTCCGAAAAGTAACTGCAACCAGTCAAATCAATAGACGTCGTGGAAAACTGACAATAATACTTTGGTGTTATTTTTCATATGCGGCAAAAATCACTTTGACACGGATCCTACACTATAGGAATAATTTCTCTATTCCCGTGTTTGTCACTACTATGTTTCAGTATAGTTTCACACTATAGTTTCAGTGCGACCGTCACTGTCGGTAGTTTTGTATTACATTGTAAAGACTTCGGGTAAACGCATTTGATATTTAATAGTTTTTGGGAATCAATTGAAAATTGCACAGGATCTCTATGGGATTTGCAATATTATTAAAGGTCCCTGACTGTGGCTTTGCAATGGAAATCGATTGACGCATGTCGAAGACGTCATTCGCGGTTTTAGCATGGTTGCATACGCGTTCCGTGTTACCATGTTCCATGTGCGAACATCGAGGCAGATAGGACTCCAAGGTATTTCCGTCACGTAGAAAACTTTTTAATCCACGTTTTCCAATTTTTCCCCTGTCAACTTTGCCATCTCATGGCTCGATTTTTTCTCTCCCTCTTGTACTCTCTTCTATACCTGTTTCTCTCTCTCTCTCTCTCTCTGTCCCTTGGTGCACGTTTCCACGCACGTATACACGAACATGTAGATCTCTATTGAAGTAGAGGGCGAGTGCGCGCAAATGTATAAGGGTGGTCGGGCGGTACCAATCTGCATCTTTTCTGGTATGCGGTAATTCGGAGCATCCCCGATAATAGGAATTCATGGTCGTATGGCAAAAGCATAGGGGGAGAAAACGTGCTCGCAGGTGGACTTCTACGACTGCTTCAGAATATTCCAACCCTTATTGAGGCTGCACAGCTATTCCTATCTTTGCTGCACTCGTGCAGGGGTTGAAATTCGAAAAATAAAGAGTCGTTCACACTATTTCTCAATATCGTCACACGACTGATCTTTGGAAGTGACGCGCGTTGCGTCGTACTCGAATGAACGAACGACTCGAGTTAAAGTGGCTTGGCGGGATTGGCTGGTGGCCAGGCGGCCATAATTGAACACCGTGTTCAGCCGGCTTGTTCCAGTGTTGTCCACTTAAGCGGATGGCACGAATCAGCACGACCTACTACTTTATGTCTATAAATCAGAAATAATTAGTTACGTGCGTTAAATGCTCCGTACAACGAGAAACCTACCTATTGGCAAGTCATCCTCTATCTTTCTCGGATCGTATATTCCGGATAGTAAGTTGGATGACTTCTATTGTGCATGGTGAGTGGCATAACGTACAGAGGACGTCGCGACCCTTACGCAAGACTACAGTCGTACAGGTAGAATCTGCCAATTGTACGTGACGAATGGTCGTGGGCAGAACTAAAGTTAGACGCAGAACGTGCGAGTCATTTTGAACAGTGGCCATGCGATTCAAAGAGAGTCTGGCTGACATTAGGCTCTGACTGGCAACCTAAATAGTCCAACCGAGAGACTGATGAAATCGATAGCACCTACGACGTCGCTTGGCTTCCCGAAAATCCCATGGTAATCCTGTGGCGTGACGCTCAGTCGTTAGAAGAGCTTGCTCTGCGAACAAAAGGACCTCGCATCAAATTAGGGAACAATTCTCTCGATGCTTTTGGTTTAATTTACACGCGATAGATAGAGCTTACTACGTATGATCGTAATTCAGGGGGTTTCCCCTAAAAGGGAGCTTGAGAATACACTGTGATATTCAGTAGAAAGAAGCCGCCAGACACTAGGGAGACGCAGCGGCCTATGTACCCTATGTTTATAGCCAAGCTAGCTCAGACGTTCAAAAACACGTATTAACGGGAAATCGATGCACCTTGTATCAAGGGTCATATAATTCCAGCTACTGCGATCCTATCTTTAAACCTTTTCTTTATGATCATTTTGTCATAATCAAAGAATAATATTAGTCTGCTTTAGTTTTATGTGCCCACCGATGCCGTTTGGCATTCATTTAGACCGCAATCGTACCTTCAAACTTTTTATTACCCTCAATCACGAATGCACGAGCGGTTCCAATTGTATAGCTGCGACCGTTTTACGACGACGAATATCCACAATCGAAATACTTACGCATAGCCAGACTAAAATAATCCCCTGTTCCCTTTGACCTATGTAAGATATATATATATAAAGAAAAACGAAAAGGGGAAAAATATATAAAAGAAAAATTTAAAAAGCACCAACAGCAAAGCCCCAGAGCAAATTGGAGGAGCGCGATCGCCCCGAGCAATGTTTAGCACGGGGAAAAGCAACGCCGCACTGCAGCACGTTTTAATAATTGAAATAAAAGGAAAGAAGGGAGCTTCGGTGGGAATGGCGAAAGGCAAGAAGGCAATACCGACACCAGAAGCCCGAGAGAAGCCAGGAGGAGTCTCGGAGCTTCGCCTCGGCCACCTAAGTGGAAAGTAACGACCGGTGGTTACATTAATACTACCACTACACTTACTCCTCGGGTCTCACGTACACTCTTGAATGCGTAATCATTCGTATGCATATATCATACCAAGGATCTGGAGATCCCTGAGAGAAGATGATTAAATTGAAATTTACGCTTGGTGAATAGACACGCTTGACAGTTTTCTAGGAGGACAGAATATATGCAAAAACGTCATACGAACTACCCTTATGTGGATATTTCTACTTTCAATCATAAAGAGCATGCACAAGCGGCTCTATTAAAATTGACGCTCATCCCCCTTTCGTTTCGGATTCCACCCCTTTCACTGCCTGCGCCTACTTCTGGCACGATCCAATGTTCTCTAATCGCCCGAAAAGTTCAGTGTTATATTCGTAAGGGTAGGGATGATTTTCAACGTTCGAGCTCGATATAACCCTTAGTAGCAGTAGGTAACGCGTTTCTCGTGATAATGGCATATGGCGCACATCGAGAACACGTGATAAGATAGCGCCTGTGCATTTGCTCTTATCATCGGTGCGCACATCGCAAACAGGTAAAGCCTCGTAGTTTTAAAATTACACTTGGCTGGGAACGCTTTTAAAAGAATTCACTCTGGTGGGAATTACAAAAAAAAATAATATATACATAATATGTATCAGTAGAGCTAACAAAAGATCTCAGAGGTGAGTATCTTTCACTTCTGGATTTTCTATAGCTTCATTGGTACATAGTAGATTTTCGTTATATATCCACCTATGTATAACATACTAGACGACGAATGAGACGCATTAGTATCATCTGATAAATCAGTGAAGAGCATGGCGAGCAAAATGCTCGTATGAATAAGATATGCTGATACGAAGGGTGTGGGTGTATAAATAAAGCCGGAAGAGACTTTTGTATTTGTTTTTCCTGCATTTCGCGGTCCACTAGGAGTTCCGGTAGGTGATTACGTGTGAGAGCTATGTCACTGATATTTACGTGAAAATTATATTTTTCTGCTTGTATACATTTGTCAGAGGTCCGTGGGGAGGGGCGAGAGGTTCGTGAAAAAAGTTTTCATAACAACAACATTCTGTCTGCATAACCGTGTATATTTTACCTCGTAAACATGTCTTTTACCTCAAAGCAAGAGTTATGAAGGATTTTATTCGGTGCAACGAAAAGCTCAAGGGAGCACCGACAATTGTTACGATATAAAGAAAAAATTCAGCATTCCCGGCTTCCTTGACATCCTCGTGCGGGAATACCAAGCCAAATATGCTTCTAAGGAAGCAACTAGCTCAGCCTTGCGTAATGTTTGGCTTATATCTTTGTGCGCATCGACGAGCTTTACGGTACAGTGCAGCATCCTTGTCAAAAGGATTAATATATAGACCCCAAGGATAGTTTCTTTTATCAGAAACAGACTTTCGAACGAGATACTTATGTATTATAATAAATATACTAAATATTGGGATACACTAAGAAAATTTACTACTCTTAGGTAGTCACTTTGACTCCGCGATACAAGGATTGCCTGCAGGAAATGCCGCAGTGGGAAGGACGAGGATGATTACGATGAGTAGACGTCGACAGGAGACTCCAAGTAATCGAATAACCGTCATGGCAGGGAAAACTAGCTAGAGGTACCTTCGTATTCAGTCTTCAGGGAGTTTCGTAGTTCACCTCGCACATCTTAACTTACGACATTACGTGGTAGCAACCCCATGGGTAAGACGAGGGGGAGTAACCCCCCTAGCCATGCGACTGTAACGGAAGAAGGTAAAAGTCGGCGCTCGGTTGAACGTATCTTGTATTCTTTTTTATTTTCTCCTATTTTCCTCTCACTCCTCAGAATCAGAATGTACGAAAGCAGGATGGAAAATGGCTTTTTTAAGAATAAACGAGAACGGGGTAAGAATGACGTTGCTAGAGAATTTATATTTTTCCATACATAGTACGTAGTATGCATGGAACGGATACAGGTATGGGTACTTGTACATAGATACGAAAGGCATAAAGGCGGGTTTATCTTTGGCTTGACATTTTTTACATGCGGTACGTTATCTTCGTTCAAATAACGATAATTAAACGAAATGCCGTAAACAGGCGTCGCGACGAGAGAAATTACCTCTCAATGGTCTAATGTGCGTTAACCGTGGTTTAAGTATCGTATATGACCTCTCTAAGGAACTATCAAACATTAACATAATAATTATGTTTTTAACGTTGTACCTTATAGGACGCGAGAAACCTGTGCGATGGGTTATTGTATTCTTCGTTGGAGTTGATCGCTCAAGGCGCTCGTGCATGACGCCGACCGCTTATAAATACTAGCTCGCCGCTTGATATGAATGCAAACCAGCTCGATTCCAGACAGGAAACTGTATCGACACGTATTCGCTTGCTGCATCTTTTGCCGTCCTAACACGGATGCTGAATGCGCATTCATTGCCAATTCCGTTTGGAATAGTACCTTCGTGCTGAGGCACACTAGAGATGACATCTTGGTATTGCGCGACGTCCATAAATTCAGGAATGTCTCTTGATTCCCGTCGCTTCTACGACGTGCGATGCAGCGCCGTAGTTATCTTACATTTGCGATTGCGATAAGTTTACGAATAACGAGGTTACGTAGCGCCTCGAGATAAAAACATAGTGTTGCGATAAAGAGATAAGCAAGACAAAGGAAGATTATCTTTGTTACATCAATGCTACATGTTTATCAATCTCAATGTAGTGTTCCGGTTATATATAGATATAAAAAATATCATGGAACATGACGTATTCATTTTTAACAGGTTTATTATCTTTCCTGGAAACGTCTTCAGTGATCTCGGTATTTTATTTCGCTGGTGTTTTTAATTTATTTTCTAGGGAAATACCGAGAGTTGATTGTCACGCAGGCATGTCTCTGGTATATTCTAATATAAGGGTTTAAGGTGGTAGCATTGATGTATGCTCGTATATGTCACAATGACCATTCTCCGTACATTGGCTGAGGGCCAGCAAGCACACAAGGAAACATGTGTTCAAGATTAGCCGGCCGACAGGTGCTACCGGTAGCCTGTAAGCATCCGCCTAAGTTTGCATACGCGACGGCATGTTTCGGTGGTAGCCAAGGAATTTCAAAATTCGGCATGTGTATCTTTATGGTGGTGAATTATTGCGAAACATTATTTTTAGGTTAGAGAAGCTCTGGAAACACGTATAAAGTCACTGAGGCACATATTTAACAGATAGAGATAAAATTCGGCTCTGTGAGTTTTTTCTCTCTTTTTTTTTTGTATTCCACTCTTTTCTTTTCTCCTCTTTTTCCTTACTCACCGGAAAGCACTAAAGTTCCCAATTAGTCCATAAAGGCACAGAAACGCAACGATTCGAAGTCTCTACGGCAATGGGGCTACCTACAACGCGTTTCCTTCTGCAAAAGGAAACAATGGTTAACGCACAGGGCCTTCGATAAACCTTCCAAATTGGCTCTTACGACCGCTCCACTCGTAACCATATAACGCATCCCTCCCGTAACGCGTAAGAAGTACGACGTAGTGCCTTAATGAAACTTGAGCCATACGATATATAGGCACTCGAGCTACGCGTCACTCGATTTGTAACCAGATCGCATTGTCTCTACAGTATGTAATTTACGAAGGAAATAAGCTTTTTCATAATTTACGAGTATCCTTATAAAAAGTTGCTCCAAATAATAAAAATCCAAGGAACATTGAAAAACCGCAAAAAAATCAGTATACAAATCTCCTGTGTGAATATAGAATCATTTCCTCCCAGGGTGTCTTAAGCAGCCGAGAGATCTCCTCTGCACTGCCGATGCTTTACGTCTTACCAGCAACGAATTACGTAAGTGTACGGATGGCGTCGGGACGTAAGGAGGAAGATACGTCAGTGTCGTACTGCAAGCTCGCCGCGTTAATTACCTGCCCTGCTTGAGGTTGCTTTACGTTAGATAGCCAGGAGAACGCTGATGGCTACGGTAATTGGTAATCGGGCAAAGGCTTCCTTGTTCTCAAGGGTCCTGTGGGAATCAGTCGAGATGCACTCCGCAAGAAAATCAGAATACGGACAGGATGGCATTGCTATTGGTTCTCTATTTGTTTTATTTCTGCAAACTGCATTTTCAAAGGATTTTGGATACTGTACAGGTAGCGGTGTACGTATTGCGTAATTATCAGTTATGTACGGATAGTATGACGCTAGCGTCCTCGGTATCTACATACCAACTGGTCTGTACGGTACGTGGCCAAACGTAATGTGTCACTGTCATCGGAGTACGGTATCCAAATGGTTATCAGGGACATAGGGGTAGCAAGGCTTACAGTTAATAACAGTGCGAAATGTCGCTGCAACTCGATGCTCTACCGCAATGCCGTATTCGCATTTTACTGCGCGAAACAGTGGCCTAACTATACCGGCTTCTGCGTCAGTATAACTACAACGTGGTTTTACCTAGCTCCCTTGTCTGTATCTGTGACCGTTCCTGTTTCCTTGACTTCCCTATTATACTGCCTGCTCAAAGAATCACAAATATAAATATTCATGTTGCGCGGAATATTTTTCACGAGCATTCGTTATTCATACGAGCGACGATGAGCTGTTTTATGGTAAATTGCTATCTCTACTGACCAATCCCAAGCCAGCGTAGGATTTAACGAATGCGATGCTAAAGGCTATCGTGGAAGACGCTATTAGTTTTTTCCTTTAAACTTGTCATTTCTTTGATGCTACTTGAGAGTTTGTTTTTCCGATTACGAGAACCTTAGACAAACCTCCAGATGGTGCTTGCCTCTTTGGTACAAGGTAAGCGGAGCCTCACGTGTATTTCTTGATTTATAGTGGCTGTCCTAACCATCCTCCTCTTCGTTACCACTGTGCTATAGATTTTCACGATCTTTACCCGAGGTTCTCAATGTGTGGTAGAAAATGAGAGCGATTCCTTACGGATGTCAGATATTCCCTTTGCCTTTCCTTCAGTTACGAAACTTTGCCTGAGGCGAGTAACAGCCCTGTTAGCTTTTCTTCTGTAGCGATGGGATCAAACTGTTTGCAGCCTTCAAAAGATTTTGCTTATCGGTATGGTGCCGAATATTATTTGATCGCATATAAATATTGGTTTTCTGGGTTCGAATTTGGTGCATGAAATTAGTACTTGGCAATACCTGGTTATCAACATATATATTATTATTATTATGGTTTAAAAAATATTTTCTATTTATTGCCGCGAGTCTATATAATAATAAAGCGAAATAATGCTGGGTTGTTGACGAGAAATATTTAGGATGAAATTATCATGAGCTTCGGGCTATATCAAAGTAATCTTTTCGTTTTATCCGTATTTACTAAGAAAAAATTTCTTGGTTTTCTTGGGTTTCGCTGGAGGATTTATTTTAGCCTTTGAAGACCCGCAGACCCTATCGAACGCTATCGACCTACCACCTCGTATCCGTGTAAACTCCGGACTAAGGGGAGGTTGTCTTTAGGAGGGGATTCCTGTAAGTCGAGGGTTGCATCGGCCCCCTTGTAATATTAACCCCGTATTGCATTACAATTTTAATAAGGATACCCTGTATATACTCCGATATAGTTTGAGAGCCATGTCGTCCTCTTGTATTGAAGTATATTTACTTAAATGATAAAACTTTTATATCGTTCAATTCCCATAAATACGTATAAGGAGAAGGAAATATGAAGGAGATTCCAGATTATTTAGAATAATGTACTTGCCTGATATTAATATCTATGTATATAATTTGGTGAAGAACATTAAAATAATTTTTCAAGAAGTCTATTTATCCACAACTTCTTTAATTATTGACATTGAAAAACCAGATGAAGACTGTATATTCTATAAATCATAATAACAAATCCCATAGACTTTACCCAAAATCATACTAGAGCATTTATAGAAAAATTTTTACAAAAAATTCAAGGTTTTTCTGTATAACTAATAAAAATTTTCATGCCTATGTCTCGGTAGAAATGTAACAATTAACATATACGCACTCCTGAAATACCATCTGCTGTAGTTTCTCTGATAATGAAGCTTTCGTAGCACCAGTATAAATACCGCGAAACGCCTAAACGTTATCAGGAATGAAGATTTCCAATATCGATTTGCGGCTGTGCGCTCGTAATATCGAGAGAGAATTCATATTTTTTTTCTCCATTTATTTGACTATTTGTAATTCGTATCCTTCATTCTGATCGCGATCACTTCAACAAACACTCGGATGCGAAACGCATACGATCGAGTGTGGACGCTAATTAAAATAGCATACCAAGAGTCGTCTACCGTGTGAAGCTAATTAACCTAGTATTGGAGTTGCGAGGGAAAGCATCCTACCAGAAGATCTAATTGAATTGGATACGTAATGGTAGCGATGTACAGTGGGTCAGGTTTGTGGGATTCGATTAAACTCGTACCTACAATAACCTCTTACCTTTACCGTGTCTTTTTATTGCTTTTGGCAAAACACCATTTTCTATTTTTTGTTTCCCCCCAATAACAGTGTAGAAAGAAAATCAGACATTTGATATCTCTGCGAAATTCAAGGATCATTTAATGCAGCCCGTACTACGCTGATGTCAGTCTAATGATCTTTATGAAAAAAAAAGCGTTACGAAGATCCTTTGTAAAATCGCCATTTTTACCTGATCGCGCAACCACCCACCATTCAGCCGGTGTTAGCTGCGAAAGAGTACCGGATTTATAATGTATTCGGAAGATGAGAACCTGACGACTGTACATACTGCCGAATCACATATTTTCAATTCAATCTGCTTTGGCTGTCTGGGGTACGAGCGATCGAAGGAAAAACCATTATTCTTGCGCGTCGGAAAAAGCGTGGAAGACGACGTTCCACTTATGGAGGTGGGCTTGAGGAGAGACGGAGTATTGAGTGGAGAGAATATAAAAGGGATGGAAACATGAACCAAAGTGAAAGGGCTGAGGGATAGGGAATAATACCAATACGTATGATATGATAGATCATTGCTGATGGTCCGACTGTGAAATGTTACAGTCAAATACTATAACCGTAGCTACTACTAGCCAGTGGATATAGTGCACAACAAAGCAGCCGTAAGCATACTGTGGCCGTAAGTCTTCAGTATAATATTCCAGAGCATAACAGGAAAACGGATATCTAGTTGAATCCTGGTGCGTCGAACGGAAGCGAATATATGCACATATATATGTAGTATAGAAAAGTCAACCGGTCGAACTGATTTCCGCTATCTTCACTGGATGGCTAATACATCCGCATCCAAGACGAAGTCTCGGCAAGAAACATGGAAATTGCGGAGTCGAGAAGACGCAATGCAGCCAACGAGTAAGCTCGGCAAAATAAAATATCCCCGGAGATGCTATCCATTCCGTATAAGCCGATCAGAGGATATATAGGAAAGAATGGCGACGTGATGGTGTGGTGTGGGCGAGAGGGTAGAACGAGGGAGGGTACGGCCAACTTTTCCAGAGAAGTGGAAGGGCACGGGAATCTCTTTCGATTATTGGGACATTTCGTTTATGGCATTCTTTTTGCGATTGTATTTTATGGGACATTTTTGTTACCCGGGCTGATACTTTTTTTCCCAGAGAGATTATTTGCTACCGACTGCCCTCCCGCCATGAATGCCGCCCTATCGCTTCGTTATTTGCTCGATGAAGTGACCTCGTTAGGAAACCCAGACTGTGTTCTGAATAGTTTTTTTTTTCCCCAGCGATTGATACCTGCATTCGGATGCCCAATTTCGTGGTCTCTCGTCATCCCTCCAAATAACTCAGTGAACTCTCGATTAGCTGCAACTGGGTCATATTTTCTCCGTTTTGGCATCAACTTCCGCATCGCTTGTTTAAATTGAGGAAATTAATCGAATCGTTTACCGCGCTTTCTCTTAACATTCCTGAAGCTCCTTGAGACACGAGTGCCTATGCATTTTTTTTATATTGGGTATGCTTTGTGCATTTCTATAAAAAAAATTGGCATCACATAATGAACGTATCGGCTTCAAAAACGCCTAGCTTTACCCGAGGGCCAAGTGTACGAGTTAAAAAACCGACGCTTGCAAGTCGTGCGTCTGCGCTTAACTAGCGCGCGCCGATGCCTGCGTCCTGTGCTGGAGGAGATGTTGGATTTAACGTAGAATCCGTGGTCCCCGAGGTAACTTTGTCGTGACAATGCCACTTTGCATCCGGGATGATGCAACTGGCAACTGGGTCCGACTAGTGTACCTACTAACTGAATTACCGGTGCAAATAATGGAAGTTGCTTCTTGCCAAGATTTAGCAGATCGGATTTTCGGCCAAGTTTTGGGACCATTAATTAACCTATACGGATTCTAATGTTAAACAAACACATATAACATACCCAGACTATGTTTATCCATGTGATATATCAATTACACAACAATCACTTGTCGCGTGCTCCAATTGCAGACTACATACCTATATTGATATATGCATATCTGAGATTAATTATCATACAGTCCAAGCTGTAGTAATCCAAAATATACATAAATTTCAGTCGACAATCCCTTATTTATACAAAACTTCATACTTTCTATGTATCCCATCATCGATTTATTACTTTCCTCCCAATGTGACTGGGTATACAAAAAATTTCATCTGATTGGCGTAGCCACGTAAAAACCGTGATTTCGCTAAGGCACGAAGTAAACGGAGCATCTAGTAAAGAGCCAGGTCGACTCGATGTTATTCCATTCAAGTTTATTGCTCCGAGATAACCTCCGGCAGCGACCCTTCCATTCTTATCGAGGATTCGCTATGCGCTCCGAGTAGTAACTAACGAGTTGGCGCTACGTTCCAGATTGTTTGGTCTGCTTCGAAGATATTATCTCGCACATCCACGATGTGCCTCTCTGTATATATGGGTTATACAAGTTTCACGGTACCGTCTCCCATATTAATACATAAATTGTGCAAGTGGCGCAGATCGCTTTTCCGCGAAACGTAGCGTATCCGTCATGCGACGGAATTAGGTATATCGTATACATGTTGTACCTAGTAGTACAAATGTGAAGTACCTAAGCAGAAGTATGGCACTGTGCGAGAGTAAGGAAGATGAATTAATCAAGGGAAAGAATGAAAGAGAGGGAGAGTTTCGCGCGTAATTTAGAGCATATATGTAGCCGCAGCATCCAAATACCAAACGTACCTTCTAAGATCAAACTCTCTCGAATAATCTCAATTAATGGCGCGACATCAGTCCCCGTGGTTTGAGACTAATGTGTACGCGAGCTTTAATAATATATATATATATTAAATATACTCAAATGCAACACGTACAAATTCAGTGTCTAAATGTCAACTTTGCATACCTACTTGACATGGATAATTGAATTGGTATCACGTGACACGAGGCTGCTAAAATGTTGATAACTTAAAATTGATAAGGAATTTGATTACAAGGAACGTTTTTCTGGTAATTTTTTTTTATTGGAAAAAGTGTCCTACTTTATAATAGTAATGGCATATCATTTTTTCAATTATCGTACAATACTCGCAAACGGAAAAAAAGAGGGATGCGAAAAAAGAGCGTCGCACAATACTTCAGGCTAGAAGTCCTCCTAGTGGAGTTTCGCGCACGCGATGCCACAATGGAGGTAGAAACTTCACGATTTAAAGTGGCACTGTGGACTGTAACCTCACGCCAGTAATTTACAGTTGGGAATATAGCACGTGTAAAAAATAGTGGTAATGGTTTAGCTTTGTCTACGTCCATGGGTCTCCCTATATCCTCTAGTGTCGAGGGACCAGTACATTGAGCCAGCATTACATATATATGTATACATATATGATATAGTAGCTGCCGCCACTTCGCTAGCGACATGTGTGATGTAGGTGGCACGATACAAGTTTTTACTTATTTGTGTCTGACGATCAAAGCAATGCGACTTTTACAGTTTCGTAGGAAATAGACTAATCCTCCTTTGTCTTCACTTTTCCCGCAGCACTCACGCTAAAATAGCCAAGTTTTTGGAACGTATCCCTTACGACCTACCCACAGTCAGTCTCTGTAGCGGTAATTTTTGACCGGCTGATATTTGTTCATGGTAAAAGTGGGATAGGAGCACGCGTGCTTCTTGCGATTCGCATAAGTTGACCCCTCGGCAAACGGCAAATATCTACGTTTCATATTACGGAAGGTCATAATCTCGCTTTATAGATTTCACAGAGAGGGAGAGAGACTCCCTCTCTCTCGCCTATGTCCTTGTTATATCTCACAAACCTACGGAAATTTCCGTATCCGACCTGCGTCGTCACCGCACCCTTATTGAATGTGCCTCGCCTTGCTTATCTCTCCTCATATCCCATCGCGACATCCATTGTTGAGATTCCGTAAATTTCAGCAAGAATATTATAAAATGAAGAAAAATATTAACTTTTCATTCGTTTATGCGAATACTCTCCAAATGCACTGGGTAGCTATTTGCGTGGGTTCTCTGTAAGCTGTAGATCCTGGCACGTTTTCTATCACGAGGAATCGACATCTCTTCCCGAGTCGAAAAACAAGTCCTCTTTCGATTCCTTTTCGTTCTTCTCGGTAGTACCAGAATAGAATTTATAAGTTCTGCTTCAGTTCGGAATACGCAACAAATAAGCCTAGATTCGGGCCGGAAGAACGAGATTAGACTCATCAGGAGCTATTTATTGAACGAGCTAACCTAGATCAGCATCAGCAGAACGAAATGAGACTCATGTGAAGAACAAAGCTGTACTTATTTTTTGTGCCCGGTTTTTTTCTTTTCACGTGAATTTCATTTCGTCACGTCGAAATGTCAAAACTCGTTTGGCCAGCCGACGTAGACGATCTCGGATGAACTCCTATGAGCGGAAGTGTGATAAAAGGCACGGCTAACTCGTTAATTCGAGATCAATTGACGATTCCATTGTCTGTCAATTCCATGTAAAACCACGTAGGTGCGGAATCTACTGGAATTTACGGACGTAATAGGCGGTTTAACAACGATGTACAATCGCTCAATTTCCAGGAAGATAGATTGGGGATAAAGCCGAGATATACTGCAAGGGAATCAACATGATAATGACGTTAATTTGAGTGAAATTGGAATTATTTCGAAAGAGTGAATTGCAATAACCGCTTGATTCTCTCTGACCTACATTTATCCCCGTGCGCAGTGTTCTGTATATCTCTGATGTGCTTGTTTATCCTCCCACCATGATCGACGAATTATTTATCTTTTTCAAAAATTACAATATGGATTTCGCAGGGTAGAATGTGATCGATCGGTATACCGAAAAATAAAAACAATAATGGTTACTGGTCTGATTAACAGCGAGTCCCGGGTAACACAGAGCATTAGCAACAAACAGCGTGGAATATTACTGATCATCTAGAAGACAGTAACTACACTGCAAATCCAAGTGCGTTATTCCCTAACCCTTCTATGGTAGTCACTCTTTACACATTTAGAGGTGTGTCCTTTTTACGTTGAAACACACGACAATAAGAACGCGTTTGTAAGTGCGTAAAAAGTGTCTACCATAGAAAGAATAGAGAGTAACAAACTTGTATTCGCAGTGAATTACTGTTCTTTTTTCTTCTTTTACGACTGTTGGAATTCACAGTTGCAACTTATCCTAGCCAAGTCAATGCAATTGCTACATCCCAAGGCATAATCCGATTAACAACCCTCGCGCGACCAAGCGGTATTAGTTGGCCGGAACCCACCAGGCAAAATCTCACCATCCCTATGCGATGGGGTTCGTATGGTGCCAGAGTGGCATTAAATGACATTTCAGACCCCAACATTCGGCCCCTGTAAATGTGTAATTTCGCCACGAAAATCTCAACCACTTGCGACCTTCCCTGACAGTATCATACTCCCCAGGGAGTGTTACACACGTTGCACTGTCGACACGTGCAACGAAGTCCACTTAAGGTGTCTCATACATATATCCACTGAGTGGAACCACGTCAGACTTGTACAAGTCTGGGAATTGTATACGCCATCCCTTAAGTGAATATACTGCGCTCTAGTTGGCTGCGAAATATTCGTCGAGAGTTGGCAATCGGAATAACACGTGGTACCAAGGATCTAGGGGTGCGAAAAGTTCGTAGTTATTTACGACGTGGACCCTAGACTTTTTGCACATTCTGGTACAAACGAGAGTACGATAAAGCGTGTAGCGCCAGTGCACTTCGTGTGGGAGACCAAACGAATACGAGTAGTCCGATAAAGCCAACCAGCCACCCAGCCATCCAGTCACCACCCAGCCAGCTTGGTGAATACATCGACCCTTAGATTAAAACATCCATCCCATTCCGCAGCCACCCCTTATTTTTGGTTGGCCGCAGATTAAAACGCGACGCGATCAAACGTGCCGGCGAGATGAGTATTCCAGTTGCTTGTGGTTAGAAATCCATGGTAAGATAAGAGACAATGAAGATGGCGGATTTTCATAAACTTTTAGATATTTGAAACAAGCTTTGAAAAAGGGAGTTTCTAAAAGGGCTGCAATCTAAATATTGTGACAAGACCTTATCTCTTGTAAAATGTTTATCCTTTTAAAGACAAAAATGTCAGCCTGAATTTACCCGTCGGCGTCAATACACCCGAATCCTCGGTAGTTCGCAGAAATAATAACTACGCCATAATTTCTACAAAAGTGGCGCCTGTACAGTCGGACATTTTTGACAGGGCTCGACAATCCCTTTTGATAAGTTGAGCGCAATCCAGTGCGTTCCAATTAATGATAACGTCAGAGGGGATCTGGCTGGTGTCTCAAAGTAGGATCAAAACACCCAGAGAAGATTTCATGAAAACATAATTCAATTCTGTAGGCACTTCGCGACAAAATTGTGTGTTAAGTTTCTAAACAGTTTCGTAGCGAGTTCAGAAGAAAGGTTAAAAATAACCAAGAAACGTGATTGTGACAGTATTAACTCTGGATTAATCCCTAGTTAGTTTCTTTCCTCTTCCTGGTGAAATCGTGAATTCCCTTGGCGCTGGTTACCCGATCGATCTGAAGCTAGCAGCAAGATAGACATAGCCAGGATGTCTGGAGATCCTGAAGGTGGCCCTCGCGGTATGTCCGGTAGCTGAGTCTGCGGGTAAGCATTGGTATGCGACGAGGTGGCGCAAATGGTCCGTGGAGTGTTGCTCCGGTATGTTGGCAGCCCGTACGACTGCCAAACGGTCTATTTACCCTCGTTGACACGTAGCCTGTATGCGTATCAGAAAGGAGGTTAGGTTGGCGCTATCGGTTCGTTAGAAGATGAGGAAGCAAGAGGAGGGAGTCGACTAAGCGGTATCACCAGACAGCCATCACCACGTTACCAATCAAGGACTACAGTCTTGGGAATCAGGCTGAATCGGCTAATTGGAAGGTGAGACGGCATGAGTTTTTGGACGATCCATTCTCTTTCTTGGTGGCACACGAAACAATGGCGAGCGATAACTCTATCGAAGAGAGGCACTCTGTAATAAATTTGTCTTGGCCAGTGATAGTGCTCGAGATAGCTGAGCTCGTCGTAGGTGAAGGTGCAGGGAAGGAAGGGTATGAGGGCAACTCAAGGGTCGCCGGAGACAGATGGGGTAATTACTACGAGGTGTGCTGATAGCACGCCCCACTGAGCCCGCTGAGCTCCGTGCGTTCTATACAAACGGCCATCGTCTACCTTACGGGGGTCCAAAGGGATGTTACACACTCCGTGTTACTCGTTACTGCGTCGAGTTCAGAAGACGTCGTCTATACTTTCGCCTTCTGTGTCTTTCTTTTTTCATCATCTTCCTACTCTTCTTCTTTCGCTTCGTTCACCCCTCATTCTCATCATCGCGCTCTTGCGTTTCCTCGAATCAGCCCACCCGAAGCCGTATGCTCCCAGACGCTTTACTCCGCCTTCCGGGAAAGTGAGAGTGATGGCTCCCCATGAAGCAAGTATTACCTAAAACACACCGGGCTAATACCTTGATCTTTTTCTTTGCCCACGTATAGTCTCGACTCAGCGCTTTATCGGTAGTCACGCTTAAGTGTGAGAGTGGAATGGCTAGTACTTAGCAATTAGCCGGTGCACTTTAGCGAAGCATGATAAATAGAGGGTGGTTACGAATGGTACCTTTTCTCGTAAAGAGGAAAGTACACTCCTAATCCGGTTGGCGCAAACGATGCGACGTTTAATAAATAAAAGGCGTAGAAATAGAAAGGCTCTTCTATATCAGATGGTACGTAGGGTAGAAACCGTATCAATGAAATTCTTTAATATTCTTACAAATACATCCTATACAATAGGTATGTAGTAATGTTTATCTGTCATTCCTTGTTTCGCGGTGTATGCGTAGAATGAAAAAAGGTTCCCTCAGCATGGACATTGCACGCCATGCGTGTTCACACTAGTCTCGTACATAAATGCATCGTAATTGTATTCATAAGTGCGCTTACATAGTCACGAAGGGTGAGCATGAAATACAGTAGAGATATATAGGGTGAGTGGAAAGGGACAGGTGCCCTGGATCCCACGACGAGCGTTACCTTGGAGAAATGAAGAGCAGTCTCCACTACCAGCAGCACCATGAGAGGACAGTACTGCAGGAAGCTGTGCAGTTGATAATGGCACAAAGAATGCTAACCAGGATACTAGGGTGGATGTAGAAAAGGGTTGAGGGTGTAGAGAGAGGATAGGGAGGGTAGAGCTGCGCGCTCTTGATGGCTGCATAAATTAGCCTCTCTTTAGGTGTAAACGTACCGTGCCGCCCATTTCCTACGAATGAACGGCCAACCCTGGCTTGCGAATTCACAGTCTGTACCCTCGTTTTGTTGAGGGATGACAAACAAACATCGTACCGATCCGCTTATCACACACTCACTGTGCATTATCCTTCTGAAATTAGTGCGTTACGCTATGCTGATTCGGAATTCGACCTCTCTCATATTCTCTCTCTCTCTCTCTCTTATGTACTTTATCCCCCCTCTTCTTCTCTCTTTTTCTTTTCCACTGACATTTTCAACGCGCCCGGAGCCACTAGTGGGCTTCACAAGGTTCGTAAAGGCTCGCAAGGCACTTCAGTCTGCATCGATGACGACTAATCGCGTCAATGTACCAACCCCTTGAGGAGCAGGGAGAGAGGAATCTGCACGTTTGGCTGGTTCATCATATGCCGGCCCTGGTCAGCTAAATCGACTCTTTCACGCTTCGGTGATAATCGAGTATATCGAATTTTCTGGGAAAAGGGGCACCGTCTAAACGGTCCAAAATCAAGTATAAGATGGGAGAGAAGGTTAACGGCAGGGTCTATAGTGCCTCTGGCAGAACCCAATGGTATTATCCTGGCGTAATTACTCGGGAACCGCATCTTCGACAAGTTTAAAGTGAGTTAGTCATCCTGATCCAATCGATTCCTGATCTCCGATACAATAGACAGATATGACTTTTAGCAAAGCTAAAAAGCAATGGACAGCGGTCGTCCTTATTCGCGAAAACAATTTTGCTCTCTCCATTACGAGAACTACCTTCGCTTGCCAAATGGTCTCTATCATTGCATCGTACAATATATGCATGCGACTATACGTGTTCCAGAGGGAAGGTCAGTTGTACCAACCGTACCGCGGACAATGTACCTGGCGAATAGCCAGCAGTACCAACTCTTGCGAGCCCAACCATTGTCCGTGCTCCGTCCACCGCCATATCAGATTCCTGGGTGTACATGGCGAACGAAAGGGTCGTTCTCCGAAATTTTGCTAGCTTTTCTCTTGAAAAGCTTTTATTTATCGCGCGCGAACACCGCTACGCTTTAAAGTTCTGCCGTGAACACCTTCTGTAGAAACGTACTATCTTTCCTCTTTTAGTTTTGAATCGCGTTTCATCCATCGCGATAAATAACTTATCGACGTCTACCTTTCTATTCGTTCACATTACCTGTCGTTCCTAAAGAAAGCATTATTTTCGGTAAATGCGACACGTTATCCTTCTCGAATTTCCCGGAGCTTCATTCATTTCCCTATCGTGCAATAATAACTCTATGTTAATTTCCCGATGACACGGGGGAGTACGCTCTACGCACCACGCACGGCTTTTTACCCGAGTGCTCCACGGGGAGCATTTTGCGTGCTAATGGTTTTCATCGACCGTAACTTTATTCGACCGCTTTCCCTGGTAAATTCGTTAATTAAAATTTGGCGCATGCTAATGTGGCCAATGAAATTGCTACTCAGCGAATATCGTTCAGGGAGTCCTATACAAAATTCAAGTGTGTAGCTCAGGAAAGCACTTAATGAATATGTCGACCCATGACAAAAACGCTGGGTATACGCTGGGTTCCCTACCAATTTCATTATTGATGTTTCTTAATCCCTTATAGAAATTAGGGACAATCAAAGAATTTCCCTTACGGAACTTTCAATATATATGTATAGGCATGGACAGTAAATAGAGGATAAAGACTCGGAATGGAAAGGCTAGAGAACGATTCTACGATATCTATACTATAAATAGAGAGAAAGAGAGAGAGAGTAGAAACGTGGAGTAGCCGATGAACATATCGACCATACGTAACTTCGAATTCCTCGAAGCTTTACGGATTTATCCTATTAGAGCTTCCTGCCGTTCGAACCAATTTCTCTTGGCATTACTGCGAGGGACGCCAGAATGAAAAATGAATTTTGGAGAGCGAGCGTATTGTATTGAAACGTGGAAGAAGTTCGTTCGTTGACGACTGTACGAGAGGAAAAGTTTACCACTCGAGGCGAAGCCCAAAGGCGACTAGGGTCGTGAGAGTCGTGGGAAGTGGCAGGATCGATATCGATAAAATCTTTACGAGGGACCGAATAATTGAAACGAAAGTACTTTCACGTTCAAATAATGCACAGGCTTTATGTGCCACTAGTTTATTGTCAGTGACAGCTTGTAAAAAATGCTTTTCCCCATTGTTTATACTGAGTACTTTCAAAGTTAAGCCTCGTTTCACTTCGGGTAGACTTACGATTCAAGTATCTTTTTTCAAGATTTTTCCTTCGTTATCTGGAAATGTAACGATTTTAATGAAACCTTAATTGACTTACTTTTGATCACCCCCCCACCCATCCCTCTCTCTTACTCCCGCCCCTCGGTATGAAGAGAGTGTTTGCTTTAATGAGCATTAATTATCTTTCTATTCGTTCTGATAACCGCACATCAAAGCAGTTTTCTATCCTGTATCATGAGCTGCCTTCATCCTCTCTTTATCCTGCCTCAACTCTTCCTCCAACCTCCCTCGTAGCATGACTTTATCTTCAGGACGATTCAGAGTTTGAAAGTAACGCGTCTTCTTGCCGCAGGCAAGAAGAAGGAACATTAACACGCCGTCGACACAGACCACGAATCTTAATTAATCACATAATTAATTTCACACGCATTTATCAGAGAGATCTTCCCTATTTGCTCGTGCAAACTCTGCAGACAACCACTCCGACAAATATATTGGTTTAGTTGGCGGTCCAACTTGAATCCTTTCGCCGTTACCGCTGTGCTGACTAACGAGCAGTTCTGTTGTTGTTGTTGTTGTTCTAGGATTACCCGAGCAAACTTGATGCAGGAACGAAGCAAGACCGTGGCTCGGTATTAACTTACTATATCGAGAATGGGTGTTTTACCTTCATACGATTCGTTTTTTGATTGATTTCTGGTTAATTACTTTTTTTTTGTAATAAAAATTAGTACGTCTTTAATATTTTGTTAAATATCGCATCTTTGAATTCGTTTATTTATTTTTCATGAATTTGGAATTTTTTCAACTCTTTTTTTTCGTTTCATTTCTTTCTCCCAGTACCAATGCCTCGACATCATTTCCATTTGTATAGAATGCCAGTGCCGTTTCCGCGTGATTCACTGGTTCTAGACGATTTTTTATATGCTCGAGATGGTAACACTCGAATAGCTTGCGATGGCAGCTTTCAACATCGGAACTTTTGCCATTTCTTTTACTGTCGTATTTTTATTCGGCATGGGATCGCAGAAAAGGGTCAAGGTGCCCTGACATATCTCCTACTCATTCTTTGAAAGGAGACTTCGTAGCGAATTTTTTAAATTTACCCTGAGTCTATTGAAAAAATCTCGAGATCTCACATCTTTTAGAATTTTAAAGTAAAGAGGCTAGGACATTGAATACAAATTCTTGAATTTATTTCTGATCGTAGAGAAATCTGTATATTTTTAATTTTCATTAAAATTTCACAAATAAATTAGTTCTTGAAATATTTTTCTTTTCTTTTTCAGGTAAGTGACACATTTCATGATGACCAGTTTCGTAAAATGATTTAAAAAAAACTCGTGCGGTGATCTGAGTTTTTACACATTATTCATTTCCACAATATTGAAGGTACGTAAAAGATTTTTGAAAAAGTTTCCCCGTTTCCTTGAAATCGGCTGCTATCAAATTCTACAAAAACAAAAAAGGATGAGAAATTCATTAAAACAAAGTTTAAGGCTACATAAACACCATATTTTCTTTACGCGACGATATGTGTTACCATTCTCTTAGTTTTTAAAGCCGAAGTCATAATCCACACGGAATGGACGATTACAGTAACGACATTTCTCTGCGACATCTTAGTTCGCCAAGAAAGGCGTTTTAATCGTTCATTAAAGTCGAACGCTAGTGTACCCCCAGTTATTTACGATCGACCACTTAGGGGTGAAAAGGTATCATTAAGGAATAGTTGAAACTTTAATAGTTTATCCTCGAAGAAAAATCACCACTATGCGAGGTCAAAGGTGTAACACTATAATGACACAGTCGCGGATGAAGTAGCCATTGCGGTAGCGTTTTACGACGTGCCATAATAGGCACTTCATCTCGTTGACGTAAACTCCGAAGAACGCGGGTAGTTTGAAATCCGTTTACAGGGTGCGCAAACACGCATGCAAGTACAGCGAAACTTCCGAGTGAAATATCACGCACAAAACCAACCTATACCAAAGATAAATAAGAAAATATGACATATATCTCGAAAAAGCAAGAACCTGCTTGTAAAATTGTTACTAGTGTTTTTCCTGCTCTGCGTACGTATACGTATAGTTCCTCTTTTTTTCTTTTATCCAACCATTGAACCGACCTGTTGCTCCAAAATCAAGTCATGCAATTTGGTATAAGCTCTTGGACAGTGTCAGAAATAGTGCGGACGGATTTCGTATCGAAGCTTCGAAATTTCCAGTCGAATATTTTTTCCTCTCCTTATAGATCCGCCAATATCCATTTACGTTTCGCACCCCTATAGCCGCATAGATGTCTCCCGCGTCTTTTATTAGATTCCAACGGACTAGACGTTCGAAACCCACGAAACTAGGGGAAACAGCCGGGAATCAATCAGACAGAGAACTCAGTGAAGCGTCCAATAAAGTACGAAGACTCGGGAAACAAAGTGAAGAAGTGAAGGAGTAAAGGAGAGAATGGAAGAATAAGAAACGAGTGTAAAGAACATAGTAAAAGTTACTAGGAAATATCCGATTATGCGTCATGACGGATTTCAGTGGGGAATCTTTTCGAATATCGTTCCACTTCCGCTTCGCGAACTCAATCTATCGTCGGATTCTGGGAGTAGGGATAACAATGAATAAACGCTTCTATGATTCTTTAACTCATATTTTTTACTTGTACAAGACGTAAAATGGATCGTCCAGAATGTATAGAGATAGAAACTCGTAGTTGCGCGCGCATATAACTTTTTTCACATGTATGACCGTTGCCGAAAGAAAAAATATAGCTGCAAGATGTGTAGCAAAGCTGAAGAGAACTCATCTGGGAAATACCTATTTTCTGAAGAACGAAGTAACGATGCCACTTAGCCAGGAGATCTTAATGTTTACGCGAAAGAACTTTAGGAAGAGCTCAAGTTCTAAATGCTTCCTTCGTTAATGCTTCAACTAAGTGTTCATAACTTCTTCTCTCTCTCTCTCTCTCTCTCTCTCTCTCTCGCTGCTCCCGAGACGCTGCCGGCCGTAGTCCTTTACTGCTTCTCTGCGAAATTCGTGAGAAACGACCTGGTTCTGAGAATCTCTTGGAATGCTGGATCCTTGAGAGAAAGCAACGATGGAATAAAGCGTACCAGATTGAAGTGATCGATACCATTCGATTCTGTTGGGTTCGATAAATCGTGAGTAAATTATGTAAGGAAGTCAGGAGTCATTTCAACTCTCGATTCAAGGGCTCCTCATCAATTTTTCTCATAATGGAAAATGCAAGCACCCTTTATTCTGTCATTTTCCATTCATTCTTTACACTCCGGCATCAGCTTGTATAGTCTATCTGCACTCGCAGCAGAGACGTACACGCTGTCTTCTTTCGGATGCTCCTATACAATTCACTATTGTAAGGTAGTCGTCCGGAAATCTCAAACACGCTGCTTGTTATTACTAATTTTTTCATCATCTATATTTACTCCGGATATTCTCCCGAGAGAATGCCTTATAAAAACTCTAGACTCCATTGTTCTATCTATCTTTGATATATCTTAGTTCTTTCTTTCTCTCTCGTTATTCCAAAACATTCATTAATATTTTTCATCGCTTTATATTTTATTTATTGCGTCTTATTATTCTCATAATACTAGCATCATCTTATATTCGACATTACACTCTTACGTATAATCTCTACCGAGGTATCTGACTATAATAAATCAAATATTTTCTTTTTTTTTCATACAACGCAAAATCCCTGTTACATTTAAGGGTATTTGTTTTTACTGTTGCTATCCCTCGTACAGCATTGATAGACTCCACGTTTCATCCCACGTTTATATAATGATACCAGAACCTTCATCTCGCATTGAAACGATCCTGCTATTCTGATTCTTCTGGATATTCATCATGCTCTACTCATCGAGCAGATTGGATAGATGTACCGTTATCAGCTTTTTCCTTTCTGTCGGAAAATCCATATAAGCATCGAAGCGCCACCGGAAATGCAACGAGCGTTCGGCAAACAAGAAACGCGTTCCGCTTCGCGTAAAGTGGAAGGAACTTGTGCATAGGAAAATAAGAGAAAGCAGTATTTTCAAATAAACAAACCAATGCAATGAGGAAACACACGAGATACAAATGACAATAATACATCGATCCGATATGGATGTAAAATCCACTGTTGCAACTTGATTACCTAGTTGTCATCTCGATTCGAGAATTTTCGTTAAAATAGATGAAAATACCGAGAGAGATTGCGTTTCCAAGTAAGTGCACGGACAGTCGACGCTTTTGGTTGGTTTGCACGCGGATTTCGCGAATCGAGTAAAGCTTTCATAGAAATCTAATAGAGTTACCGAATCCCGGATTACTGCTAGATACGTATCCAGGCGAGCATTGCGGTATACCGACACCGCTAGTGAGTCGCTTAGGTATGCTACGTATAGGAAATATCGGTTCCGGTACTGGCTGGATTTTATCGGTGGATTAGCATTGCTTTACATAGTTTCAAATAGGTTTGCATAGGTTTCATACGGGCGATGTAAGGGAAGTTGTATACCGGCACTTTGCATCGTGAGTATAGATATATGGATAACAGCCAAGAAATAAGAAAAAAGGGATAAAAAATATGACCAAATAAAAACATGATCGTGGATACACGGCATTCTAGGATGGCGCTGTGTACTGAACTATACAGTATATTATACGCGCGCAAACGCATGTAACGACGTACAAAGTAATCGCGTATTAAGAGGGTCGAAGGACGGCGAGAAAACGTTTCGTGGCCTTTTCCCTATCTAACAGGCCGCTCGGTAATAAATATTACTTATAATAGATATTAATTAGAGGGTATTTTAATAGAAGAACAATTAAGAAAGTGGGTCGCTCGAGCAGCACCACAGGGTAATGGGTATAGCGTCGGTGCGAGAAGGACGAGGGTTATACTACAGCAGGGCAAGTCAAGATTTACGTCGAGAGGTACCAAGGAGTTTTACACCACGACTTCCATTACCCACTTGGCGTTGGCGAGAAAGGTCTTTGACAAGGTAATGGGCACTCCCCTAATTAGAATGTGATTACGCCCCCTGTCAGGCCAGATGGAGTTTTTCCTCTGATGTTACCCATCGACCAACTCCTTTCCACCGACTCTCCTATCGTTTTTTCGTTTGCTTGGCTTCGTTTCTTTTATCCCAGAATTTTCTAAACTTACGCCGCAACTGATGCACCTTCCGAAAACCAGTCGGACTATAACTCAAAGCCCAAGGTAAAATTTCATATGCAAATCTATGGCTGATTATGCCGTTTGCTCTGGACGAAATAGCCGAACGATTCCTTGTTGCAACACCATCAGGAACAGATGACCGATCTATTCGGCGTGGCGTGTGTGTATGTTGCATATCACTATAGACTCCTTTCCATTTCCTGCTGCAGTGATTCTCTTGTACCGTCCCTCTGTTCCTCGAAATACCAATTCGCCATCCAATCTACTTTAGTCCTCCTGTATTCACGTACTCCCTTTCTCGTTCCCTCGCGTAGTCACTCACTCGGTTAGTTATTCGTCCTCTCTGTCTTTCTATACATAGGCAGTACATCTCTCGCGCTATCTCATATGAGCCGCATAATAGGGTGCAGGACGAGCTTAACGTATTACCTCAATGATTCGCTCGGATAATCACTCTGCTCCGTTAGGCCGTGGTGACTTTTGGACGGGTCGCGATTACGTTGAGATTCATTGGTGAAAAATCTGGAATCGCGCCAAATCTGTGCCACGCCCTCTATACCGTTGGGTTCCGACTTTTTCCCTGTTTTTTTTTCGACCTCTTTTTTTTGAGGGATTTTGTGCTTTTTCTTATACCTTGGTCATCGATTCGTACACGAATCATTGCCTTAAGGCTTTTTTCTTTTCACGAGCTACTCGTCTCTAGGTTAAGTCAGGTTAGGTACACATAACGTAAATCATTATCGACGGTAACAATGATAACGATTTCGGTGCACTGGTAACAAGCTTCCGTTACAGGATAGACGTTAAACGACCTTCGAAGGTGCGAGTGCATGAAAGTGCAGATCCTTGATGTATAAGGATTCAAGAAAAGTAGTGTTAAAAGGAAGCAAGTGCTATGAGCAAAAGGATGAAGTGCCATTAGGTAGGAAAATAGTTGAGGAATGAAAACATTCGAAAAGAAGTGTTCTCCAAGATTTCCGTGAAATTTTCTAGGCGTCTGAAGTGTACTCTCGCTACAGGTACTCGACTTTGTCTCTCTTCCTTCTCTTTCCCTCTACAAGTAAATTAAGACACAGGGTTTGAAAGTTTAATTGCATGCAGTTTGGAATGCGCGACTAAATGAACTGGGCCCTCCCGCCAACTTCACCTCCCCTTCCTGCCCCCCCTCCCCCTTCACCCGTTTTAGTATTATCCTACAGTTCCAGAAGCCCTGTCGAGACTAAGGAAGTAGAGAAAAAGGTGAAAGACGGTAGCAGAAGGAGGGCTAGGGGTGGAAAGAATGAAGGCTAGAATTATGCAGATGCCGGATATTCGAGATAGGAGCCAGATAGTCGGGTATTCTTATCCGAACGGTCTTTTAGCCAATAGACATCTGGGATTTCCTGAATTGAATGTAAATTACCTTTTACTGTGTTCGCGTAACGGATCTATCGTTAAGCCCTTGCAAATAAGAATCCTCGTTCTTTTTTTTTTTTACCTGCCAGCGACATGGGAAGCTACTCTTACCGAAATCCATTCGGACAGTTTCACTTGCTATTGCTGCAGGGGAGCAGAGTTAAAGAGTATCAAAGAGAATAGAAAGAAACAAATATCTCTCTAGAAATATCACATCCCGCCCTCTCCATCCCGCTATCATTGCTCTTCGAGTTACCTCGTCTCCGACTCCTCCCTTAATGTTGAAACTGTAACTCAAGCAAAAAGTACTCGAGTGCCGCGCTTAACTCGATGGTTCTTGCCGTGGCAACGGTTTCAGCTACAGTTGGAGCGTTATTAACAAAAACAACCTTGTTCCATTGAAATTCCCATGGTTCAGGACGCGTATGGCAGGATACGCGAAAAACATCACGTTTGTTAATGATTAAAACAAAATTCCTAAAATCAAGTCTTTTGAAGGAACCTGGAATTTTTAATGAAAAATCCCAGTTCTCCAATAATACGCAACTTTACTCGCGTGTCCCGTTCACTAACGTATAGATACGTTATGAGGGTTATACGAGTTTGCAAGGAATGAAGAGCTGCTGGCGTTTTCACTGCCGAGTAAATACCTGTTGCCATTGAACCCCAAGCCTGATCTCGGTCTAGCAGTCATCAACATTTATCCTCGCTACCAATTAGCTTCACTGTGGAATAATCGTCATTTTGCCGTATATAAATAAAAATTTTCTTTTTATGGATATACCGGATTTTAAGGGGGATGGTTTAGTGGCTAAGTAGTAAAAATTATAACGATCTTAGTTCAGATATGAAGGTGAATACTGGCAGATGACGCATAAAGGTCCCTCAGCGTGACACGATCCTATAAGTTCTTTGTACCCCTATTGGACAGAAGAAACTTTCCCTCCTTGGGAGCCAATTTAATCTTCGCCCTTAAAACCACGCGCGTTTCCTTTTGTAATGAGTTGGCATTCAGCGTTAGTCGCGAGAGCTGGACGGGAGGGAGGACGATGAAGAAATAAAAAAAAAGTGCCAAGTCAAAAGTTGAAATCAAAAGTTGGACGTAGACTAGAGGTTGGTAGGTAGCTGCCTAGCTAAAGGGTCTGAACTTGCCACAAACTTACACGTCGGGTCTACCGGAGTAAAAACTACCCTGTATACCCTTTACCCTTGTCCTCTCCTCTTTCTAGTCTTTCTGCCCCTCTTCATCTTCTTCCTCGTTTACCGCTCTCACTCTTTTTCTCTGTTAACCTTCTGCAGACTCCACCCTCGACCTCTTCAGCTTTGGCGTTATGGCCAGAACGCCTGAGCTTACTCATGGAAAAGGTGGGACCTGCGGTAATAGAGCATAGCGAGTCTGTCTGTAGGGGTAGGTACGTATCTACTGCAACGGTTACGGGGATGGGTAGGTTTTTGCACCTCTTAAGCTTAGGCAAAGCTTCTTTCGCCTTACTGCCTCAAACGGAATTTTACACCGTCCAAAATCCTCTTTGACTTTTGGTCTGAAAGACCTTTAGTGATTAATAATTTAATGGTCCTTCTTAGTAAAATATCTGAAAAAAAGAAAACTAATCAAGTTTCATTAAATTTATACGAATTGAAATTATTATTGTATTCGACCGTATTTCATTGGCTGATATCATTCGATTTAACGCCAGTGCAAATCACATTGGAAAAACTAACTGGACCAGGCAACAGGTTGTAAGTAAAGACGTTGTTTAAAGGATTCTTCTCAACTACTCGATATCTCTGTTAAAGGCATCTCTTCACGTTGCGACATCTATTCAAACTTGTGCGAATCAAACGGAAAATAATGACTCTGAAATGCTTTTGAATTGCGTCAAAGTAGGGATTATGAAGAAAAATGAGAATCGATGATCCTCAATATCACATTAGAGTTCCATTTCTCCACTCCTTTTCGTATAAGGATATTATCATGCTATTTCGATCTGGATATTTTTTGCTCTCAATTCGTTATCCATTTTGCGATAATTGAGAATTTCGATAAAGAATAATAAACGTACGTGCGTGCGCGCGCGTGTGTGTGTGTGTGTGTGTGTGTGTGTGTGTGTGTGTGTGTGTGTGTATAGCTATTGGCATTTATATATACGTGGGAAATGGCTCTTCTCTGAAAAGACTCGCGAATACTTTTCTCTCCCAGTCTCTGGCTCTTTCAAAGAAATGAAATATTAAATTCATTCTCACGGACCGTTAGCACGTTGCATATTAAAATTTCATCCCCGCCATCTCGTGAACGTTTCCCTCGTTCTTCGCGACCACCCTTCTTCTTCCGTCAAAGTAATTAAATTATAACAATAGTGCCTATACTTTTCCTGAGTACCGGGAATTCCAAAATGTACAGATAGTGATACAGCTCCTATTTTTTTTTTGTTGAGCATTTAACTAACCATTTAGCGTTGGACCATTTTACATGATGCGATTGGATCCGATCATATCGCCATTAGTTTGATATTTTATCGGACGTAACCCAGGGAATTATGTACGCTGTTCGTTCAGCAACGAATTGCGCTTGTAGGTAATCGATATCGATTAGCTGATGTTACTTTCATTTCGTAATCTCTCCTGACACGTTTCAGTGGGAGATTATCTTTCGTGCTGCGGGAACAAATTGAAAAATTTGCTCAATATTTCGTAATAACCTCCACACGTCCCATTTGATTGAACGGGACGGAAAGCATGCGATGAACTTCCATCACATAACTTCCCTCTGACGAGTAAAGCTCGTACACGATGAAATAGTATTTTTCGAAAATTGCACAACCGCCCTATATACAGTCCATTACGATTTAATCACAGCTGCATTTATTTTTTTTTAATATTTTCAATTTGCTTTCAAAATATTATATGAATACCCTTACTCAAAACGTTCCTTATTCAATGTACGTTTTATTAAAAAATTATAAATATTCGGCATACATATTAAAAACATTGAATAGGAATGCATTGCACAAAAAATGTTACTTTTAATTCGCAACGAAACACTATCTATTAATGGGATTTATATATATATTACATACAGTATTTCAAATACGTCGTATATCAGCAGGATCGATAATATCTAAACAGTCCTAAGTTTTCTAAACAGGTAATACACAGCTATAGCCGAATAGTCCGTTACACAAAGTATATATCTAACTCAGACGTACAGTCAGCAATGTCAAGTAAACAAACAGAAAATAGTCTCGAACGTGATATCTAATAGCCGAAAATGCGGAGCGCTTCAGTATTCCATCGACTCTGATAGGTAGGAGAAATTCAGCGAATAAACGAGCCAACACTTATTATTCGCTCTTTGTGAAGTTGCATTGTCTTGAACTCGTTCGATCTTATCAGTGACTTGTTTCGCCGGTACGAAACTTGAACCAATAGTTCTTATCTCTCCATGTAGCAAGCCATTGCTGTACTCCGATTACTCTACGGCATTCTTCTCTACGTCTTCTGTGTTATCGTCAGGAGTCTTGACCTCTCGGGTAAGCCATTTTCAAGCATACAAGTTATACAAGCTGTTTATACAAAGCTTCACAAGTGAAGCTTAACGCGATAACAAGAACGTTAACAGGTAACTCGTTTACCTCGTTCGAGATTCTTTTTTTCTTTATTTTACATCGTATGGCTTCGTGTTGTTCGCAGCGATCGGTACACAGATCGTTACTTAATTGGGAGCGAAGAAGTAGTACAAAAATTGACGGGAAAGCGCAACAAGCTTAATGAAGTATCAACAGTTTGCTCTTAATTATCAACTGGGCAGCGAGATGCCGCCGAGTATGGATCAGAACAACAATTCTCTGCAGCTGGATTGGTAAGGGACGTTATTTATTTTTAGTTTTGAAATATTTTTTATGCGTTTAATCTCCTCCCAAATTCGGGAGTATTACGTATATATGTATATTGTTGTACTAATTTCTGTGCGTGACAGTTGTCTTCTACGATGAAACGGGATAAGAAATTTTGATTATAAAAAACTCGGAAAAATTAACAATGTCGAGTTTTATAATGCTTTGGGGCTGTTGTACGTTGATATCAACCTTCAACCAAAAATTTGTCTTCTTGAATTTCTTGCTTCGCTGAAAAAGTTGTTTTTCCACGGTTGACAGATAAACTTGTAAGAGTCATTGGCCAAACGGTTTTACCATTTCAAACTTTGTAACGTATTTCTCGTGAAATTTTGATATATTTTCAAAACTGTCTTCTTTTACTACTGTGAATTGTACTTTTCGAGGTGGTATGAACAGACGATTTTAAAAAAATTATATTATTGTTACCGCCATATATCGTTCTCAATGCTTATCAGCATCGTTGGGTATGTAGATATATACAATGAATACTTCTGGCACGTTATAAACAACAGTGACGACCCACTGCCTTTAAGTACGCGAGTTTCTTTTAATCTGGTAGAAAATGGCGTATGGACGTTTTCGCTTGATCTTCTTTAGCAATCTCAATTTCATTTCGCGAAACAACGGTCGCCCGTCATGCCGCTAATAACTGCAATAAAGTAGCATACTTTTTGACGTAAAAAGTTCATACCTAAGAGAAAACTTTGCGCGTGCTGCATTCACGAGCTGAGGGCAGAGAACGTAGTCGGTGGACTTTAAAGAATGAATGTAAAGCGTATATACAGAAATAGGATTAAAAAAAAAACAATGTGCAAAGGTAAAACAAAATTATCAGGCTTTTATTTTTAAAAACCCAAGAGCCTCTTACATGAGGTTAAAGAATTGGCGAAACTTTTAATATGCTCTGCGAATGGACGACTCTGTATAACGTTTCCGTTGTCTATATCGCCAGACCAGACTCATCTGTCGCCATATTCAGTATCGCAGCGACACGATCTCGCCGGCTAAAGAGAACTAGTGACCTGCCAATTTTTAATGTTTCCACTGCGATAATTTTGTACGCGAGTACCGTTGCAGAATCATCGTGGCGAGAAACGCGTTATCTCGCGAATTTGGCATATACGGGTCAGAGGGAAGTCTGGGCGTCCTATCTGCATTCCAGCCGATGAGCATGCCAGGCCACGCGAGTAGAGCTTTCGAGTTATTTTTTGTCTCTCTCCTCGTTCTATCCGACTTCCTATCTGTCTTTCCTTTTTTTTTTTCTTCCATTCTATACTGACGTGTCCCGGCCAATACCACCTTTACCCACCCACCTACCCGAATGTCCTTTCGTATCCGCGCTTTTGAATGGCATTCGGAATTCGATTGTGCCCATTGGCTGGTAGTTCGATGAAAATTGACGACGATTTTGGCTGGCGACATTGACGTCAATTGAAGTGAGCCGGACGAACGAGCAAACGCGTCGCGATGTTACCGAAGGGGCTGAGATTTCAGTTAATATTTGCACTCGCTCGACCCCTTGGTTATGCGTTAAATATTAACCATACGATTACTGGGCAATTTTTAAACAGTCCTTTTCTTATTCGTGCCGGCAACGCTGGCATCTCTAACAACCAACCCCCTAATTAAAACAGCCGACAAAACTCAGCTATTTTTAATAGGCAGCTAACATTCTCTCGTCTCTTTCCTTTCTCTCTTGCTCCTTTGGTCCCTCCACTCCTCCCTCCCTTCCTCTCTGCTATCCCTTATCGCTACTTCCTCGCGAAATTACTCTCCACACCCTCTGACGCCACCCACATCCCCCGTTACTGCAACTAATTAGTGCTCCGCGAGAAGTGCTGTAATCACCCGTTGCGATTAACGTTTTAATTCAAATTTCGCGGTAGTTTTCATGGTCCCGCCTGATTTCTCGCTCGTAACGAGCGACTCGACCTTATAGCACCCTCTTATCATTTTTGCAAATTGACCTCTTGGATCTAACATTTTTTATGTTATAAATGTACCGTTACTCGTAGCTGATGAGCGTCTACGTAACACTGTTACTGATTTAGGTTCAAACACCCAAGTTGATCCCACTAGTGTGAAGTTTGCTGAGTATGCCAAGCGTGTAAAGACATACTTGTATCTTGTAACTATAGGCGAGTGGACGAGAAGCAGCGAGGAGTTGAATTGGTTATCAGACCAGTTATCTTCTGTTTAGCACCATTGTGTGTCCTAGGGGATGATAACGAATCAGCGTTGGGTACAGGGGGAATGCAGGACAATGGTGCTACTCCAGACACTGTGAAGATTCAGTAATTGAATTACACTCCGATAAACATTTATCTCAGGACCCGTTGAACTGTGGAAAATAACTTTCGCTTCTCGCCAGGAGCGTTTGTACAAGTTCTCCGTTCTCTTCGATATCCAAGAATCACGGACACGCGTACCCTCGTTACCCCAGACCCCTACAATGGGATAGCTCGAACTTCTCGTTCAGAGGGTGAACGGTAACGAGCTCGTCATTCTCGTCATTTCAATTGGGAATTCTATAGCATACCTTTTTACGTTCACAAATTTATTTTCGTAACGGCGCCAATGGCCATTCACGTCTCGATTTGCACGCGTAAAAATGTTATTGTAAGTTACTGATCAGTAACTTACATTAACATTTTTATTCGGGTGATCGATTCGCGAGACCTGTGCTCTTGTCACTAAGGTAAGAAATGTCAGATTTTCTTTTTCTTTTTTGCTGCAAGTTCGCTTAAATATTTTCAGTAAAGGAGTTCAGGGGATCGACTTCGAGAAGGTCATGTCTTGCGAGTAGCATTCCAGTAAAATTGTTGCGAAATACCAGACTCTTCTCAGGCTCGCTTCCTTCGGTTAGCATTAATTAATGTGCTGACATGCCGGACATCGTAGAGAAACAGAGATTCGCTAGTCGGACGGTATGAGGAATTGAAATTGGTGCCGCGTACAGTAGTTACGGATCGAAGGTTTATAGAGGAACAATTACATACTTTATTTTCCATTTTGCGAAAGATTCACATGAAACTTGAAATTAGTGGAATTTAAAATTTTGATTGATATCACGGTATTCGTATCGGTGATCGAATCGGGCTTGTTTTATTTTTTTCTTTTTTATCGCCCCTAGGTTCGCCAATCTGAATACTCTCTGTCAGATATTATATATTTAATGCTTTTCCCCTGTAACATATAACTGCCCATAATTCAAGTAGTTTATATCGTATGTTTCTGGCACACTACTCGGTATCACTCTAGGACACAGCTATTACTCAGAAAGCCGGTATGTAAGCAATACGCGAAAGCGCTGTCTGCCACCTCTAGCCAAAGTTTAATCACAAGATTAATCCCACGACGATGTTGTTTTCAACTCGAGTTCCGACATAATACTGTGGGTTAAACTGTCCCTGGTCGTTCGCAACAACGATTTTCCCTGTAGAACAGAGGAGTGTGGGTCCAGGGGAGAAAGAAGAAGAGAGAGAGAGAGAGTGCTCGAAAATGTGAAGTAGGAAGAGTGAGAGAGAAAGCTTTCACTAAACCTCTTGGCAGTATAGTAATAGGTATAGGACACCAAGAGATAAAAATGCAAAGCCTGAAAGGCTTCGTAAAATGGTTAATTTCCGCATAAATTCAAGTTTTCAGGGATCTGAACATTCTGCCTGTGGCTTGGATCTCAGTTTCGATCCTTGAAAATTGTGACTGACGGATTGAGCATGGTAATCTTACCAGTTGTAGGCATTCGAGGACTTTCATGGAGCAGTTCGAATTTGTGGGAGGCTTAACGTTATATTACTTATACGCAGTTATTTCTATCCAATGTGTTCAGCATTCTTGTGTATCAGTTCTGCTGGGCTGTTAGCGCACCTAATGAACGTCTTTAATAGCAACAGGAAGTCTGAAGGGAATGCTGAGGTTGGTTATTAGAGTGACGCAGCTGGGAATGAGGGAAAAACATACATAAACATACATTGAAATAAGACAGAAGAACAGAGAGAGAGAGAGAGAGAGAGAGCACGCTGTGAGGCCAAGTACTATGGTAAAGATGTAAGAGGAGAGTCCTTAAGGTATTTAACGCGAGTCAGGGGTAGCGCGTCAAAGAGAACGATGAAACACTCGACGTGAACTATGCACACAGTAGGCCATCCCCCCACAGTAAGTGGTACGCAAAATTTATATCAAGAGTCTCCCGCCTACGTGCCTTAATCAGATTATTTAAAAATGTTATTATTACGTTCCTTATTTTAATTATACATATTTTGTATTACGTGTTAATCCCCTGTCGTTTCATGTTTTTATTAATCTTTGTGCAACTGGATACGATTTATCTATTAGTAACATCGCGTGACCTCTTTTATCAGACGTCGATACTTGATTTAAAAAATGCTGGGTATCTGACTCAAATCCCAAACACATTTCTCTTGTCTCGCACGTCGGTTAAAAATGGCCAATCTACGAGTCCCAGTTTTAATCGGTTTAATTAACGAAGAGCAGTGACCCAGTGTTGTAGCAACGACTAACCGAGGCTGACCTCCATGACCGGACAGGGTCGCGTTGCAAATTTCAACTCAGCAGAAATTCTGCCCCAATTACGGATTGGTAATTGGACTCCGTCAGGCGTATCACGAGCGCGTATCTCACCGCGATTATCGAATCTTCGATCGGGGTTCCCGATGTGTTTGAATGCGCTCGCCAGATACCTGATTGTAGGGATGCATTACTGTAGACCGATGATCTGGTGAAGAATGCGAAATGCATGACGAAACGATTCGGACGTCACTGACCAATCGAACTGAAACGCTCTATATCATATTGAAAGGCGTATTACTGTATCGATGCCCACGGTACTTATAGGTACTCGTCATTTCTTCTCATTTTCCATCGTTCCTCCTTGCAATTAGTTCGGTGGTAAAGTTACCCAGGAATTCCTCCTTCTTCCGTAGGCACAATTAGCGGAATCTTTAAGGCGGATCGGATCATTTGCAAGCTCCAATTTACCGAGTTGATTTGGCGGAAAGCTTTGAAAGTCGAGGCCCCGTGATGAGAAAGATGACGACACAAAGGAATAAATGGATAGAGGGAAGAGAAGGGGAGACGAGGATCGACAGAGTAGAATCGTGGAAAGACCGACAGAAAGACAGACGGACGGACAGACAGAGGGATGGACAGACAGGCAGACTTCGGAGCAGGCTGGCGCACCGTCGGAAGTCGACGAGAGGGGTTGGAGTAATTTAGTAGCACACTTCGGCATCGGCTTTGCTGAATGTGGTGCTTTTCAAGCGTTTCTGTCAGATTTCTTCTTCTTTCTTTTATTCATCGTCTTTGCTCTTGAATTGAAAACGTCGTAGACGCGTCCACGAGGGTCTTGCTAACGAACATATTTCGCTGATCAGGAATAATTTATTTCGAGGCTTTCGCCTTTCAGGCACGAAAACATGCCGGGAATTTCTCTTTGGGGATCGATGCAGGTTTTTCCTTCTTTTCGTAAGAAACTGTCATGATTTTTATTATTATTTTTTTTAATACTAATATTCCTTAATACTTTTAGAGACAGCTGATCGCGTATGAATTAAAATCTAAGCTTTGAAGAATATATGGAATCTCAATTGATCGGTTATGCAGAGCGAGTGAGGTTATCGAATGTTGACGGAAGTGACGCGACATAAAATTATACGAGACTAGAAATAACAGGAGGGGCCATTTATTCTTTTTAGAGGGTTGTTTGCAAGTCTCACGTACGTGTCTATCTCGCAGTTGGCCGTTTTTCTTATTTGAATGACACGGGCCGGGTAGATGGGCGAGAGGAAGGGAAGCCAACCCTATCCGCGGGGTCGCACAGGTTCACGTATACGAGATCTACACATGTTCGCGTATAGAGCTTGGGGTTGACGAGGGCGAGGAAGTAGGGAGATTATGGCGGAACGGGGGGTTGAAAAAGTTTTGTATGCAGCTCGCGTATCAACGGACACTACACGTGACCAGGGTAGCCACTCGAGGGTTTAAAACGCAGGAGGCAGCCCTTCTCGACAGAGTCGCTCAGCTATTGGACGCAAAATCAATATGTTGAACTTTCTACGCTTCAGATGCACGGGATTTTCGAAACACTTGATTCTCAGCCGTGAATGGGGAAATCGGGTGAATGCGCAATCCTTCGATTTTCATGGTATTATTTTGAGCCGAGTGTCAAGTGGCTGACCTTTTCGGAGTATTTGGGGGTTAGGAACAACCTTAGACATTTGTTCCTCGTTCCCATTTCCACTCGGGGACAACCTTTGAAAATCAGGAATTATCGTATCGTCGCAACGCGATGGGGTCGGATTCCTCACGCCGAGGACGTATTTTTCTTCATTAGCTAAAGGCGCGTGGGTAAACTGAAAACAATTATGCAAATTCACTTCGCACCACCACCACTACCACTAACCTCCTTCACCCTTGGCACCTTCACGCCAGCATCATTGCCGCCCCTTGCTTCTTGTCTCGCAAACGAACAGGGTGGGTTGCGTTATAGGTGCCGGAAGGAGCCTGGGGTAAGAATGAAAGAAACGAGGTTGGCTGAGGGTGAATGTCGGGGGGTTTGGCATAGGGTGCTGAGAAAATAAAAAAAAAAGAATGAGAGAAAAGATCATCAGCTTTGTTGTACGTATCTTGTTTCGTGTCAGGAACATCTTGCCATAACCACCAGTTTTAATTCTCTTTCTTTCGTCGACGGTGCCGAGTGACACCCCCATGACCGTCACGTCAACGGTTCCGTCGTCTAAAATGGTAGCAGGGAGTTTCGAGGGTTGGTTCTCGGTTAATTTCCTGTGGCTAATGAAAGCTATATACATTCCTTGCCAAAACCCACACTTTCCCCGTATCCTGGTGTCAACCACTCGCGTAACTAAGTCGAAATAAGGGTGCTTTCCCCTAACGAAAAAGCCTGTTACAAGCCGCAGGGTGCTTAAAACGTGATTGGAAGTGTGCCATTCTAAGACTAAATATTCGAAAATCATCGGATTCCGAACTTAAGAGCTGGTTAATTGTAAGGATCACTCGTAGTCACTTGGGTAACCTTTCTTTGGTTACAGCCTAGTGACGGCGTCGCTTCTTAAACGTTCGTCATAGTGAAAGTCGAGAGTGCCTATCCAACTATACGTCTCTCAGTGTACTTGAGTAATTGAGCGAACAAGCTCCAATGACGTTGTGATTCCAGTCTGGATTCAAACTCGAACTCAGCTGAATTTCTGACTTCGTACCTCTTGTTCCTGGAGTTCATTGTTGGTGTCCTGGACTCAGCGCTGTCGACACTGTTTGCCATTAGTACGCTTTGGCAGTCTCCATAGAGGGTATAGTTCAACCGCAGTGACCAGCGTACCTAGGCAAGAGCCCGTAAATCCCATTCGTCTGAAACTAGAATATTCCTATTTTCGCAAGTTTCCCTGAATTAAATGAATACTCCCAGTATCAGTTTTTCTGGCTCTTCTTTCACATAAATATCGTAAAGCGATGCCTTGATATACTGTTCCTCGAAAATATCTTGGGAGAGGTGGAAGCGGGGAGCGAGAACAATGGCTATACCTCCGTCATGCACAGACGTCCGAGAAGGGCTTTCTGAACTAACGTCGGACCCTCCTCGAACGAACCTTTGCACACTCCAGAACGACGCTCAATGGTCACGGGCGATGGTCAGGTCAACAATGCTTACGTCTAATTACATTCCCATTTCATCACCCCACTCTTTTGTTCGCAAAAGTCCTTAGGAATTTTTTTTGAATAGCAACCCTATCGACAGGCAAGATCGTACAGGGTCTGTTATGCATTCTTCGCGAGACAGTGCTGAAGCTTACGGACACATACTAAGAATAATATAGTGTCTACATTTCTGTATTACCCCATATTGCAGTATTGGAAAGTTTCAGTCAACACACCGATTGCCATTTTGTCGAAAGCTGGCAGATAGAAAAAACTTTAAATATGTATATACATATCCGTGACCATCACTTACGTAGACTATGCCTGTCATTCATGCATAGGGTGCCGGGTAACCGGACCATCCACTCACCCTCCCTCTTTACAATATTAAGCCCTTTTATTAATGACCAGGAGCGTGTGCCGCGTAATGGTCGGCCAATCGATTAATGGAAATTCAATACTGCGTTAGTAAATGTAACATGAGTCTAGGCGCGCGTGGTTCTGTGTTTGCGTGCACGGTGTGACGACGGTTCTTAGCCACTATGCGTCCGTAACAAAGTTAATAGTATCATAAACGTCGCTTGTTACGTGCCATACCTACGGCCACTTTTGTCGCTCCTGTAATAGGTCCTATAATGACGCCGCTGTGGCCTTTCGTAACGCGTCACTGTTATTTTCCATTGAGTAAACGGAAAGACCAGTGAAAAATGCAGTAGTCGAGCACGAGAAGCAATGAGGTAAAGGAGAAACAATTGACGAGTCCAAATTGAGATGAATGACTTGAAGTGGATTATTTTGATGCGTCCTTTGCTATTCTGTATGTACTATAAATCTTGAATCAAATTCTCCTCTATAACGGTGTCTGCTCGACGAGAAAATAACGATGAAAAATATATTTTATATAACTTTCATCGTAATACGACCATGTATCATTATATACTATAACCGCTTCGTCAAGTGGAAAGATCTTAGGCCGCGAACGAATGAAATTTTTGTCGCTCTTCTTCGTAAAGTTTCGCGCGAGCATTGGCGTCGCGACGCTATGACCGCACAAGTAATCCTCCCAAGATATTAAATTCATTTCCCGGGCTTGATTAACGCGACCAGGCAAAAAAGGCCTGAAATATTGGAATGCTCTATAAAAACTGAAACTCTCGTTCTCGGGTATACTTAATCCTCTTACTCGCGAATAGGGCAGAGGAAAGGAGTGAGTGAGAGTGAGAAGGGGTGGAAGGGATGCTGCACAGGGCTGAACGGGGTTGAACAGGGTTAAATTCGCACGAGGGCTCTAGAGAAACATAGCGGTGTGGGTGGGGAAGGGGTAGGGGTACCAGTAGACCATGCTATATTACGGACTTACACCGTTAAATTGATGACCGCAACCCCAAAACCCGTGTGTTCGGAATTTACATTCGTGGCCGCACTGTTACGGATTCGTGGAATGGGGCTGGTAGGCTTTGCCCGAGTGCGTCGGATGTTAATGCGCCCACGGTAGCGCTCAATGCTTCCGGATTACGAATTATTATATTGAGATATACGAGCTCTAGGATAGTTTTTTTTTTTTTTGTTCCCTATAGGAAGTCTACGGAATCCTTCGTATGCGCATAGCGGTCATAGGAGGCCAGGGGACGGTTTTATTGTATTACTTGGATTGATTTTAGCTTCGTAGGAATGTCGACTACGGAAGCTGTAAAGATGAAATGAGAAAAAAATACACGCGTAACGATCGCCAGGGAATTCTTTGCGTTATGCTGCGCTTCCGCTTTGGAGGGATGCGGTGGATAAAGACGTGAAATTTCGAAAGCCCACGGGAGAAATCGAGGATGCTAGCAGATAAAAGTTAGCGCGACGATACATCTTCGACAATTACGAACTCCGAAAAATTTCGTAAGTTTTCACATAAATTCACGGATATTTTTATGTGGGAAGTTTTGCGTGAAAGTTTTAACCGCGGCCTATAATATATATAAAAGTATATAGGTACGCCGTTCTCTCTCTCTCTCTCTCTC
>JARPRG010000064.1:351705-366958 GCA_031001745.1 Hartigia nigra | reverse complement strand
CTCTCTCTCTCTCTTTTTCTCTTTGTCACTCTATCTCTGTATCTTGTTCTCTTCGTAGTAGACGGCAGCTCTCTTAACTCACGTGCAACTCGATTTACGACGAGATAATCCACGCGAGAGGTTCAACGTCATGAGCTCTCAAGATCGACTTTCACGATCGGCGTGTTATAGACTCTTGATAATACGCCGTATGTTTGCATTACGGGAAATATAAAAGTTCCGCAAGAGAGTCCCGATATTTTGACTGATACTTTGACTGAAAATCGTCACGCGAAGCCTGAAACATTTTCGCGTTAGACGCATTGGCTGGGTAACATCTGCGCCAAGAGTGTCTTTGTCCAGATCATCGTGAGATAACGCGCACAGACTGTATACGTTAAAATTCATGCATAAAAGGAAAGTTAGCGGCTTAACTCCCGAGACTCTTACCTAACTCGTAGCAAGGGTGAGATTCTGGCTAAGGGATGGATAGCGACTTGTGAGTTCCCATGGGTAGGATGGAAAACACAAGCGGCAGACCAGGAAGGTGGAAAGCCAGGATGGTTAACATTGGCGTAGGGCTGTATAGTGATTTACGAAGAAAGTTGATGGACCCGCAAACCTATTTCTTGTATTCTTTGTTAGAATTCGATTATTTTTTGTATTCCATGGATTAAGTTATTCTCATGACACATTCAGCAGCAATTGGTAGATTGTGATAGAATAATAGATTGTAAAGATGAGAACAAAAATTGTTTATGCAATCGGCAAGCTTATTGAGTGGTGTGATTGGGGATGATGAAGCGAGAGGTATCCATGTGGTATAACTAAGGGTGCCACAAAATTAATCGGATGGGAAGAGGGTACGGTCGTTGGAGGGGGAGAGGGAAGACATCGTTGTTGCTGCTCGTTTGATCGGCGGAACTCCTATTAAATCGGACGAAAGCTTTAAGCTTGCAGGAAATTGCATAAAATTGAAAAGACTCCCAACCCCGTTCGACTTCCACTTTCTCAAGCGTGCCAAACTCCCCGGCCTGAGAGATGGATAAAGAAAAAAGCGAGTAAAGCCGGGAAGTTGACGGGGTGGCTGATTGGCCTATTTGCGCGCGTGCTTAAATCGCTTAATGACTTTCGGGAAAATTGAATTCCCCGCGCAGAATGTAGGACAAGCGGATGAACGGTTTGAGGCTGCGAGGGAGTTGCGCATGCGCACAATGCGAATGGCAAAGGACGCGCAGACACGGGTTCGGTAACTCGGCCGAGTCACCTGCTATATACGAGTTTCGTCATCGTGTAATAATTTACGTTGCAGAACTAAAGTCAGCGAATAATTAGAAATGCCAATTGCAGTGATTGATTGATCGGCCGATTGATACTCGCTGTAAAGCACTTTCCAGAATAATATCATGCGTTCATCGACGTTCAATTTATTCCGTTAGACGATAAAGGCGTGGCGATTTAGCAGCTGACGTCCATCGACGTCAACGACGTTGGAAAAGCGACGACAGCGTCGTTACGGTTTACCTTGGTTTCAGCCAGGTAAACCTGGCAAGGTTATAAACACGGCAGCTTATTTGTATGTAAATGCTGGGCGACTCGCTGGACCTCAACTTGCACAAGCTGCTGCAGTAGGTGTAGGAGCTTTTCATCAAGCCATCGACGGCTTCATACCGCTTAATACAATCACGCAAGTTCATCGTCACTAATTCCGTCTTGTAACGACCTGTGAGTATCTAATGGTTATTGCGACGAGCATGCTGGGACGTTTGATGCAAGATAACCTTTAATCGGTATGATTAGCATAAAGTTGTTTATCATATAACTGTGTCATTCGTTTAGTGACGATTTATTGGAATTATTGTCATGCGCTCTTTTTCATGCACAAATAAATTTAGCTATGTACAGAGAGCATCACGGTTAAAGTATCAGAGAAGCTACTGGAACAAAGCCAACTCTATCTCGGGCATTTTAAAACATACCAACCCGAGCTTTAATCCACTTAGGCAGCTGTTTTAATTACAACCCATGTTCTGCCGAGGGATGAAAAACATTGTCCCTCCTTATTAAAACACTACTACGTTTAAACTACTCTTAACCCCATAATAAGCAATACGCAATCTGTATTCTGCGTAACGAAAATGACGCAATTATCAAGGATGACGATTACGAGATACATACGTATGTAGGTACCTTGTGCTCGCATTCACTAAAAATGGATAGTCGCGAAAGGTCGGGAAACTTTTCGTCCGGTGAATAAGTAGAAAGTTTGAGGGAAAGTAAGAAATTCCGATTTCCAATTTTTATTTACCTTTTGAACTGTCCTTTCATTCCTCGAGGCCTTGATCAATCCTATAGCAAGTATGTATCTACAATAGTATATATATATATATATATGGCTTTCTTGTAAGATGGAAAGAGTGGACGGACAGTAAAGAAAAGAGGGAAGCTCGGTTGCTTCGCTCTCCGTAAAACTTGTACGATGGCGTAAAGGAAGTCGGGTTGTTTCCGTGCTCCGAGCAATGCCCGGCAAGCAATCACGTAATGCAGTGGCTCTTTCGAGTGGCTTCGTATGTTTCACCCCTGATCGACGCGCGACTCACGGTGACCTCTTTCCTTTCGAATGTCCCTGACATATCTCGAAACCACTATGGAAACAATTGGCACCAAAGAAACACACCCTACAGATCTCAATACCTATCAAGAGTCTAGAAAACTGCCAAACGCATTGTGTCCTGAAATGACCCAAGTGATGCTAGCAGTGTTAGCGTCCAAGGTCCTTAAGGGGGTTAGATTCGAAGGACGATGATCAGGGGTTGCTGGCTGTCGTAGCTGTTGGCATGAAAATGACCAGCTCTGCCCAATGGCAAAGTCTGGTGCTTTTGCGGAAAAGTGAATATCCACGTTACCACTCGATATTTATGCAGTACCACAGTGCGCGATATTTATGGTTTTTGTGCGAACCGGGCAGGATGCAAAGAGTGTCGTAAAACAGGGTTGCAGGACGTTACCGGAGAATAAACGGCCTATGGGCGAGCGCATAAATTCCCTTTCGAAAAACTCTAACCCCCGTGGATATATGCCCCGAGTACCAAAGTTTTTCCACTTTCAATGGACTGCAACTCTCGGCTCTTTAGATCGACACAACTCTATCGATGGACTTGCGAATGGTTTTACCTCCCACTGCTGGAGACTCGACTTTTACGTATGTAGACTTTCGTTCTTCTCGATCGATTCGAATTCCCCTTTCTCTGTATACTTGCCGGTAGCTACCCTTGCGAGACCGTGACTTATCTCCGGAAGAACCATCCTCTACCGGCAGCTACAGTCACCGATAACGTCGGCCTTGTATCACTGCTCTATCTCTGCTATTCTAGGACACTCCAGAATCTATCCAACTTTCATCATCTGAGTGGCTTCTTCTGATCGCTGCCTAGATACTGCCGTAGCAGAAAGCGAGTGCACTTTTTGTTTTTATAGGCGTTCAAAGGGCTCGCTGCATTTAGACTTAGTAATACGAAACTGTTGCCTTTTATAGTCCTTTGAATTTTTCTCAACCTCACGTGAAATAGAATCGGAGCCCAATGAAGTTCGATCGTTAATTTCGATCACTGCGACGAAGCCAACTTCAGTCGTTCAATTTGACCTCGGTAAGTCTGGTGCTTAGTATAGTTTTGATAATATCGTGAAATGGTGAGTTCGTCTAATATCGACTTGGACTTGTGAGGTTTTTTCTCTACAAAGTATTTCTCGATGAAACTGAAATCTAATCGCACGCCAACCACTCCCAACTTGTCGAGAAATAGAATGGAAAAAGGGAGACCAAGGAAATTGCCAAGAGAGGAAGAAAAGCGTGCGGCAACGACGACGACTCGAAATACTATCAGCCCATGGATCGGGGTCGGTACGTGCACGGATTTGTAATTAAATAAAGCGGTGGCCCCGTAAAGACGAAATTTTCTACGGTTCCCGTATTTAGCGTTCACAGTCGGCTTCCAGACGTTAGCCATGCCTAAATGGTATTTTTGCCCCGTTGGGAAATCAGGCATTCGATGAAGCATCTCGTATGCCATCGTTAATTCCATTTGTAGCTATTTGTTCGGCTCTCCTCGAACGTGTACCACTACTGTCTTTCCCCCTTATCCTCTTCAGGATCTTTATCATCTGGAATTCTGCGTCTTATCCTCCTTCGTGTTACGACAGTCTTTTTTGCGGTCCGCATCCCCCCATCCCTCCATCTCATTCTCGATTCGACTTCACTTCAAGTCACAGTATACCTTCCTTGCTACCACAAAGATTCTATCTCTTTCTCACTCTCTCTCTATCGCGTTCAAATCTCTAGGATTTTTTCTTTTGAAGAAGATGAAAACTGTATCTCGAAATCTTATTTACTTATATTTTTCATTAAAATCCGTCTGGCACATTCCGACAATTTTACAAGTATCCCTGAAAATTCGACGCGACACGTTGTATAACCAGGGTAGAGATCCGGAGATTCTTGCCCGCTATCTTCTCGATAGAAATTCAGGTTCAGCCTTCTCAGCAAGACTTCTGAGGAAGCCTATCATCGACTAATTATGCCGCTGCGTATCTTATCCTTTAACAATAGAGGATTCGTCTTTGCGTCTGGCCAGACAATGCATATTAAATTTGCCGTCGTAGCTGTTCACGCTCGTCCTCCTGGACAACGGTGCTCTGCTATCCCCAGGTCGCTGGGTTTCTCGAGTTTCCATAGGTCTCCAAGGTTTCCCTGCTTTCCTACAGTTCCTTGTCCGGGGAACATCGAGACTGAGACGAACGAACCACCAGTAATTCCTTGGTAAACCGCTTCGCATTCACCAGGACGTATCCTTACGGTACGTACGTGCGTCTCTGCCAGATTCTAACGTTATCTTCCCACACATTCGTCCGACGACCAAAGATGAATATTCATTCGCTAATTCCCAGAGGCTTCACAGACACGCAATGAACCAACCAAGCATTCAGTCATCCTTAGTCTTATTACGTAATACGTGGTATCGGGATTTCATAGCTTTGACCTTACGACCTGTGTTATTACACGAGATCTTCTTTATGGTCGTGCGAGATTCAATGTATCCAGCTAATTAAGCAGCGACGCGAAGACGTACTCTGCTCGCAGATGCTTTCCAGTGATACACACCAGAGACACATTCTCCATGGAGAGACGTATAGAGACACGTGAGATAGGGATGCTGCGATGTAGAGTTTACCTTGGTGTTGGCTTACATACCGTAAGAAGATTCTACTCGCTTGCGAACTTACTCGTATCATTATCGCGAATAAGTGTCGCCCACTGTAGCCGACCCCTGGGTATCTCTTATTCCTCCTGGATCTCTTGTGGGATATTTGTAGGAACTTTGTACGGATAACACTCGAGCTTTGAATTGACGAAAACGATGTTCGATCGTTTGTCCTTTGTATAGAACCTTCTCTTCTCGTTTCCTCGTTACTTTGTTTAAGCTGCTCATGCATGCTCATGTTGACGTTTGAAGTGGGGTCAACTGTAAAAAGGAATCATTGTCTTATCGTGATAACCTGACTTTGCGAAAATTCTTGTGTCGTGTGCAAATGGCTTGCAATAGGGATTAATTGTGCTTTTTCAATGTCTTGTCGAAATTGAGAGTACTTTGGGGGTAGTTTGTAGTTTTTCATTGGGTAATGCCGGTATGGTACTAGGGATGGTGTTTGAGAGGATTTTATAAAGGGTGTGGAGGGTGGTTAGGAACTTGAGAGACTTGGAAAAGAATTGAGGGACAATAAACGGTACCGGCTGAATGCGAAAGTTCTTGACAAATTTCCAAATTGCTTATTTATCCTTCGAGCATTGCTTGGCTCAGAAAGTACAGAATATGAGATTCGAATGTTGCTGTATTAAAAGTAATGTTTTTTCGTGAATATTTCTTAAAATAAAAATGGATGAAATGACTTTTTTTTTTCGTGAAATTAACATTGACGCTTTTCTTTCTATTTTTATCCTTTTCAGCAGTAGGAAGGGGGGAGCCGAGTTACTACTTGTATTATCTCTAGGGATAATCTCGTCGAATTAGCGGATTTGAGAAGGTTCGAAAGGGGAGAGAGACCAGAATTAAGTAATCTGTCTGTCTCATTATGATTTTATTGCAAAGCCTTAATTCGACCAAAGAAATCCTTGCTTCTTTATGAAGCATTTCTGGTTGACTTCGTCTAAAAAAATAATTGGTCTACAACAGATCTATGAACTATTTTGTCTAAAAATCTGTTAATTGGGAAGATTGTAGATATCTACATAGACATTAAAAATCGGTGATAAAGATCTACAACAAGTCTCGAATACTCCGATCTGTACCGACTATTGTCTGTAGCAAATTTATAATTCATTGTTATTGATAATATTAGAGTCCATATTTATACCTATAAGTACTCTATAAAATGAGTAAAAATAGTAGCAAATAATAGACTTTGGTAGATTTTAGTAGTTTTACATTATCCAATTCAAACTTTAAATACTCATCGAGAGTCATTCCAAATGCCGGACTTTTAGCGGAAGTGGTTTATAGATCTGTCGTAGATCAATTTCTCATAAATATGGGACATATGCTTTATCGAGAAAGTTTCCTGGAAAATTTTCGTAGCTACAGGAAAACCACGAAGCCATGCGAAGCTTCATTGGAAATAAAGTATAAGGTATCTAGTAATTAGCGATACGTTTATTTGCGGGAATCTTTTGCTTGAAATCAGGGTCATTCTTGGAAGTCATTTTAAGGATAACTCTAACTATAGAGATTGATTTAGACTCTGTTGTCAAGCTGCACCGTCATGTCTTGAATTAATCTCTCGTTTTCGTACAAAGAATTTCTACAGCTTCAAAAAATTGTACGTACGCCTTGATAGGAAAAAAAAAGAAGCGATAACGTCTACACGCGAAATTACGACCAAATGACTTTCTTTTAGCAACATTTGCCATTTTTGGAGGTTACGACAAAGAGAATAAAATCTTCCACGAATATCAGTCTAACGATCAGCTTAAAACGAAGAGATTATATTCGAAATGACGTATCCCTTTGATCTATAAAAATAACCGTGTCCGAACGAACTTTCCGCTGTTGCTTTTTACTTTTTAAAATGTCCCAATCCGATGCTCTGTAATACACAGTGCATTTAAATGTAGTGCACACGCATCCGTTAAAGACAGCAGAGATGCGCAATCAGGATCGGTCACGTAGAGTAAAATTTGCCAGGAGCTTGCGTCGTGCATAATTCAAACAGATGGGTCGTTAGGAAAGTTTTATCATTACAAACTCGAAATATAAAGTGCAGGGAGTACGGTCTTCTTTAAATTGTATCGCAAATTGCCGCGCCCTGTTTTCTTCTATAGTTACGGGTAACGCGTAAAGGCTGTAATGACATACTATTATACTGACACTCACATAGCCCAGCTTCTCAGCCAACGTTCATATAAATTTTGAAATACTCGTTCTTCATGCTAGTAATAAGACAAAAAATGAAGTTGCAAGTTTTTACTAAAATAGTCACGCTCTATCAGAATCCTTATCGATCGTAAACTGAATACCGAGATAATAACCATCGCTATACGTATAGATCCTTTCGTCTAACTCTTCGAGGAAGCTTCTTCCTGCCCTTTCTACTCCTTTCTATAGTCTCATTCTCTTAACTCCCTACTATTACGCGATTCTCGAGGGATCCCACTCAAAACGCTGATTGCGCGCCACGCTTGAGTAATTGCTCCTGAAAATTGAAATTGACTGGCAGTTACGTTAGCCTCTGAGCAAATGGTGAACACGATGGATCTGACGTCGCGAGTAATTTCGTACTATTACAGTAGTATGAGTTATCCTTACCGTTTCTATGCAATCGATAATATAATTGAACGAAATTAATGTTTATCATTGCGACAACCCAAGCGTCAAAGATTTTCACTTTGCCAGTCTTGGATAGCCGCACCGATTAACTGATGTTGTACTTCGTTACCGAAAAAAAAAAGAATAAAAGAAAAAGTGCAACTCTTTCATTTGCCAACGATTTAGTTAATAATAACCATGTCTTGCAGAACGGTTTTACTATTTTGAAGTTATTGCATATAAACCTTAATCCAAGAATAGACATTACTTTTCCTCGCTTTTTTACCTTCCCCAATCCAACTTCTTCCTCCTCTTTCCATACGGGTTAGTTCTTTCCTCGACACTTGCCCACCCCGTATTACGTCTGTTCTCCTCGTCTTCCTGTACTAGTTTGCTCGGTGACTGTACTTGTACGTTTGTTCGCTCCCTCGTCACAATTAACGGTAACGGTTTGGAACCCGTTAAAAGTCGACGAGCTTGGAGGCGGGCCAAACGTTGAACTTTACTCGAAAGCTCTCACGCAAGGAAATTGTATATACGTTCGATCGACATGGGATATCATACTTCGGAAGCTCGTAACACGAAGGCGATATTATATTGCAGGGAGAAATTAAGTATAGGATACATAAATTCTAAGGGCGGTACGAAGTACGAAAGCGTACTATATCTCGTGGGCGGTTATTATTGAATTATTGATTTATTACAAAAATATTATTTGTAAGCGATGAAAGTCACGTAAGTGCTTTGGTAACGTGAGTTTTATTTTTTCCTCTTTTTTTTTTCCATGAGGCTTTAAAAACGAAAGTTGGGCAATTAAGGTAAGAAGGTTAATGGGTAAATGATGTCTCGAATAATATGGAATTTACTATAGGTTCGTATATGTGTCGTATGACTATAGACATCACTGTAATCCCATAGGCCCTTTCGTTTTGATGTGAAATAGGAGGGATAAAAATCGATACTCTTGCGGCCAGTCACTTCTATAATATTCAATACGCGTCCGCACAGGTGGCTATTCATCGATTCAAATCCGCAAGTCCTCTTCATTCATACGAATTCTACGCACATCGAACTCGTCCGTTCGCACATTAATGGATGCAGTTCCCCCGAGGGGACGCTGGTGGTTGAACTCGGAAAGCAAGGGATGATTCCAAACGTATGACTCGATAGGGAAATTCGACATACGTCGACGGACGCGGCTTGATTCTCCAACCCCTTTTCAACGCACCGATAACGGGACCCTCTGTCCTTTCTATCAGTACCGTTATCATCCCTTAACGCATGCTCCCCATTGCACTTCCTTCTCGACGGCCAATTATCGTTCGCTGCACTACTGGCTCTCCTCCGTTTCCATTATCATCCTGTCTGTCTCGTTTACGGACCCTCCGTGTAAAAGAAATATATATATATATATATACGTGCACTGCGTATATATGTATTATATATCCACACAATACACATATATAAATATATATTATATAAAATATATATGTATATACATATATTTGTTTCTCTTAGGTTTAAGAGAAAACTAATCGGAAGGGAATTCGAGGCTCTGACTTTTTCCAGTTTCCTTTTCGCCTGCTCTCCTATCTTCTAGTAGAGAAATGATTATCGGACTCTGCCTCTTTTCAAAGCATTGCCTATTCTCTCTTTCATCTCTCAGCTCCGTCTCCCTCGCACCTGTTATGTCTATCCACGTCTTTATTATTGCCATCCTCTTTGGCTATCTACCATCTAGTCCCTCAGCATCCCTCATCCTCTATTCGGTGACATCTTTGATCATGAACGTCTCCCAAACCAGCCTATCCACGTACCGTTGCTCTGTCTAAGATTTGAATGGAGATTCGAGGCTTTTGAAGTCCATCCTCGCCAGAGAATATATATTGACCACTATTATTTCCGGCCTAAGGATCTCTCACTCTCCTGGGATTGCTGGTACAAAATTAAATGAATAATCACGAATCGAAAACTAAGAGGTCAGCGATTCACTTTGAAGCCATAATAGCGTTAAGATCTGTCCCGCGGTCCTCACGCCCGGTAGAGAAATGTCCTTTGGATCAGGAGAGAATGTCTATATCTGCAAATGGTACCTGCAGTACTGTAGGTCCGTTAGTCATGGATGTAATCGATGATACCATTTGAGTGAATGGGGGTTCGATAGACTAGTATTAAAGAAGACCTGCTGAATGACATTACCACGGATGCTGTCGAATCTAAAAACGAGATGGACCCAGGCTGGGAGAAAGACTCTTACGTTACTTTGAAAGCGTTAGGCTCGAGATCCAAAGTAAACCAAGGGTCTGTCCATTAAATTATTACAGTCATTGACTCCCTAAGTAACCTTGAGGTAAACGGTAGACCTGGATGAGGAACGGGGAAAATTGGACTTGGCCAGGAGAGAGAGTTAGGTTTAAGCATCTTCGGATTAAAAGCTTTAGGGTCTTCCCGGCCATTGGGTACCTTGAGATTAAAAAGTTTCGACCTTCCCTGTTTTTCATTTTACCAAGAGAACCAAGTGGCCCTTACACGGTTGCTTTCTTCTCGTGGTATTCAGGGAACGCTGCATCCCTTGTCTAGTCTGAAATGTTACTGTTTACTACTCGAAAGAGTATCTTCGTCGTTTGCAGATTATTACGATCCTACATATTTATCTTGAATGTCGTAGCCTTGGAGTACAAGAGAAAACTTTGTTTTCACGAAATCCGGAAAGTTGGCGCTTCGCGCGGATGTATACGCTGTGTAAATTAGATTCACCAACGTAATGGGAGTTCGTAAAGGAGAATACTGTTCGGAATCGATCCTCTTCCATTATAACCATAAAAATTTGTCCACTTTACGAAACTTCGTGACGAGCGAATGTAATGCTTTGCGTTTATTTTACCTCGATTTCTAAAGCCTCTTTTCGCGCTCCCTTCGCTCGACGTCCTGATTAAATTAATTTGCGAAAAGCCAAGTTGCAGAGTCGCCCGGCGAAAAAGGTTTGAGGGAGGGAAAGGAAAATGACCAGGTATGGTCCAAGTGGCGAAGGGCAAGTAGAACCCGGTGCCAAGGGTTTTCCATGGGAGGACAATTTTCACGAAAGTTCGAAACGATTGCAATAGACGATCGCCTGATTCTCGAGGACGCTGGATTGCTGATTCTTCCGGTTAAGGTGAGCGAGAACTTTCAGATTGAATCGTACCCGAAAACGCTCGAACTTCGTCGGGAAAGTGTAACACGATTTCATTTAGGAGAATTCGCAACTTAGACATTGGTCTCTGTCAGATATTGGCTCTGATGACCTGGTAAATCGATCGATACACTCTAAAGACAAGCATGTTGTCAAGCGTGTTAAAGCAAGACTTCTTTTTAGAGTGTATCGCTTCGTTATAAACTTTTCAGCAATTGCGAAACTGCTAACTAACTTGTCACGTCGGACGATCGCGTATACCAAAGTTTCTAGAGATTAATAAATATCACTAAGAGTTAATGAGGTTCGATCCTCTTTAAAAATTGTTGTGGTCAATTTCCAAGTTCCATGCTGATCAAAAGATAGACAGCTGTTCAGGAATCATCCTAGAGTTCCTGGACGGTGTCACGTTTACCAACTATGCCATTTACGAGCCAGTGGTGCACGATAAAATAGTGCCCAGAGAACCAGACGAGTCAGACTAGAAATTTTGATGTTGTACATTTATAGCGTTTTGTTAGTTTGCCCCAGTTTTCGTACTACAGTTTGTCTCTTTCTCTCTCTCTCTCTCTCTCTCTCTCTTTCTCTCTCTCTCTGCCTCTCACCCACCCTCGCACAAGTATCCTCGACATTGTAACTAAATTCGTCCGAATCTCCCGGGGAGAACCAGAAGCATTTTTTAGTTTTCAAAACATCCAGTCCACCTGCGCTTTAAACAGTCTCTGTTATTTAATTCCATTTTTTTTTTCAGATCAATATTAGTTTTATATACCGTTAACGCTCGATATAGCCTATTTAAAAGTAGTTTACGTAGCTCTCTCCCAGCTTGAATTTTATTTCTTTTAAAGACACCATCGTGACGCCGCAAATGTAATAGTAGGATATACCTTTTATATGACGATATCGTCTGTTCGAAGAAACGTGCGTGAAAGCTTTATTCCCATGTTTCCCATTCTGAAGAGGTAACAGGATGTGTTCAATGTATGTGCTCTCGATGTCGCTCTTGCATTCGCATCTCATCGCATTACACAATGGCATTCCGAGTCGTTCGAGTTCGGTCGTATCTCGTCAAAGGGCAAGGGTAGCAAGCTGAGGCGATGCTGTCGCAGAAGCTGGAGGAATAGGCATATACAATAGTGGTGGGTCTAGTGGTGGGAGTAGGTAGAGATGCAGTCAGTAGAGATTCGCGGTATCACGGCATGATTTCACGAGACGGTGGCTGAATGAATGTCATGGCATGGGGAACATGCATCATGTATCAAGTACGTAGAAAAGGGAACGAGAATAAGGAAGGGTCTATATACAATCCATTGCAAGAAAGAGAGAAAGTATTTGGAACCAAAAGTAAATATTACCGCCGCAACTTAGAGACGCCTACTTTTACCTGGAAATGAATATTTATATTGTACGACACATATAATCGATTGCGGTGTAAAAAAAATTGTACGACCTGTAATTATACTTAATCGTCGATCGAATGGCACCTGTTATTATAATCACGGAAACGAAACGTCCGCGTATACAGGTACTCGCGATCAATCTTATGGTGCCGCAGATAAATAATGCATGCGAGTAGGATCGATTAACGATGTCCTCAGCTGGGACGAAGCGCGTTTTAATTGCAAGGACGATCAAGCGACATTAAGAATTCATCGATATTAATAGAGCACCACCCTCTCGATTCCTCATTAGGAAATGTGTTTCCTGCTGGTTAAATGGATCCATGCGATCCATGCATGGTCCACTTAGTACAGTGCACGGTCTACTTGGCAGATCTAAGGGTGAGCGCAGCTTTTACCTTCGGGCAACGTTAGAAACGAGTAACGCACGTACGCTTGACGTATATATGCAAATTTGGATTAAGGACTGGTTTATTGTGCATTATACAGTACAGGTATAGCGTATCGCTTTAAGCGAATGATGCGCCAGAGGAACAATGCGTAAATGAAGGTATTCGTCTCGGGCATAATAATAATGACAATTTTGCTAATCACGTCGTTCCGATGGTGAGTATATGGCGCGTGCGCATGGACGTTCCCGTTATTTATTTTTTTTCTTGCTGCCCAGATCCAAAACCTCACTTGACAATGAACGTGCTAAAGCCTATACAAGACTCTCTCACGCATTTCACTCACGCTTCGTGGAACACATTGATGTCAATCCCAGACGTCGTGCCGTACGGCCCCTGCTGGGTCGGCTAGGCTTTCTACCAGTTTGTGTAGAGTTGGTTGTTCCGCTTACATGGCTGTGATCACGTAGAGTATGTAGCTAGGTACCCTTCTACGAATCCTCGTCTGCTTTCTTCGTTGCTTTTATTCATATGTCGTATTCGCCGTCTCTATTCCGCTTTCAGTATATACACTCGATGTACGTGCAGGTCGATAATAACGATTTTTATACACTTGGAGCGAATTCTCGGTTTGATTCAGGCAAACTTGCAGAAAGCTTTACGGGTAGAATTAGGGATCGAAATTTCTTCGCTTTCTCCTGATTTTATATGTAGGTGTATAATACATTGTTTTGGATGTTCACAGAATTTGTTCTGGATTCGTTGATAATCGTTCGAATGGCTGGTAGTCATTAGTGCGGGGGTTTGTTTCGCTGAGGCGTAAAACAAAAAGCTTCTCGGCGAAATTGAGCACGCGAAAGGCGTCGAGTAGTTGGCGAAACAGGAAAGAGTTAGGACGCGGGGTAGGGCGCGAACGAAAGGGGTACGAATCTATAGGAGAAAGCAGAGGACGCGACAGAGGACTAACAGAGAATGCTCTGGACCTGGGATGGTTGGTTGGTTGGTGGGTTTGTTTCTCGCTGAAGCAAGGATGGCTAGAGGGTAGAAATAGAGAATGGAGAGTACTCGCTAAACAAGAAGCGGAGAAACGTCTTCGAGACAAAGCAAACAATTAGGGCTTGACGCCGCTGACTGTAAGATAGTGTCGAATGTCTTCTTATCGATCCGTCTCTTATTTACCTGCGAGATAACCCGGCTAGGATATACAGTACCATAGTACATGGATTGGTAACTCTATTCGTCTATATATATACCTCTCTCTCTCTCTCTCTCTCTCTCTCTCTCTCTCTATATATATATATATATATATATATATAAACTCAATTTTCATTGATTTAATAATTAAAAATGACGCTTTTATACCCACCATCGACTACTCCCCCCACCTCCTGTCACATCTATTCTGTCACATAGTAACGTGCACCATATTGCGACATCTTGATTTTCCTGACAGGTTACAGCGCTGCTACCAGCCGTTACTCCGTCAGAATGACGGACCCACTGATGGACGGACATGCAGATGCGTCGTCATTAGCGTCCCACACACCAACTGGCTATCTTCCATACGTCAGCTGAGAAGCAGCCGAATATGATGTTTGAACTACTAGCTGTTACTCCTGTGGAATAAACTAGGGAAAATCTGGGCTCTACCGTATGCATACGGTATATATGTATATGCATAATACTGTGTATTTTCACTCTCTATCTTTCGAGGACTTAGCTCGATATCCACGATCGGCCAGGTTTATCTATCCTGCAGGTGTATTCACACGCAAAGTGAGCCAGTCACATTGCAGTCTCCCATTTGTGTACGTGACTGGATGCAGTTTACCTACTCGACATTCCAAACACTCAAAACTCGAGTTAATCGTCGGAGCGAAAGCGTTTACTCTATGCCGTCGAGGATCGTGGAGGGTGACTGAGCAAGGGGGTTGGTTTACCGTCGGCAAACCTGAACGAACGGGGGTTTGCTGTTTTACCGAGCGAGAATTGGGTCGAGTTTGCAGGCTTACATCGACGTTGTGACCCGTCGACAGTCACTGCCAATCACTATTGAAACACTACCTAAGTTATGTCAGTCCTATCCTTATGTCCTCTTGACTGCTAAATCCCATACTTATTGCTGTGTGATGAAAAATCGCATTGTTCTTCAGGGGATGAATACGTTACTGGGATTCCAATTACTTATTCGTTTGCAAATTAATTTTTATTTAAGTAAAGTGAGGGAGGATCATCGGTTCATGGTTGCGCGGTGTGAGGGTTGGCGGTAGGAGGTTGAAAGTGTTGAAATCCCGACATGGTTTATTATGACAAAACAAGGATGAAGATGTATCGAGACAATGGCAATGTGAAATATTGAAAGTTAACTCGTTGACGAGAGACAGAGGGATGAAAGCTGCATATCGGAGACGGGGTGATATAACAAAAATAAATACAGCCTTAACGAATGCGAAAATT
>JARPRG010000064.1:331493-351605 GCA_031001745.1 Hartigia nigra | reverse complement strand
AAAGCTAACGGAGTTACGTTGAAGCGAATATATGTATATTTTATGGTGCTTAACATGTGATCCAAGAAAAAATTGGACTATTGGAAACGATACGGGTACTGGCTTTATACAGCTGGGCGCATAATGTCTCTCACTGGGAGGTACGCTTTACCAGTCCGTATAATTTTCCTTTGAAATTATAATATACATATGTAAAGTCGCGCATCTATGAATGCTTAACGGAGGGAGATATGACGTTATTACCGGACAACAGAGCCCTCTGTTACACAAGCTCGCAACAATATGGATATCGTTGCCAGGTTTCCAACCCCGTGAGTACCTACTAGCAACAGCCCGCACGAACGCTCAGTGGCCCAATCGAATTTCCGGCGGCACTTTAGTCAATAGACTGCAGAGCCTGAAATATCAGTATGGGCACAGAAAATGGCTATCTCTATAACTGATGCAGTCTCAGTGATACAGATTGATGTGGGATCCGCGTTAGGTGATGGCAGTCTGCATTTTGAATATCGTCCGATATCTTCTCTGCTGAATCCTTTCTAAGGGATGAAGAATATAATAAAACAAGGAAGAGAATTAATCACACTGAAGGCTAAGACTGGGGTATGGGCTGTTCACGGTGAACAGAATTTTATCGAGTATTGCGAAGTGCCCGGTCGACGCCTTTGGGCCATTTCTCTTCCTTTCTGTCTTTTGTTTATCCTAAAATCAATATGTCTCCCTGGGACATGAACCATCGGGTCACTCATTTCATTCGTTCTCGACGTAACAAAGGTGACTGGCATCACGATGTTTTAGCCACTATGGTAGGTTAGGTTGCTGCAAAGAATAGAAAGTAAGGAAAACTAAGGTTGGACGGAGGCTACTTAATGAGAAACACTACTTTTAAGAAATGGAATTAAGAGACTTGTGTATATATAAATTCAGGGAGAATTGCACCTTCTTTGTTATCATATTATAAGATCACTCGGCTTTAGAATCCTTTAGCCATGACGTCGCTGGGAAAGTAGCTTAGTCTTCTCAAAGTGACTCGATTCGATCCCACTTTATAATGGGACCAGCAGCACGCATACTTCCGAGAGTTTTGTCGTGTCGCGAGTGTGATTTAAACTGAACTGTTCTCATCGGATCATTCCATGGGATATTGTCTCTATTCCCGAGCATCCTTGCTCTTCCTAATTGGTCTGTCCGATAAACTCTATTAGGTACCTCCCGACTGTTCTCACTTTATCCTTCCTCAATCACAAATTTTCGCTAGAGGAATCCTCTACACTCTAGGCTCAGCATCGATTTAATCTCTGACGACAAGGTCCCAGCACGTTTTCTATCCAGTGTATCTAGTTATCCGTTTGATAACCCCCTTCCTGGCTGTAAATAGATAAATTGTCCAGAAAGTCCTGAAATAAGTATGCTTGAGAGTTGTCTTTCGCTTCAGTTACGTTTCTTCATTTTGAATGGTGTATATATGCTGGACCCTTCTATCTCAGGGTTAAAACCACCCTGTGGAGTTTGATCCCAAGTACCAGCTAAGAGCTCCCCGAAGAGACGTTACAAGGTCGCTCACGAGAAGTGCTGCGAGAATTCAGCGTACGCTCCGACCTCTAAAATATCGGCGAAGTTTCGGAAGTGGCTGACGCCGGAGCCGTGAAACGAAACTCCCCGAGACCATTGTTCGTTGAGTCCCGGCAACTTCCCAAGATCACGATATATATTTTGCGAACGAGTGGCAGAGGCAGTGCTGGATATCTTTAACTTGGTGTCTTTGTACGCTCCCCATTACTCAGGTCCCCTTCGTCTTAGGTGTCGAGTTTCCTGATGCCATCCTTCGTCGACAAGTAAGGTTCTACGTACACTTTTGGGCAATTTTTCAAAATCCAATAGAAAAAAAAAAAATTATACCACATTCATGGTCAGAATCAGTGTTGATTAGTCTTCCACTGTGTTCATCAAAATGCCGTAAATAATTCAAATGATACCGGAAGCAATCAGATTTTTGGGGGGATCTTGAGTATCCTGAGCAAGGATACGTTATCAGCCTGTGGCACAAGTTCAGGAGGAAGGGTAAGGTTACCTCGGAGGTTCTATGGATGGGGGGAAGGAAACGAGTAGGTAAGCTGAAGAGACATGGGGTAGGGTCGTAAGTGCGCGCCTTTGATGTAGTCTACCTAGCGGACCAACCCGGAGGAACCCATAGCCTCATAGAACCATCCTCTTCCTCCTCCTCCTCCTTCTCCTTCTCTTCGACCCAGCCATCCCAGTTTTCTCTACCCCTGACCTCATCCTTCGGTCATCTGGATAGACGCCGAAGGAGCAGTGCTCTCTATTACCGATAAGATAGCAACCGATGTACGTACATCAACCCTCGAAATTAGCTCCACTCCCGTGAACCCTGAGCTGATCGAACCATGTCACGATTTCTTTGCTATAGTCCACGAACCAGGTTCTGGAACTTTCCCTTTAGACTACGGTCTAAGTAAAATTTCTTTGGGTCACCTAAAGGCTACGAATTACAAACATGTGAGAGTGCGTGGGTATATACCTTCTGAAAGCCCAGCATCCCCTCGTGACTGACGTCGTAGAAATTTCAAAGAGAATTTTCGAGGAACACATAGGAAAAGGGTGACCAAAGTTGGGCAGTAGGAACATCGTCTTCTTGAGCTCACCAATAACGTGACGGGCAACGTGGTCAATGGACAAGATAGAAGGTCAAGCCGAGCATAAAATCACTTTAAACTTCGCCAGCTAATATTAACTTTAAAAGACGGGCCTTGTGATATTCTTTTAAATCAGCCATGTGACTAAACCTTATTTACTCCTTAATCCCATGTGTCAATTTCGTCGAGGATTTAGACATTTTTATATCCTGTATGTAGTTTTATTTATATTCTTTATTTTAACTGACCTTATTTACGTTGTCCTTTTCGGTATATTCGATTTCCATTAGCATTTCTATTCTCCGTGACTTTCGAGTCTTTTCAAAGTTCAGTGATTTAGCACCGCGAATAAGTCAACTTGCTACCGGGTCACTGTTTCGCCAGAAAGTTTATGCAAGCACGATTTTATAGCGCAACAAACTGTCGCGTCACTGGCGTGAAACGGTAATGCCTTCCGCTCATATAACCAGCCACACTCAACGTTACACATAACTCATCGCTGCCGGCAAACCACGCAATCCTCCCGCTCTGTCGAATGCTTATACACCGCTATGAAAAAAACGGGGCGATTTATAACTACCGTTAAACCAGATTGATTTTGCGAAGGGTGAAATCATTAAATCCCTTCAATTTCACGTGCAATACTGCAAATGTGGCTCTTTTCGTTCAACTCTATTTATTGTATTAAAAATATAATAAACCGAAATATTCATTTTTCTTGTTTTAGCATTATGAACAATAACAGCGTGGAGCAGCCTGATCCTGACTACATTAAAATGTTCGTGGGTCAGGTACCTCGCAGTATGGACGAAAATGATCTTCGGGCGATGTTTGAGGAATTTGGCCGAGTTCATCAGATCAATGTTCTCCGCGATAAAGTCACCGGAAGCAGTAGAGGTGAGTGAAAACATATAATTTTTATAATGTAACCCAACAACGATTCACTCGAATATCTTATCAGTAGGAAATTTGGGGTTTCCTGATACACAGGTATATTCTTACAAATTGTAAACTGCATCCATGTTCAGATATGAGAGTCAAATCTGGGTTAAAAAAAATTCCTTAAATTTGTACGAAAAATTCTGGGACCTTGGATTAGAAAAGAAAAGTAAAAAAAATTCAGGAGCGAAGGTACGTATACGTTGGCACATATAGGTAACGTAGGGATCGATGCCCAGACAGCGGTCGCCAGTCGCTTCCACGACCCTTCCTCAGTCTATTGATCGGAGGTAACCCCTCCTTCTCTTGTCCTCCCCTATACTTCTGCGATGAAACGTACGTAGGTACGTACAGCCACGTGGATGCGTCAAACGTCAAAATTGACAGGTACTGCTACTGCCAGAGAGGAAAACCCCCCGTTACACCGATTAAATGGAAGGCGTTAGCGAAGTGGATAGACGTTCGATATTCGTTAGAATCGACATCGGTGCACTATAATCATATTTTAATACATCACGAAAGTGACATCGGTGAAGACGAAAAATTTGATGAAAAAGTAGGTTAGGGATTCCATTTTTTTATTGTATGTAAGCACCAGCTCATCTTTAACCGCAGGGATCCCTTATGACTAATACCATCCACTTAGAAGTGTCACTAGGCAACCTATAGTGCGAACAGGTTTTTTTTTTTCCATGGGAACACACATGCGTCGTACGCTTTGGTATAAGCGGTTTGTTCAGAGGGTGCTGGTTAGAAGGGGTGAGACGAGCACGAGGGGAGTTTTTCGCAAGGAAAACCGAAGACACCGATAAGTCATTGGTGGGAATTTTTCCAGCGAAGTTTTCTATGGGCTTAGAGAGGAGTTTATAGTCAGTCGGTATTCCGGTTTGTGAAATCACGTTGGACCCTTAAGCTTTTAAGGTGAGCTTGAATTAAGGGATGAAAAGGTTTTTCACTAGCAAGTAAGAATTCGCGTTCAGAGAGTTCTTTTACATCGGAAATTTAATAGATTTATTTTCATGCGTTTTCTATAAATTCTTCTTCTTATTCTTTTTCACGCGTACAAGAATTTCGTTATATCATCTATTCATTATTGTTCGGCCTGATCCGAGATTCAAACGTAAAGTCAATTCGTGAATACCGATTTGCAAATGGCTCAAGCACTCAGAGAAGAGATTCGCCATTTAGAAGCCGTGAGTGACGAGATGACGGATCAGAAAGGATACGCAAATATTGACCGACAGTAAACGTATCGAAGCTTTCGACCAATATAGCATCCTGGGTCGTAGAGATCATCCGAATGGAGGGCGTTCACGGATCAAGGTTTACCATTCAGCATTGAATCTTTGTACCATCAAAATTTCATGCCGTTAGCTTAGCGCAAGGTTCGTAAATAACTAGACTATACAATCCTTACGAGAAACTTTCACACTCCTTAAAAAGATACCATCTAAATAACTTATGATATCTATATGGTATATGTTAGAAGCACGTTAAGCTACTACTTCGTCGAGCTCACCGAAATCTACGATAAATAATGCTACATAGAAACAGGGTCTGATAGCCTATCGATTTTCGTAGCAAATAGGACTATTGGACACTGCGACATCCTGACCTTTTTTCACCTTGAGACGATGTCAACGTCGTTCCAGCGAAGAGACGAGGTGACGGCAACTATCTCGCAGTCTCTTCGATTTCTATAGACATTCACAAGAATTCGAGAGTTCTTAATTAAGAGGAGTGCAAAGTCATGTCGGCTGTAGCCGATGAAACGAAAGGAAAGAAACTCGTCCTGCTTGCGGACAACTGTAGGCTGTATATATCGATATACAGAAAGTATCCAATTTTATCGACTATTTTTCCATTGAATTTCAATGCTCGTCCGATATCGAAATTCTCGCCGAAATTTCGGTCGTCCTCGAAACTTCTATGTTTCGTTAGAAGAATTGATCGTAAGTTTTGATATGATAAGTTAGTCAGTTTGCGTTGTCACGCTTCTTATAATATATAAATATATAGATATACGTCTATAAATTTATGCGCTTCTATTTATTTATGCTCTTCTCCTCTTTCATCTTCTCTACTTGCCACTTAATTCTCTTCACCTTTTTCGCCCTTCTGTCGTCTCACACGATGGCCACGAATAGCGAGAAGTTTTATTAGCTACCCGGAGACCAGAGTGCCTTGGGGACCGGAAGTTTGTCCTGCCCTTACGGTCGCTGAATAAACGATATCTCGCGTTATGTTATTTACATAACCGGTAGGGGGGTGATTAAGTCTTTCAGAAAAAGTTAATCTGAGTTTTTATCGGAACGATGGTAACAGGGAGAGGGAAAGAGATCGTTAAATTCTCTAATTGGTTCCTTGACGTGAAGGTCGTTACAGTTTGATGCGAAATATTATGAAATCGAAAGCATCGCCGTATATATCTTCACTTTCGTCTGGATTCTCTTCCTCGTCCCCCTTCTCACTCTCTCTCTTTCTATCTCTTTCTATCCTTCTCTGTCTCCCGCCTACGGTTTCTCTGTCATTCTTCTCTCCTCGTACGAGCTGCTCTCCTGGCCATTAATCGTGATGGACTATTAATCGTGGGTAAGCAGAGTGCGGAGACGTTTGCCCTTTGAAAGAGGAAGGCACTTTTGGAAGCTTAAGCGTCGCGGCGCCCCTAGGTGGCATAGAAATCAGCTTCATTTATATCGTTGCTTCGACGGCTGAGAACCGGATACAGACTACAGTGGCACTCCCTGCTATCGTGCTTCAATGCCAATTTCGTAACATTCCTCGTCGAATCATTGCGCGGATCTATTGCTTAGACGTCACCAAAGGCATCCTTCTCATTCGCCGGCATGCAATTGCGTGAACCGAGGGAGCCCCGTCTTGTTTATTATTATTATTCTACCTTTTTTTTCTTGGGTCTTTCGACTTCGTTTTAGAGGCGGCGCATGAAGAATCTTGGCGGTTTTAGCGTACTAAGCCGTAAGTCCCTCACCATCAGGCACAAGTATCTCCTGGCCCGTAAAACATCGTCGGTGAGACCTCGCGAATCTTCTTTAGCGAGTAAAAAGCAGGTGGCAAAGGACATTGCGACACGGCACTCTCTTCCCTCTTGCCTTCTTTCCTTCCTTCTCAAAGATAACGAGGGGAATATGGTCTATCTCTGTTGCCGTTATGTCTTACCTCTTCGTCTTCGTCTGCTTCGGTACTTTGTTCTCTGTATAGCTCTCGCTCTCTTTTATTCTCTCTCTCTTACTCGCTCGCTATGTTCCTGGTAACGGGGGAGCCAGGATACGAGACGTCTCGAACGACGCATTCCGGCGGATTAGACGAAAAACTTTAAACGAAACTCAACGTGGAAGCATTACAAAGCTGCTTTAGGGCTGTGGGAAAATGTACCCGTGCGAGCGTGCCGGGATCGTGCTCCGAGGCGCATGGCTGGGCACCCGGTAGACTTCAGAAGAATAGAGAAACGAGCTCGGATATCTCCGCGCTAACGCTTTATATATAGTTAATATTTATTAACACGGTCGATCATAAATTTGCATAAGGAGTGTTTAGACTGAATTAAAAATTATAATTAATATTCGAATATTCTAACGACGTCGGGGCGTGAAGAGGTGGGGTTGGCATTCTTGTGAACTCTACGGGGCATAGGTACCTCTGGACACGAGAAGAAGACTATTTGCGGGTAATTTTAATAACAATTTTTAAAACCAGGTAAAGATGTCTTTTCATGGATATACTCATGATTGTGGATTTTTTTGAAAAAATATTACTCTTCGTGTAATTCGTCCTTCTATTGTTTGCCGAATGAGATAAGGGGTAAATAAGGGACATGCAGTCGTGCGCGTGTAAAAAAAGTTTTCGTCTACGTAAGTCTGCGATAGATCTACAAAAGACGTATGTGGGAAATTCACCAACCGGAACGATTGCAGACTCGAATATGGACTTTGCGATTGTTTTGATCACGTTCACCTGCTGATCTACGTATATACTGGTTCTAGCTTTTTTGTCTCGCAATCGCAAAGTCTAGATTTCAATCTGAAATCTTCCCAGTTGGTGGATTTTACATTGACATCCCTTTGCAGATCTATCGCAGAATTGCATAGACGAAAATTTGTTACACGGGTGTCTGAAAGACAGTTTATCCTTGAAAATGAGATGACTGAGTATCTCCTTCACACGATAGAACGAAAGTCTGGCACCCTTCAAATATTCAGTACAAGTTTTACGAAAGTATCGACGTTGACTCACAGATGCCAGTTATCAAGTCGTAAAGTTCGCGAAGCCGCACCTGGCACATCTTCACGACTACGTCCGTCTCTCCATCCTTCACTTTTACTCCTTCTCCTTTACTCCTCTCGCATTTTCTGCGTTCGTCGCTACTCAAGAATTAGGTTTTCCAGATGTCGTGACAATAAACGCGTCAATTGATACTTCTGCGTTTGACAATATCGCCAGGCATTTTCTCAGAGGGCATCTTAAGGAGATAGCTATATATATATATATATATACACTTTTATATATTGAAGCGTACATATAGCTATGTGCATATAGATGAAGAAATTTGTGTCAATAACTTATTTTTCTCGAACCGATATCGATCCATTAGACATTCTTCGTAGGCGCATGCGCAGCGCAAATACTACGGCAGGCTTAAATCCTACATAAATTAATTAAAAAGTTGCCAACTATTGTTATTCCGCCGAAGACTGTGCCAACCGAGAAAACAGCCTTTCGAAGATTGGAGACAGATACTTGCATTATCTGTGTAGGTCTACGTTCAAGAGAGATATCTATTTATTCCTTCCTATATTATGTGATGCTCTCAGTTTCTGTCGTAACACTTTTAAAGGGACTTGGAATGCTAAGTAGGAATATTACAAGTTGGCGAGAGGACGGTAACGGTTTCCATTGAAAGTTGCGTGCAATACTTGAAATTGTAAGGATTTTACATTGATAACAGCTGGATGGAGACGCGATACCTAATTATAGATTTTACTCGAGATTTACCGTGAATCTTTCTGATGGAAAAGGAAGTACCGGTCGATATTTCTTGTAATGGAATATCTTGGATTCAGGAATCTACAAGTATGACGATTTTATACTAGTATATGGCTATGGTAAAATAGCCGTATCTCGAGATAAATGTTATGACGTGTCTCCTGAACGTAGTCGTACTGTCGTTGTCATTGCAAGAGAAATTTATCTATCGAGACGGAGAAATCGGCGGAGGGGGATGGTACAGTTATATTTTTCACTGAGAAATTCTAGGAGTTTCGCGAAAATGGAACGCGTCTTATCAGTACGCGAGCATCGCGATATAAGAATTTTACTGTTGATTTTATCGGAGAATCTTCACTTTCGAAGACGCTTTTTATGGTAGCTCATATATTTTCAAGATTCTAGGTAAAAAATATAAGTCGAATACAGGAACATAGTAAAACTAATGTTTCAAGTGGGGTATCGTGTTGATATTATGCTGATAATACGTGAGAAATAGAAGAAAGAGTCATGATAGTTTGTTGTCAAGATAAAAGTATGAACGTTTGCAAACGTATCTTGAATTTCATCGAGATATCTTCGAGTTATGCAGGTACTATGTGTATTTAGACCGATAAGAGAAGCATCGTCAAGAATTGTATAATTTTCGAAATAATTATAGGCTTTAAAGATTTACGTGAAATTTGAAAATTTTCCAAGAGACTATCGTTCCCTCATCACTGTTATCTTTCCTGCCGCACGAATTCGCTCTCGTTTTCGTACGGGCGTTCGACACGGGAGACTGGCACCGATTACGCAAATATTTGAGTGTTAAAAAGTAACATAACCGTTTTTCTGGCCGACTCTAGGAATACCTGAGTAAATTTGCCTTAAGCTTATCTAACCATGGCAGAAACGACTCCGTAGGAGCCCTCGGCTTTTCAATGATCGAGACAAAAGTTTAAATTGATCTGCCCGACTTTTACCATGACTCTTGCCAGTCTCCCCTAAAAGGTGAACATTATATCGACGTAAATATTATATAGATCCATCGAATGGTTAAATCGATATAACAAGGCATACCAATTCGTTTGTTCCGAAAACAAAAATGTCTCTTGCTCGAAAAGCGTTCCGAGACCAAAGTGGTTGGCACTCCTGCTAGAATAAATGCGAGAGGTAGCTCCCTGGCTAAAGCAGAGGAGCAAGAACAAAGAAAGAAATTTTCTGATTAGGATTCTTCCTTTGGCAGATATTTGGCCGTGAAGAGATGCACAATGGCGGCGAGAACGAGTCCTGCCATTATCTCACATTATAATACACAATGAGATCTTCCAGGCAATAAGATTTTGTCCGGAATTTATTGCCACGGTATTTGCAAGGACCCTACGTTTGCGGTGGGAAGAGTGCTGTGAGAGAGATGTCGTAACAAATTAGACTGATTTATCAAACGCATTTTCGCAAAGCGTACGCATCTCGCGTCATTACATCCCCCCAGAACAGGTACTCCCTCCCAGGCGCTCCCTTTCGTGGATTCACACATTTTTAAGTGTGATCCAACCCTATTTTTTTCTTTATCCCCTAAGGGTCTTGAATTTCTTCGAACGACATGTACCAAGCCCCGCGTCCTTCCTGCACTTATACCAGTCGATAATGTATACTGGATCCCTTCTTTCTCGACTGCTTCTTTTCCAGCCATGCCCGACACCTATGTAAGATCTAGGGACCGAACAAAATAACCAGACGATACGTGCCGTGATATCGAAGAAGGGTGCTTGAAAGGCTACAAATAGATTAAAAAAGAAAAAAAGCAGATGGGAATGCTTTCGAGAGGTAGTAGTGCTTGAGAGCAAAGAAGTAGAAGTACGTCAAGATATAGACTTCATTTTTATGATTTATTTTTATATAAGCAAGAGAGAGAGTCTACCCCATTTCTATCCCCTTGGATACCGATCCAACTGTTCTGCTTTTTTAATTCGCTCGATTCAGTCAAGCCACAAGCTCTTGCCTGAATCGGTCATCTCTCTTTCGCCCCTTAGAGCGTATTATTTCGTATAGCCGAGACAAGAGAATCACGTAAAGTTGGGTGCCATAAGTAAAAGCTGTATCTCTCAAGACGGGCGCGTAAATCCTGTCGCGTGCTAGAATTCATCTTCCAATCTGGAATCCAGCTCGTCGCGAGAAAGTGGAAGCGACGGAGTACGACAAAGCCTCAATCCCTTTAATAGAGACAAATCCACCGCGCACTACCAGCCCTCAAAATGACGCAACGGGCAATTTGTAAAAGTGTATCCTTCCTAAGGCGATACTAACCCTCGGCGTAGGGCAGACTAAGCGCAACCTAAAAGCCAATCGCACCTTAGGCACTATCTGCATGTTGGACCACTTTTTATCTTTTCTTTAGTTTTCTTCGACGAACGCGTAACCTTAGTGTTTCGCACATTTCTACAATGGCGAAATTATAAAATTAACGAGCGACATCCATCAGCAGGCATAATACCTCCCACCCCACGCATTAAGCTTGCGCCAGAATGAAACGAAGTTTTTGCCGTCTACTCAATCTTGGTTAGGGCCCCCCGCGTGCTGTTTTGTATGCTGCAATGAGGGGCCCCACCATTACCCGTATAAATGTGCATCGTAGATCATTTTCGCGGCTTGCTTCCGAGAACTTTACCTGCCCGATACACGATTCCGAGGCACGGAAAGGCACCAGCGCACCCGTGCTTTGTCTCGGAAAATTTACAAAGGCTCCCTTCTATAACGCCCCTCCCCACCCGTGCGTTCCCTTTGCCATAGGTACACGCCGCCTCTTCCACAACGTAATTCGAATTCGAAGTCGCCTTCGAAATGGCGTTTATCGGCTCGCTCTTTGTACCCGCATTAAATCCTCAAACTCATTCCACTCCTTATTCGAACGGGCCATTGTGCTACGTATACACTTCTTTTTACAGTGGAGCCAAAGCACGAATCTCCATTCTTCCCGTTGTCCTTAGATGCGCTTAACTGACAAAACTCTACGTGAAAGTTCACGAGGCTTGTTTCCTAGCGAAAACTGCCGAAAGTCCTACCCCCTCGTGCACTGCTCGATTACCCTCAATTAATTCTCCAGTTAATCAAGGTATGCTACGTCATGGTGCTACTCGTAGGGGAGACATGGGAATAATTAATCCCTATCCTTCAACTCCTCTTAGCGCGTATCCACGCGTCTCATATATGTACGCATATATTCAAGAAATTCCAGAATCGCCATTGATCATCGTTATGCATCTTATGAAAGCTGATTAGTGGGTTTCTTTTTTAGAGTCGACTGTAGAAAATAATGACGTCATGGCTTTATTACTCTATCTCTCTCTTCCTCTCGTTTTATCTTATTTGTCATCTTCTCTTTAGCCACATTATTTCGTCGAACATTATTACGTTCAACGGTCGCTGGCTTATTGGAGTTTTTATCAAAGCAACGTACGGTCAGCGAGTGAAGTTGTTGGCCCGTAAAATTATGTTACATTAATGACCGATATATGAGGCGGCCCTTTTTTTTATTACTGAAATTTTTCTTCGTCTACGATAATTTTATAACTATCCGTAATCGGCTTATTGATTAATTGAAACCGTACATGTACTATGTATAAAAGACGTGTGTACCGACACCACCGGACTAGGAATATCCTCCCTGTTTCATTTACTGTTTCGTCCCCTCTATTTGCACAGCGGTAAAGCGGGAGAGGGCAATGCAAGGGCCGTTGCATCAACGATAAATGAACAACGCATTTACGTAGTACCCATCGCTCGCTCGCTGCTGAGATTAATAAGTGAGCGACTCTATTAGCACAGGCCTAGAGCATTGAAATATATAATTCTCCAGGATCGCAAGCTGAGTGAAATCTCCTGTACCATTGTCATGCAATATTCATACTTCACATTGTCCATTCCCACTCTGCGACGAAACTGTGGATAACGGGTGCGCTGAGTCGTTCACAATGTGAACGAAGCTATATAGATATACCTGCAAATAGAAACATCATGACTATATTGCATTTGAAACTCGATCTTCAAATACATCTTGGCACTTTATACCCTGACTCTAACTAAGCAGTCCAAGATTTTCCTAGCGATTAGAATGTCCCTCTATTTCAACGTCTCTCGCGATTCGCCGAATCACGTCTCAAGTAAACCGCATACGTACCATCGTTAATTCCGTATAGTTATCTTGCACGGGCATTAAATTTCCTTGAATTGCATCTAACCTTACTCTATTTCGTATAAAGAAGTTTCGAATCCTCCCGACAGAGGGTAGGTCGAATGGATATACGTTCCAGATTCAAGATATTTCGAAGAAATATATACGAAGCTTTCTCCAGATTGGATTTAAGTAATATAAAGATTTTGCATCGATCCTTTATGAGATATTCCTTGAACTTGAGATTGTTGAACTACACCGTTGACTATGTATGCCTTACAAAGCGGTAAATACCGGTGAACTCTGATAGGAGTGACGTTGAAACAGTACGAATAGGTCGTATACAGTGCTCGTGCTAACGGTTGAAATAGGGGATACTAAATGTATCCTGAAATGCCGTGAGATAAGAGTACACACACGGAGAAAGGATCGAACAACTTGTACGTACCAAGGAAGGTATTCACTGATGATCTGTATTCATCGCTGCTAGCAAAGAGGCACACGTCGTTAAAGTAGCTCGAAGTCCACGTATATATTCCCACGGGACGTAAATATACATTACGTATGTTATTAATGTGTCAGAAGGACATTTTCGCAGAGTCGAAATGCGCGTATACGGATATCAATAATTCTCGAAGCTTATCCGATGGATTTATTCGATCGAATATAGCAAAGGCCAATGGCTACAATATATTATTATATAGACGGTACTATATGTATACATATCCGTCGGCACGAATTCACCGTAGTTCTTGCCAAGGATTAAAGTAATGACGCGGCGTTGTCCCCGAGAGACGAGAAAAGCGGTCCGGAGAGGATATTTATATTCCTGACACCATCCCTGTGTAAATCCCTGGCCGGCAATTAGGGTTGCTGGCTGCTCTGGCCTACTCGTCTCGTCTGGCCTCGTCTCGGGCGGTCGTTAACGCTGAACCTCCGTTGCACCAGTCACGAAGTGCCAGCAGCTTGTGCCCCGGGTTCGAACTCGTTAATCCCCCGTCTCTCTCCGCCTCTCTCGTTGCAGAAAAATGTGGCTAAATTACAACCGCGTCCCGCGAGAATAACGTCCCTCAAGAAGCTGGAGGACGTTTCAATGAAAATCTTGCGCAAAAGTCGCGTGAAACACGTGGGACAAAGGTGAGCTCTGACATACCGATATAACTATTATGCAATTACCTGGGTGAATCTCTGTCAAACTTGTAGGACTTGTATATTCTAGAACGTGGGTGTATCATGTGTCGTGGAATGTACTCACGCTGTCGAAAGAAGCCCAGGAGAGATTTCTTTTTTATCCCATATGATCCACACGTAGTACCTCTATCTCGTATGTCCCTTTAACAGAATCAAACTGCGTTAAACGATACGTGAAATCCCATAATACTTGACCGTGTCCTGGACTGTCGCTCGTTAATAGGAATTCAAGCGTGAAAAATGCACTTACGTGAAGGCAACAGTGCGATAAGAGTAGGGCAGTTATAGGATGGCGTAAGGTAAATTCTTTAAGGGTAGTAAAGTTTAAGGAGTGTACCTGGTCTTAATCGAAAATGACTGAGGGAAGTAGCAATGAGAATAGCATGACGTATATTCATCTCGCATGAATCGCAGTGAATATAAAGGAGGAAATTGCAGCTGCGTAATCCAAAATTCGTGATCCATGTTGTTTTCATCGCACCCTCTGGCCATAGCTTACGCGGCAGGAGGATTGGATGGCCTCCTTTTGGTAAATTCAAAAATCCGACCCTTCAACCGCAGTGGAAAGCATCTTCCCTGCCGTTTAGAAACTCCCACTACACTCCACTCGTGGTCGAAATGCTCCTTCAGTCCTACGGCCGGCATTTAGCCATATACTCGGTGCTCTAAAAGTGAAAGCTTCTTGATAGACCAGGCTTTAAGTGCGGCCCATTTTCAGGATACGCGCTCGGCTTATGTATGACGGTAGTATAGAGAGACAAAGCTGGATAAAAAAGATGGCGAAGAAAGACATGTATAATCATACGTACATATATCTGCATATACCTTGCCGGGTTGCCGGGGGTGACTTTAAGCGTGTTACTGCACACTCTCTGTATAGGGCGGATTCGACGGACGGGCCGAGATTCGATAACCGGCTTTACCGTGATTGAATCAGGCCGGGTACGGCGGCCCTGTTCGTTCCACCGTTTGTGCAAATTTCCAAATCCCCTGTGCTACGAGATAATTAAATCACGCGGTTTCCCGATGATTATGCAAGCCCCTTATATACAGACGTAAGGAAGGGTGAGTTTCTCGAGAACAGCGATTGTCGCTTTGCGGAGACCAATATCTACACACTGACATCTTGGGGATGATAAACGGGATCTTCCTCACGGCGCATTACGATTATTGCCTAGCGAGAAAGAAGGAGGGTGGGTGAAGAAAGACAGAGAACTTTGAGTTGTGAGGATAGAAGAGGAGAAAAAATATGTCGTTTCAGAAGGAAGAAGCCCATGGAAAAGTCGCCTAAGAGAAGCGCGAAAGCTAGTGGCGAAATCCACTCAAGATACTTTTCCTGCGACATGAAAGGGTTCACGGCGTAACTCAGGCTATATTTCACTAGCGCGCCGTATTCAGGAAGAGGGAAAGGAATATTTCGTTAAAGTTTCCTGCCTTATTCCGGCGTTTCACTTCCGTCCTCCTGAAGAAGGAGAAAGAGAGAGAGGGTGAGAAAAAGAAAAAACGAGGAAATGTGTGCGGCGTATGCATACAAACTGGTGCCCTTCAAAAACCAGACAAACTTCCTTCGCGTCTCACCAGCTCTTGAATCTATTCTCTAGAAGCCCTTTGCCACCCTTCTGCATGCCTATCTCTCTGTCAACCTAAAGATTCAAGCTAACAGTCCTTGTGGGCTCGCGGGTAGCCGCCTCTCCTGGAGTGGCGTACTTGTTTATTTACGAGGATGCCGAGCTTCTATTTATTTTCGTCTCAAGACAGCAAGCATACCAAGGCAATTAAACGTCTAGCTATGACACGATTTCACCAGATCGATATCGACCAGGACATCCACAAGGATGAATACTAGGAAAACACGTAGTGTCTCGACTTGTATTTAGGATCAGCAAAGTTACAAATCCCTGGCAAGAGCTTATAATATTGACCTAATTATAAGTCAGGAGAACGTCCTAGTGACGTAATATCCAGGTAAAGGAGATTTTCTTTTTCCGATATAGCGAATATACGTACAGGACGGTAAGGATGAACTGAAGGATTCCTAGGCCAGAGAGACATGAAGTTAGCTTGAGAAAGAAGGCAGTGAATGCCAGCGTGAAATAAGCTGCCAGTCCCGACAGACGGCCCCGGGTGTTGTTTAACCCAAAGGAACTGAAGGCTTACCGGACCTAGAAACTTACTAGGTGCAGGTACGTAGATAGGTGGTACCTTCGAGTCGACTTACGTCAAACTCTAGATCCCTGTAGCGGACGCTGCCAGGCGTCGTATCAGCGATTCCAGAGACTCTAAGGAAAATCTCTGAGCGAGATAGAGCAAAGGGGCGAAATGAAAGAAGAAAGAAGGAACGAGGAAGAGAGTAAAAGAGAGACACGTAGTGTGCGAGGAATTGCTTTCCTCCTATCGAAGTCAGACCCTCACCAAGACAGGACCAGACACCGACGACCGCCTCCTCGTCGATGTCGGAGAACGACGACCGCGTACCTAGCTAAGATACGACATAAAACGCACTATAGCAAAGGAAGTGAAACTGGCGAGGCAGGAACTCTTGTAAGGGATGGTCTAATAGCTAGCTTGTTGCATCCAGACAGGATAAGTCCTACAGGGCTCCATCTTGTTTCTCTATACAATACTGCACCGGAAAGCAGGCTTAAAGAAGATGTCTGTCGTTGTTTTCTTCTTCAACTATAACCACGTCTTTATTCCCAATGTGCTTACGGCTTTATTTCATAGCCGCGTAGTAATTCTACTTGTCCCTTTGTATCGTCATGAATTCGTCATAGCGAATGTTTCTTTTGGGAGTTTGACGACCACCTTCCGACCCGCCATCAATCTCCGTGAATATACGAATGTTTCGACAAGATTGAAATGGCTATAGAAACGGCTGCGTGTTGTGGGAAAAATGTTTTCATACCTTTTCGAATTTTCGAGAAACGTTGCTATTCTCATGCCACGTCGAATTCAGCAGAACCCGCGGCTTCGATAATCATTGCTGGAGTTTCTATATACGTTCATTCACGAGCATTGTGATATATAGCACAAGTTTAGGAAACCTTACTAACGTTTATGCTTATCCTCGACATCGACCATAGTTGTTTCAGAAATAGCCACCGGTTATCAAGGATACACTGTATATATGTACGTAGACTATTATTCAGACTGGAGCCACGTCGACGGTAGATATCACTTACTAACTTTTAATTCAATATACTAATTCACACCCAGGTCTTATCAGTCTGTAAAATCTACCGCATGACCCGTACCTTCTTATCGTAGTTTTTTCGATATTTTCTGTGTAGTGCAGTATCAACTTTAAGGTCCTATATTGCTGGATCCGCTGAGCATCACGAAGGTGCCTTACGAAAGAAGGGAAAAAAAAAGAGAAAACGTATGAAAGAAGGAGCCATAAGGACCTTGCAAATTGGCTGAGTAATGGCCGGTAGTTGCGGCATGCACTGCGTAAAGTAGGTTTATTATAAAGCGAATTACGAGAAAGACCGTCTTATTAAATTTACCTCAAATTCCATGCTGGCGGAAAGGGGCAGGCGTACGTATAATATACAAGTTTAAGACCTCCAAATTCCCTCCTAAATACCCCGACTAACTGGCTTACGAGGTGCGCTGTAACCGCTCTGCCTTGGGATTACCACGCACACGTGTATCTACCTGCTCCTGACCGATATTGCCTAGTAAATATCCAACGAATACACAGTATCGTATAAGTGCCTGACCACGTTGCCCCAGCCAATTCCCTAATTCTTGGGCTGGCTCACCTACCTTGCTATAACTTACTGGCGAAATAACTGCTTGAACTTTATTGGTTCGGTCCTGCCAGTAAAACTGGTCCAAAATGTCTTACGAAATTGGGAATCTAACTTAACCTGAGTCTCGTGTTTCCCTAACGAGACACACTGTATAGGGATCGGCGGGGTCTGTGTGATTGAGGGCAAAAAGCTCAAAGCAAATGAAGAATAAGGATTCTAGAGGACGCGAAGTTGCGGAGAATTGAGATGGAGAATAGAGACAATACAGTCAGCAGCAGACGCAGCAAATTGCCCGTTAATAATCCGTCGAGGGCTGGCGCATCCCAGAGGGCGGGAGGACGGGGGATGAAATATTCCTCTGATCCGATATAATTGCGACGTCCTGCTTGAAAACGCTAGGCCTGCCAGGTTTCAGAAAGGAAAATATTGGCATTTACCTCGAAGAATATTTCAAAAAGAGTCGTATTTAATTCTCGATACTGTCAAAAGATATTAGTATTAATTATGGATATTAAGTTGGAATGAAAAGTCTAAAATTGACGTTTAAATACGATTTTTCTGGAAAATAAATCTAGAAAACGTCTATTGTTACATTTAAAAATCGTATCCTTTGTAGATATGATCTTTCACGTTTTTTTAAACATAATTTCTTACATATCAGTCATAAGCTATTAATTGAATCATCTGATATCATTTAAAAGATTATTCTTCATCAGTGTCGTTATCAAAAATATTTGATAAATAGTTCTTAAAAGGCTTTTTTGCTCGAAAGACAGATTTCTCGTTTCGAGGAGAGAAAAAAAAATGAAAAAAAAAAAGTGAAACGTTCACCAGCACGAGGATAAAGTAAGAAACTCGAGCGTGAAACGTTAAGGGTTCCTTTAAGGGGTTTGTTCGAGGACAGAAGGCGGTAGAAGTCTCTTGCAGAAGGGAAATGCGCTTACTGGATTTGACATTTCACTTGAGAACCAGCGACCCTTTATGGATTGACTTTGATCGTACCGAAGGGCTGAGTTAACAGCGATAAAGAGTTAGTCCCGAAAGTTGAGTCCCATTAAATGCCTTCGATTTCCAATAGCGCCATATTATCAAAACATAGTGAAACCCCAACAATTTTTTTAAATTACATAAATTGTAACATGGAGCTCCCGACTCATCCCTTACACGTGCACTATTGCAGTGTAAAGTTCCTTAACGGTGTACAGGGTACGACACTAAAAAGTGTAGGTAGCTAACTGAGCGTTTAATCAAGTTTATTACAGGAGGACTCGTACAAGGCTATCTACCTCTACCTGCAGCTATATGTTTTGCGAGCCATAAACTTGCACCCTACATTCTGGTACCCTATTCCTGAAGCCACACCCCCCCCCAGTGTAAAAATACTTCATTATGCGGGACGAATGAAATTGCGATTGCCCAATCGTGAATAAGGTAGATATACGCTTACTGTAAATTTTAACCGATAATAAAATCCAAGTGCACTTGCACCCTACGCACTAGGAACCAAGTACACGAGCCCCCTCTGGCCAATGCTAATCCATTCTACAATATACAATGCGCGTTGAAGTCCCGCGATCCATACGGGGTTGAGTGCATTTTACGAGGGTGAATATTATATATATATATATAGCAGGTACTTGCCAGAAAGTTTTCGAAAAGCCCCCGGTAATTCGTCTGACAGATATTCGGGGTAGAACAACGTGAAAAAGTCGTCTATTCGTCATGAGAGTGGGGGATTGAAATTTTGAGAACACGCACTCGAGATTAACTTTAAAGTTGGAGTTCTATAAATTTTAACTCGTTTGATATGCTCCCGGTTATATATCCAGTAACGTCATTTAGCGGATTGCTTGGTTGTTGAGATCGTATCAACTTCTGAATTGCTTTAATATAATCGGTTTTTATTGACTACAGAACCATAAAAAATGATGCGATGACGTTTATCTCATTCGACACGTACCAGTTCTCTGAGTAACGTTATATGACTTGTCACGAAATAAATGAACATTCAAGTGTGTCAGAGGGTCAACCAAATCGATTTGTCTGGTAAAGTCTCTTAGGCATTCGATCGATCGATGTCTCGTCATTTTCGTTATTGTCATATATACCAATATGGAAATGCGACATTCTGACAGGTTCAATGAGAATATTCAATACGTCAGTTTTCGATGGGAATAAATTTTCATCTTTTATTTTAGACGTCTAGGCATTTGGATGGATTGTCGTATATCTTGGGACACTCCCGATTCCTTGTTATACAAGTGGAATATCTTTCTCTCTTCTTGGTCTTCTTGAAATTCTCATCCCATCGCAAGCAGAAAAGCAAAGGCACGCTCATCAGCCACAGCAAGCGATTGTGCTTCCCTTTGAACTGTACCTGGTTCACTTCCTCTGCTGTCTTCTTTAGTTCCACTGATTC
>JARPRG010000064.1:319146-331393 GCA_031001745.1 Hartigia nigra | reverse complement strand
TGGTTGCGCGAGGCTAAACTGGAAAATTTCCCAACTAATTCCCGCTTCCCAACCATTCGAGCGTTCCTCCAGCAGACGCAAACGCTGCACATTAAAAGCAAAGTCGCCATTTACCCTCGTCTGAAATCTCGTTTAACCTGTCATAATCCGTGCCCATTCTCATTCCGTTTCGAATTATTGAGGAGTTTGACATCGTATAACAAAGTGGCATTTTAACGTTACTCGTACAGACGTGACAGCGCGGTAATTGTTAACATTTTTATTTTTCGCTGTTGTTATTGATAAGGAAGATTGCGGCGAACAGACACCAAGGTAGAGCGTGAATGCGCGGGTACATTGTACGTTTTACGAGGTAAGCGCAATATCACGGACGTTCGGATGAATAATAGATGAAAAAGAGGCAAGCGTAGAATCTCTATATAGACATCCGTTAAAAACGATCGTTTTCACGTGAGGATAGTCTCTGTCTCGTTTTTTTTTTTTTTCATAAAAAAAAGAAACCTTCTGGAACGTAAAAGGAACGCCCTTAGCCTAGGCAGGGCACAGAACTTGAAGTCGCATCTTCTCAAGCATTCATACCGCCGTTACGATTCATAAACGTTCCTTCCCTTCTTTTATTTCCCGTTAGATCTTGCGCTTCGCGAGTTCTTTCTGTCGTTATGTACATTGTGGATACACAGAAACGAGAAAGGGGTGCAGAGAGCGAATGGCAAGTGCGCAGAGCCATGATAGCCTTGACGTCTCACGGAAGAAGATCTAAGGTTTGCTCGACGGCTTTCTTCCTCTTCCGTTAGAGTCATTATCTTGCCTCTGGTGTCTCGTTACGATCAGACGAACGCAATCTGGATGGCCCTGGTAAAAGATGTTCTCGATAACGAAGCTTGAGGCTTTTAATCCGTGGCTGGATTGCCGCATCCAAACCTATCAATATACAGTGAGTGTGAATTATAACGGTACACCTGAGTATTGCTGGACCCGTGAGAATTTCAAAAAAATTGTATCGACAAAGCATTTATAGTTTAAAGAGAAGCATTGATTTTTGTGTGTGTATCATTGTCTCCTATGTGGAGGTTTCAACAAGACCTGAAGGTCATCCCCAGTTTTGTCAATAGGAATCATTTTTTTCATGAGATACAAGTCGTAGCGGGCGTCGAGACGAGTCCAAACAGACACTATTAAGTTGATCTATTGGAAACCGTGTGTGAGATAATTAACATAATTGCTCGAGTGCCTGGATGAAATATAGACAAGTAAATAAAAAGTCACCATTTTGGATAATGAATTCCTTTGAACATTCTGGGTTAATTTTTAGGCTCAATATTCCTAAGTATCTCAGATATTACAGTACAACAGGCGTGTAAAATTCTTTCGCGACTCTCCTTGACGCTTCTCCTTAAACTATGAAACTTTTGTTAATTTTAATTTTTTTTTTTATTTTTCGTTTTAATTTCTCACAGCTGCATACATATATAGGTGTACCGTTATTACTCGCGCGCACTGTATAAGGTGATATATATACACATGTACAAATATCAGCAAAGTCTCATTAAATCCAAGTTAAAACGAAAAGTCAATGAACTCTTTCTGTGAAGTACATACGTAGATAGGCAGGTAGAATTATAAAGCGATAATAGTCCATTATTTCGTTTGCCTTATCCACGCCAGATACACTCTACTCGACGATAATGACTTTTCCTCTTCTGGCAAACACTCGCTCTATTGGATTCCTATTGGATTTCTTTTCACCCGCCTTAACCGAGTAACGAACGATATGCGATCCTGTAACTCTAATAATTGGTACTTATCCGTCATATAATCTAACTCTTCCAGGATTGTTACTGTACTGAAGTTCAATCCCTATAGTGGATACGCTCGATAGATACGTAACGTAGTTGACCATAACCAGCATATCCAATCGTAAAATCCAGTTACTCGCCAACTCGTATTTCTTAGTTGCTTTCATGGATAGAGCAACTGTGCATGTTACAACTGTAATAGTGACTATTGGAGTTAGGACCATCTCATAAATACCTCGCGTGATAAGTATCACCAACAGATAACGTACGTGGCCACACATACGGTCTACTCGTGAACCAAAGTCCCTTCTGCGTCCGACGTTAGCAGATCCGTTTATTATGCTTGCGCCTCGTACATTACTGAGGACGATCGCCTTACGCCACTCCAAAGCTACGTACGTCAGTAGGTATAGGTAGGTACAGTTCGCCTTGTTATCCTATATACATATAGCGGTAAAGGTCTTGCATTATAGTTGAGATTATCGGAGCACTAACCGATGCCTTCCTATAAATAAACAGTGATTGCCGAACTATTTTTTTTCGAGGTTAAATGGATTCTCGATATTGACCCAAGTCATATGAGGAAGCATTCGTATCGGACTACCGGGAAATTGAAATATTCACACTCGCGTCACAGAGGATCGGGAACGTAGTCCAAAGCAAGCAGGGACGCTTGTCGTACGGGTTCGAAGTAGTAGCGGCCAACATTGGTCAGATCAGTTCGCGAGTTTTCACGTGAGAAAATGCCAAGGTGGGTTGCCCACGAATGAATTCCATACTAACTACTGGAGGACGGTGACGGAATTGCTGCCAGAGATAAGGTTGGATTTACCTTGTGCAGAGGCTTACCTCGATAGAACCTCCGGATCCGAGTTCTATTTCAGGCTGCTCTCTTTTTTTATTTTTTCTACTTTTCCTTTCTTTATCTTCACTTGTCACCTCGCCAAAGTGAATCTCGCGCTTTCTTCTGTTTTTTTTTTGCTACTACCTACGAATCTTTGAATGCATTCTGAGTCTCTCCCGATGTATGTCGCACGGTAACGTTGCCATTTAGGGTGTGCAACGAAAACAATAAGGACCAGGGGAGGACGAGGAGAGAAGCAGTTGTCCTCGTCGAAGGTTGGGAAATTTAAGGGTGAGTGGGTCCTGAAAAAAAAGAAGACCGTCTGAATTATTTAGCAATTTCGTTTCATTTTCAGTACTCTCGTGGGGATATAGGGGGGTGGTGGTGGTGAGAAGAGGGCTTTCGAGCCTCGAGATAGACATAGAAATATATAGGTATATTATTTAGAGAGCAGGAGTCGCAGTGAGTGCGAAAATAAACGTAGTGTGGAGTGAAGTGAGTGGGGAGGGGCGGAAAGGTGAGAGGAGTCAGTTTAAAGCGATTATAGCATGATAAAATAACATGATAAAATAATAACATTTTATAACATGATAAAATAATAATAAAAGTGTATTTGCACTGCTTTCAAGCGGCTACAAGCATGACCCTGGATCTTTAATTGAGTTTATCCCTCCATTGGAATTTGACGTCCACAGTTATCTTCATGTGTAGTAGAGCATAACAATGAAATTATTTATTTCGTATTACTTATCAAATATCCGGATAAGTCTGACGACAAATGAAGATCTTTTATCAGGACCGATGGAATACAGTATAGAATTTGGAAAAGCTTGATCGTAAGATGAGATACTAGGAGGATGCTTGGCGATGCTGAAGAGTGGCGAGGGGTCCAGAGCGTTCTTCTTTGGGATATTATCCCGTGGGAGGGAGCCATCTTTTACGCGGTTAGAATAACAATGACGTTCAGCCAAACGGATAAAAATGTATCGAAGGTACTTTCTGGCCAACAAACGCATGTACCGCAACGTATATATTTTACGAGATACACCATTTTCACGTGCTTGGCGCATAGCTGCCTCTTATGGTTGGAGTACATCATCCAAAGATTGATCTTCGATACTAGTCTCTCTTACGTATCAAAATTTTAAAGTCAATATAAAACATTCTAATAAAAGGTATATCAGTCTTTGACCGGATTAATATAAAAATTATTTAAAATGGCAAGTTGAAAGAATCTCTCATATCTCTGATCAGTATCAAAAAGTACTTTGATTGATTTGATCAGACTCGGTGAAGACTCTGATTAACTTTATCCTAGATTCACATCGGTATTAAATATACACTGTTTGTAATTTCCGTATCCTAATGCAGATAGTCGCCTGACGAAGCATAACCGACAGACACGGCTGTACCATACCCAGTATTCTTGCGATTGGCATGGGATGGCAATCTCAGTTTGATCACAGAAACTTCTGCCCATCGACCTGGCATTAACCAAAGCCCTCAGGAAACCCTAGGATAGAGTCGGTATCCAACTGAAGTTGGATAGTTGGCAAGTAGGTATTTCGAGACCGGAGGACAAAACGGTCCGATCGAATAATTCGGAAATCGATCGGAAGGGTTAGTTGTGGTTTTCACCTTGTCTCGAGTTTCTGCTTTGTTCTCGATCTAATCATGAAAATTACATTGCTCGATCGATCAAAGGTAGTCCTTGCGTTCAGGTATGTAGGTATCTCAATAATACCCCACATCTATATAACATGCAATGTACGTGGACAGACACTTGACCGTCTAATTTCATTCACCTTTGAGAAACTTATCAAGAGTCCTCTAAAATTGAAATTCTAATCAAAGATATCTTGAACAAGATACCAGATATGCTTTTAGAGACTGAGTTTAAACCATCACGAAATTCAGAGAGCATCTGTTCAAACTCCTGGTACGCGACGCTATTTTGATGCTATAACATTCTCTTACGATGGATATAGGTAGGTATGATTAACAAAGTCATTGGTAGAGAGGTAGGTAGATAGCTACTACAGTCAATAGTAGAAAGCAATGTATATATAAGCCTACCCTATCGTAGCCACGTGCCAGGGATTTAGAATTTCATTCCTTCTGATATTGCCCGATCCAATAGAAACAAATATATCGATGAAGATAGTCCAGCGCCACGAACGACGGATTCGTAATTCGCCGATTCAGCGATATTTCCCCTCTCATGGACCTTCCGGACGGTCGACTGGGTTTTGCGGATGGAACCTCCTCCACTCTTAGCAATATCGTGGGATTCACCGTGTGGCAGCTACAGGAGGAGCTACTCCTGGGTACCGATACGAACATCGAATTTATGAAGGCGCTCTTTGATATCTCTATTCGAATGACCCAGACCAAGTCCCATTCCTCGTTCTTGTCAAAATCCAAGTTACAATGAGTCCTCATCCTGGTAGGCGAATTCAAATAACCAGGTCGTACTTGTCGCAAAATCAAGAACAAATTCAAGAGTACAATGGACATGTGCCTCTGTATAAAATTTTAGAGAGACAGAAAGCTACCGGGATAGAGTGATGTGAATGGTGACTCAGGGGCATGTCTGGGTAGATTTCCCCGTGGAGTCTAATCACGCATTGGGTAGGTATTAGCCCGCACTGCCCCCAGGGCTAACCAGCGTATGCTACTGGTGCTGCTCGTACAATCGAGTAACAACGATATGTCTCTCTATTTTGGACGCGAATGCACGCGTGTATCTCGCTTAGTCCCTGCTGAATAATCCGCGAAACCACGCAGCTCTACGATATCCTGAAACTCTTTGTATACCTGGAACGGAAGAGAATAGAATGGATCGAGAGTGGATAGAAAGGTGGGATGAAGAATTTTTTTCTTCTACTTTTTGTTATTCCTAGGTAAATGATAATCGAATATAAAACATGTGGTATAGTTTAGACATCTTTGGAAACCTACGAGCTTTATGTATATCAGTCCTTGTTATTGGTACGAAAATGATAAAAGCAATGCACAATTCTCATCGCAAACGGCAAGGTTTCACGCACGGGTTGTTGCTTGAATATAATCCGGAGTCCAATTAGTGATAATTACGAAGTGAATTGGGAATTTCTAATGGCAGCAGGCGTTGCAGACAGCTATCCAAGCGCCCGATTTGAATTTGCCACGATTTTTGCAGACGATGTAATTCGAAAGGGGATTGAATCGACTTCCGTTTAACGATGCTTCGCCTCGGCGGCTTCTCAATGCTTACCCATCTACCATTTACACCCTCTATATAATTCACGCCATACCCTTATATTAATTCGTTCGCCTCTATTCAGCTATCTCTCTTTATCCGTAGCTCTTACTCCCCTATTGTTTAATCGCTTTATTTGCGGTTTTTCATATTTTTCATTATGTGCAATAAACTCCCCCTTTTCGACCCTCGAAGGATTATCAAAAACTACATAGTAAATCTGTACACGTCCGCGACCTAACACGCTTGAATAACCCTCTAACTAACCTCCAAATAAATCAGAGCTTCCCAATCCCGGAACCTCCTGATTTTCCCGACCTCCAAACCTACGGCTAACCTCTCGCCTGCTTGCACATTAGCCTCACCCGATTCGTCAATGCTCGAACCAGTTCCGTACCGTGATTCATCAATTCGATGGCTGCTAGTCAATAAATCGAACGATTCTCATGTAATATTCGTAACAAGCCACGTGAACGAAGCCCTTTAAAGTTTCTTTGTTGTAGAGCTTCGGAATTCCCGTTTTACATAAGAAGAGAATATTTTTTGATATGTCTACTTATGCATTATGCATGTATGATACGCATATTGATTTTGAGGATTCTCTGAGGAATTTAAAAAAGTTTTTTAATTATGTAATATAGAGTCTAGGTTCAATTGGAAACTGGGATAATATAGTTCTTCCCTTTCGCATCCGTGTCCAAGGGTCGAGGGTCCGCGTTGAGGATGTTGGCATCTCGATGAATGGGGCCATTCGTAGACACCACGAGTATTACAGCCGGTGTCAGGACGACCAACTGAGAATTTGCTCAGGGTGTGATTTAAAGGTCTATCAGACGATGATGTCTCAAGATTAGTTACGCGAAGCTATATAATTTCGTGACTTAGTTTTCAATCAACGTACAAGGGTAGCTACCACTCATGCTCATGGATTTTATACCGTAATATCGAGAGAATACCAGACAGGGGTCGTCCTGGGTTACAGTGCGAAGTATTTCGGCGAGTATTTTTCTCTTTAATGGTTTTTTTCCTTCTTTCTTTCTTTCTCTTCTTTCGCGGTAGCAATTTGCTGAGACTATTCCCGTAATGCGAGTTCCGCTAAGAATTCCAAAGTTTCCCGGAACGTATGGTCTATCGTGTTTCCTAGGAGGCGAACGCTGCGAGCTAGTATTTCTAAACTAAGTAGAGGAAGTGAACTCGCCACGCTAAGAACCCCCGGGCGCAATGCTACGTCGATATCGAACTTCTGGCAACTCGTAACTATCGACCAGTCGAATCTATTCCGGTTTGGGTGACGTCCAATGGGACAACTAGGGGATATGCAAGACCGTGATGAGGTCCCAAGCGCGAACCTATCCAAACTGTCACTCGTACCGATATATCATATGGAATTGCTAGCAGTCTGACTATTACCGATAACCAAAACGCCACTAACTTTTTGTTCGGCAACAGTCCTGAATCCTCCATGGATTCTAACTATTGCCATACATAGTTGCTTATGAGAATATTTCATATATTCGTCACCATTGTTACCGGTTGAGCAAAGCTATGGAATTTAGTTACAAAGACAAAACTTAACGGGTTCTTATTTCTAATGTAAGGCTTTTAAAAGCTTGTTGCGAACTTACGAAAAGTACGGAGGCTTTCGATCCTTAACAAAGCTCACTCGTTATGCTTCAGTATCGGCTTTCCCACGTGAATTCAAGTTTCCACGTAAGAAGACGATTTCCCAATAACGAGCTGTGGTTTTGAAGACGCTCTCGTCTTTCTGTTACAGGCTGCTGCTTCGTTACTTTCTTCACGAGAAAAGCTGCCCTCGCTGCGCAAAATGCTCTTCACAATATCAAGAAGCTTAATGGGGTGAGTAATATTATAGTATCGTATAAACGCTCTTTCAAATATTGATAGGTTTTCATTGTTTCTCTACCAAACATATTTTTGTAGAAATGATTATTATTAATTAATCATTGGTGTTATTGACTTAGTATTCAAAACTGATATAGTCTAGATGTCAAGAATATATTTATCGTTAATTGTACCTAGACCGCGGTAGCTAATTACAATATCTTCCAAAGTTTCCATATAATAATTTGTAGCTTCCACACTTAATTATACATTACTTATACTATCTCTGTAGGACTCTTCATGAACTCTTCCCTCATTGTTTTCATACTATCCTATATATCGATCCACCGGTTAAGTCCATCCACGTGGTTCTTGGTTTCTATCGAAATCCATCTCTAGCTAAGCCTCTACTATGTAGATACCTATATATATATATATATATATATATACCATTCGCCCAGAGGTGACACGTCAGTTGAGAAAATCCGCGACCTAATCCATCGAGTGCTCGCGCAAAGCTAGGAGTTTGCCGCGGCCACCGCTTGACGCCGCCACTGCCTTCGCGCTTAAGCTTCGGATATTTATTGTCATACAAATTACTCCCAGCAGACTACGAGACTGTACGCGAAATTCCAGCACGAAGCACGAGACGAATGACATGGCTTTACTGGGTACCCACCCCCAAGAGAGAAGCAGCCGACCCAAGTAACTTGCCGCGATTACCTTTACAATTAGAGGCTATGATTTATCACCGGGGGTGGAGGGTGTGGTGGTGTATAGAGGATGCGAGCAGGAAAGACCGCCGCCATTTCCTTGTTTATAGCAGCTCTACTCACTGTGCAGACTATAATACGGTAAAAAGACGTACATTCACGGTTTCTCAAGAGTCCTTGAAAAAGTCCTTGAAACGTAACCACTTGGGAAGAACGTATCCTCTTATGGTACACGCTCCAATCCTTCAGTGGGGGTTGTACGAGTTAAGACACCCCTTGCTGTTAAAAAAAAAGGAAATTACAGAACGACGTTTTCCCAATGAAAGGGTTCAGCGAGAATGTGGGTTGTTGAAAAGAGCCAGAAGAAGAGGTACGGCGGGACGGTGTAAGAAGGTTGTATGGTCGAGGGGTTCAGTAGGGAGAAGTGCCAAGGGGGGTTGAACCCGGGGGCCGAGGCCTGTGCATTCGAAGGAGTTTAGCTTTTCTCGTATCGGATTTCGTTTCGACGAGTGGCGTCGAGTCGAGAGGTCTGTGTTGGTTTGGAGAAATGAGTCGAGTGCGCCTGGGACCCTTAGAGCAGATTTATCCCGCAAGAGCGCTACCGAGATTTCGTGCTTTCTCTTCTGTTTCTATTTTTTGCTGGGAGTGAGGGAGGGGGCGGGAAGGGGGCTTCTCTCCCTTCGTAACTTCCATTACTATAGTGCCAACTTTACTTATTCATTTACCTTCATATATATATATATCGCACTGGCCAGCCATGGCGTATGGTCAGATACATGCGCTATATGTAGGAAACGAAAGTTTCGTTTCGTTTTGACTCTATGACGTGCATTGTTCAAAGATATAACGTAAGGGATGAAGCAATCCTTATTCAACCTAAAGAGTCTTAAACTCAACTAGCTTCGAACGAGTGTACCCCAGCCATTCTTCTTCTCTTTCAATGCAGCGATCCGTATATTCTGGAATTCACCGTTAATAATTAGGTTCAGTTAGAAACGCATCCTTCCGGTGCGAAATAGTTGAACAATGTTTCACTGCGATAGAGTCTGTTCTCTCTCAGTATTGTGAGGTGGAGTTACGCGACTACGTCTAGGTCTTTCACGAGGAATAAGGAAGCGACGTGCGGCATGGCTGGCTCGCCGCCATGAAATTGTTGGAGAAACCGAAGTGAATTCGCAACAGCATGCCAGAGCTAGCAACAATGCATAATATCGTTAGAGCAGTAGTCGGACGAAAGGTATTCGAATGCCGTACGAATTTCGTAAAATGAAAAATGAAACGATAGTTTGACTAATGCCCGAGTACTGCATACCCATGTGTATACATATTGCCCGTGGAGGTCGAGGCTACACGTATCGAATATACCTATATATATATATATATATATATATATAGGAGGATATATATATATATATAGGAGAGTTAGACAGGGTGGAAATAGGAGAAAGGGGTGAGAGCGTTAGCGGGGAAACATAAAATATTCAGGATAACACAGGCTTCAGTTGGACGAAGGTACTAACGATCAATATCCATGGAATGTCGGTAAAGTTCAGAATGGCGTCATAGGGAAAAAAAAAATTTTTAATAAACCACGTAGCTTTATTATACATCTCTACGTCACTGGAAGTTTAATTTATGCATATAGGGGTTCTGTATTGTACGATTAACCAGATCGTATATTCGAACGCGAGGTTCATAAAACGAAAATACCATTAGTACGTCATGTAGCTTGAAACAGCTAACGTAAAGATCATTGAAAACTTGGGGAGTATATGCGTCACCAAGCAGCATATGTTCTTCTGACGATATAAAAGGGCCCACAATGTAACGGAGTAACGCGCCCGGTACGACGTTATTATTTTCTCGGATAATATGTAAATCGACCTGACTACTAAAATCGGTAGCGCCTCTCGAGCCAGTGTTTACGAACGTTCTTCCGAGGAATACGTTATTGCGTTGCTCGATGCCACGGCCTCTCACAGTTTTCATACAAAGATCTTCACCGTCAGCCTTCCAAGAGAGAGAAGAGCAAGATTGCCCGAGGTGGCAGAGGCGGCTCAGAGAAATAAAGGGGACAAGAGTGGGATGAGAATGATAAGAGACGAGAGCATTACTAAAAGCTAAAGAACTACGAAAGCAGTTGAAGGAGAAGACCTGACCGAAGAGTCTGAATGCCGCTTGCTTCGGTCGTAAACCGAGTTTTGGGTCCGAAGTGGAACCAAGAGGAACGACGCGGTTGTCGTCCCACGGATGCATTATTAATGCTAGGGATTAAGGAGAAATATGCATGCAGTTTATCTTGGGCGAACACGATTTTCCCTTCCTCGTTTCTCACAATATCACAGCGCGACCAAGAGATCCCCCCTTCTTCCCCTTTTCCTTCATTTCTTTCCCTCTTTCTTTCTTTCTGTACACACGAATTTCTTCGTGGTATCTTTTCGCCCTGTAGATGATCCCCGTATCAATACTCACCACCTACTCGTGAAGGACGTATCAATCAACGTAATAGAAGGAACACAGCAAAGTTGAGAAAACGCGTTTCTTTCCATTTCGTTCCATCTCAGACCATCTCACTCCATCTCATCTTCGACTCTCGTCTTCTCAGAAGCGCCGTTCTTATTCGATATTTGCTTAACCGTATAAACAGAGGAGCCTCCACATCAATAATTCCTCTCCAGCCTCCCCTCGTCCTCCTCAAACCTTCAGCTAAGGACGTAGTGCTTCCGTCAGCCGGATGCGATATCTTAAATTCGTTTTCCTCTTTCCGGCCGACTCCATTCTTAGGACTTTCACCTTTTACGCTGATCTACCTCTTTCTGTATATTCATAAATTTCTTTGAATCTCTTTCAATTTCCTCTTTTTTCTTTTGCTTATCCTTGTATTGATATTCTCTATGGCAGAATAGTACGTGGTAAGCGACAGCACTGTGGCAGAATATGTTTTATGAGTTACGAATATGATTAACTATTGTACACGACTTTTTTAATGAATATAGATGTAATCATTTCTCTTGATTTGTTTACGTATACTTGATAGGGAGTCATTGCTATCCTTGTATGAGGACTGCATTTATTTACTCAGTGCTGAAAGTAACGTTGGATTGCATATTCTTCGATAAATCTTTCGATAAATTCTTCTTCGTGAGTACGTCGTATTTATACCTAGTGGCGATAGTATCCGTATATGCGACATCGTAATTGAGTTAGTACGGCTTATGATTGCCTGCTGGAGAAATAGGCGACATCGTGGACCCTACCTCGCTGGGATCGTTTCGAGCACCTTCAGTAAAGCCACCCCTTATTTATCCAGATGGAACAGTCTGAGAAAGATACGGTCTATCATTTCCCTTGCTTTTTCCTTATTTCTCTTTGTCATTGAAGCATGGATATTTTCACGTATTTATATACGTTTCGTTTTTCCACTTCTTCGCGATATATCCAATTTCACGTGGGGAATGCGATACGGGGGTAATAATAACCGCAAGAGACATTGCCTCGTTAATTTCGTTCTCGTAGGACGTAGCCAGGATGTATTGAAAGAAGAAAAAAAAAAAAAGGAAATTACGTCGTTTCCGGACTGCCTGGTTTGTTGCCCGGTTCATTCACTGTGGCGGGTACGTTGGCTGTGCGAAAAGCACTAGAAAGAGGGGAACCGATACAATGAACCGAGCTTAAAATATCATACCTCAGAATATAATAGCTATTCTCTTGGAAAACACAAAGATTCGTTATAATGAAAATAAAATTACCGTAAACGCATTATATATTATACGACTCCAGTCCGCAGAGGGAGCCAAACGTATTTCATAGA
>JARPRG010000064.1:243918-319046 GCA_031001745.1 Hartigia nigra | reverse complement strand
ATCTACTGAAATTTTTTTTTAATTTTATAAAATTCATCTTTCTTTTTTTCGTGAAAAATATTCCATTCCATTCGCTCCATGTTTCCGTATAATGTTTGCACTACTTACCTCTTTATTAATAATATTCAATTAATTGACTCGATCTTCAAAAATACTCTCAGCTCGCGGCGAAACTATATGTACCATTGTATCTTCGTCAGATAAAAATATTAAGCTACTGAGTCAATTACAAAGGATTTTTGAGGAATGACGTAAAGTAGAATTAATAGCAAAGCTTGTGATGCCAGAGAAAATCATTTTGACACTCTAATGTTTATGACTGATAATTATAGCTTTTATAATAGTAGTAAAGTACGTATAGTGACTATGATGTATTTTAAAAGAATTTATTAATACACGTTTCGGAAGGTATAAGTTCTTAGATCCGATAAATCAAGTAGAGACCATACAGGAAAATCGTTGCGGCACGTAGTTAAAAAAATGACTATGGAAAAAGGAAAATAGGAATTTTTAACTAGTCGATTTGCTAACAATGAACGATTTCGACTTTAAAACAATTACACGTATATGTATACATATAAAATATGTATAAATATAAAAGAAATGCCGAAACCAAAAATAAATTGTGGGAACTCGATTCGGAGACTGTATTCGAGCTGACGAGTGAAGACGATACGGCCGCCATGTTTGACCCACTTTCTCATTTTAAATAACGCGACGAGCGTTGTTGCTTTTGTTTATAGTTAAAATTTTGTATTTAAAAATTTCAGGATAACTACGGATATGCAGATTGATGTAGAATTTTCGTAATTCCTACGTCGTGAAATAGTCTTTATTAACTGACAGTGGAGTTAGCATCATCGAAAGAGTATTGCGTTTTTTTTTTACCGCTAACGAACCACCCTTAGTTCATGATGCTGCTGCATCGTGGAGCAAAAAATAATGAACGTCATTAACGCGTTGCGATAATGGCCAACGCTATTTCAGCGAGGTTGAGAGGGCGAAGCGAAAGAACCAAGTACCGTGTATTAACGATGGCTGCACTTTTTAAGTACCGGGTTAGCAAAACTAGGATCAATTCTGTGCTATATGAAAAAGACGATAGCAAAGGATAAAACGATAAAAATATCTCTTATCAGTGACATGAGCATCTCTTATCAGTCACACAGCACGGTACCTAGACGCACATTCGTTTTGAAGTACTATTATTCATCTTACCATATGTAAAATTTTTTTTGCGTATAATGCCATTTTTAAAATAAATGTATCTATAAAAAAAAAACATACTCGATTGCACTTATAGCAGCCTCGATTATCGCAGCTCGACGATTCAGTCGGCCGAGGGTGCGGGTTGCGCGGCGAGGATAAATTACGTTCCATTTCTCACTAACTTTTTCAATTTATTGTGACTCAAGTAACTAATTACAACGAAATGACTTTTGCTGGGGTGCGCACAGAGTGACGCTACTATACTACGTCCATACTATTATCGAATCGCTACTACATTCAAATAAATATGTAATACTGAGATAATAAAGAACTACATTGTACAAGTATTATAAATACTCGTGTGTCTATTGTCCGTTTCAGTCTTACGTTAGAACAAAGTGAAAACCTTATAACGCAAGGAAAATAACGAATTTTTATAAAATAGACGCAATTCAACTTTTTCTTATGTTAAACCTTGTATAATTTATTTAAATAACAAAAAAGAATGCTTTTATCGAGGAAAGTTATATAACTCTTGGAATGCTTGACATCCGATCGACATATGAGCATATGTACTCATTGCTTCTGAACCACTCAGCACTATAGTGTATCAGAGAGTAACAACGAAACAATGATGAACCGCGTGATATAACTTGACAAACGAGACAAAGAGCGACACAAATCGAAGAGCGATTTAAAGATTTTCGTTTGATCTACGTTAATTCCAGCTTTGGGAATGGCGTCCGCTTTCGAATTATTTGACGAATGTAGCGATTCGACTTTTTACCTGCTAAAATTCCGCACTCAGTACTCGATTCTGCATGATTAACGTTGGCATGAAAGCTATTGCGTACTCACGTTTCATATCGATCCCACTATCTCTTTGTCCCCTTGATACCTTCACTCTCTCTCTCTCTCTCTCTTTTTTTCATGTCCCTTTGTCATTTTCTCAGTCCCTTTACATCCTCATTCTTCTCTCTTTCTTTTTATTTCAGTACCTGCTTCTTCCGTTCATTTAATTTGCCATTGAAATTTTTGTCTGACCAGCAATACTATTTTTTCTGTTCATACCAAATACGTACTCGTTTGTGCCATCATTTGATATTATGTCACTTTTGAACCTGCCACTTTAACTTCCGTAATATTCATTCATTACGTTTCCTGCCGTGATTTCCTTTATCGACTATCTAATGCGCTGACTTCATATAAAACGCACATTGTATCCTGCACCGTCGACGGAAGGAACCACGTTTGTCACTTGGTTGGACTTTCATCGCGCGCTAATGTTTCCCGTAAAACATTGAGATGCGAAATGGAACTCGCTTATAGTCGAGCGCTTAACAACAGCGGATATAAAATACATGGGGGATTAAGTTGCTGTTGACTTAAAAAAATTGCGTTTGTTGAATGTAGTTGATTTGAAAAATAAAAATATATATATATATACTCAGCTTTAGTCTCATACGATAAAATACATACGATTCCGTGCACAGGCAAAGGAAGATTCTACTACTCATGGAAAATTGTACACTTCAAAAATCACGTTCCAGTAATCCACCACTTCGCAACGTAATTACTATCGAAATGTTCCTAACTTCCCTTCCTTCGACAGTGTATGTAACAATTCAGAAAAATTTTGCATTTCTCTTGGTGCTTATCTAATCTTCGAGAATCACAGTGGTTTTATTTTACACTACGTCAGTTTACAGAAGTCGACAGTGTTACCGAGCAGTATAGGAATCTTGCGATTCTCCGAGATACAATGTTGTATTTCGGATTGTAAATGTAAGATTTTATTATATATTATATAATTTTACATTTACAATGAAAGATCGGCATTTCTATTTACAGTTATTATAGGCGAGAAACTGCGTTTAATACGGTTAAACGAAGCCCTGAAATGTCCTGGCAGATCGTCCTGTAATATCGATCGGTTGCGCAACGCTCGTTCACACGCGAAAGGACGATTTGCGTTCTTCCGGATCATTTCTCATGCTGACTGAGACTCGGTGGATTAGACGGCAATGCCAGAAAGCTTTCGTACAAATCCAAGATGTCAGGATGGTACGTCGTTCTGCGTTGCAGACTACTTTTGTAAAATCTCTATCTTACGTATCACGAGGACAAGCAGGTGGGAGACTCGTTGTTACCGATAGACATCCTCAAGAAGCTTTATGTCGCGTAATCTTGGCCGAGTGGCTCTGAGAACGATGCACGACGTGCCGGCATGTATTTTCTCGAAAAATATGTTGCCGTTGCATACTTTGCGAAGAAGCCTGCTTGCTACTTCACGAGAATATGGGATACATACTTAGAGTGGGATACACCTAAGGGGTGGAAATGAGAAGAAATAGGGATGGTATGACTGAAGTAGGCGAATGTGGAGTGAGAATTTAGCAAGCTCGATGCTCCGTAAAAGGAGAAAAGGATGGTCCGAGTATATCTGCGAGATAAATATAAATGAGAATAAAATGGAGCGTATACGCAAATATGAAACAGCATACCATGGCGAGTTAACCAGCCGAGGCAGTTAGAATATGCGTGACAGCGTTTTACCCCTTGTCGAGGGTGCCGAAACGAGGAAACAATTTTTACAACTAAATTGTTCATTGTATTCAACGGTCAGTGCGACAGTGGAAATAATATTGACAGTAGATGCTCTCTGAGCGTTCATCATACAATGATTTATCTTTCTATATAGATGTCCTTCCTGTATAAAATTCCTTTATAGGAGTGCATACGTACAGGAAAGCTATTGAAAAATAGTCCACATGCTTAATACGCAGCAGTCAAGATTCCGGTATATCAGGATTACAACTCTATGTAATTTCTACATCTAAATGCAGTTGGGTTAGTAAATGAGTGAGGAGAGATACTGATTTAGTGAATACGATTTTCTTGTCGGTACGTGTCCTAGACATTTTCTTCCACGTGAAACGCCATTCTCCAAATGGCTCCCCAAAGGCATTAACGTGCAACGTGTCTGTCCTATCGTCTTGTTACTCGAGAACGTACATGACGATGTATCTTCCTGTCGGGCAAGATATAAAGAAATCGTAATCTTCCAAGAGGAGAAGCGTCGCGAACCCGTAACCTCTGACAAATCTCTGCGCTCGACCGGAAAACTTTCAATTTCCGGATATATCGGCCTCCAGCCACCCTCCAGGCGTTTCATGGTATATACCCACCTCGTAGAGTACGATCCTCGCTATTTATTGTTTTCGATTTCTTAAACGATCCCCCAAGCCACCAAGGGCAGTCCCCGTGTAGATTAAGAAATTCCTGACGAACGACAGCAATACGCTTCACGCTCAGAAGTTTCTCACAGCAGCAAGAGAGCGTGGCGACGGCATCGTCGTATTGCGGGCTTTCCATTCTAGCGAAGTCTCTCCCTACGGCCTCCAATGCTTTTGGCTCTTGCGTATATAGAACAGATAAGGGTGGCTATGCTTCTCTACCGAGAATAGGCGAGCTGAGAAACGAGTTGCATCTCGAGATAAAAACATGACACCCCAACGCGAACATTCACCGTGGGGCCTTGGATGGGATCGGACGCAGCTCTGGGCGCCAAGGTATTTCGTTAACGTCGAGAGGGTTGTAAAAAAGAGCAGGAGGGATGGTGCTTGGTCTACGAGAATAGGACATCAGAGAATGACCTGGTGCGCCGGGAGAACAGATGGAGGGCGTGTTGCCAACTGCAGTTTCACAGCATTTTTCAAATCGATTCCCATTTCGCTGAGAACTATGGCATGTATACCTATGCCTCTGGTACTCTGGACCACTGATGCTGCTGTCGCTATCAGGTGAAAATCCTACCGAAACTCATACCTCAACTTCAGTATTCCTTTCTCTGGTCGGTTCCTATTTTTACTAGACATGTAGGATGCTATTTTTTCTTCTTATAAATACTTCAATAATTATCTTGAAAAGCCTACGCACATGGCTCTCTTGAAAACGTCTGGTCTTTCATGCTAATTGGTTATATATTTTAATCCTTTGAGTCTCTGTGGTACCAAGGAGATAACACCATTTTGTTTATTTATATCTACTGCTTCGGTGACTCTCTATTTATGCCATTTTTCTTCTTCTTATTGCGAGGAAGGTTTTATTTTTGTTTTAACCTTTTTTCGTTAATAACTGACTGAAAGCGTTAAACAATGTTGACGAATATTCTCTCGCTGCTATCGGAAATTAAGACAAAGTTGTGTGACAGATAAATCTGTGAGACGTTCTGTACTCTTGTACCACGTCAACGGAGCTGAAAAGATTCATCAGACGTTTTCTCCGCTGCTCCCACGTCGCACGTTGCGGAAATTGAATATCACCGAGTAGCTTTAAAATGCTCAATCGATGGCTTTGAGTCGATGTAGATAACGGACACTGGCTACCGGTTACCGATAACGATTTCGATGCAACTCCATTGATGAAAATTCAATGGATCAAAACCTAGCGTAGGATTGAAAATCACTGCGCGACACACTCTTCTGAATAACTTCTATTGGGTATGAGAGTTTGGTTGGAATGCGTGCGAGTATGTCGAGCAATGAGATAAAGATGGATAGAAATAGATAATATATGTGCACGTTGCATTTATATTGTATAATAATTTTTATTGTTTTTCAAATGACAACTTCCCAGACACCATATGCTACTTTCAAAATATCATAATTATATCGTATCTTTCAAATATCGTAACTTTCAAAGTTTTCCTACAAATAAAAGAATTTGTCTTTAATTTCAAAAATGACGATTGCATATACTACTTGAAATAACCAAAAAGGCATAATAATTCTAATTAATCCTATTCAAGTCCTAATTTTGCTAAGACAGCACAATTTTTCATGTACACTCTAACATTTAATAATTCTCCAAGATACAATTATATAAATCATAGTCGACCTGTTTTTAACTATTCATGATCGATATTTCAATTTAGAGCCACACAAGCATTTCTCCAGAGCTTCCGGCGACGTACAAACGTGATCGTCGCATTTTTTTCGCGAATCCATGCAGATTTTTCACGAGTGCCCGTTGAGTGCAAAACGTCCATTCTCCTTTCCATCCCTGCTCCAGGAGTCGAGACGCCCTTTACTTTTTTTCATCCCGTCGACGCCGTGCGACGCGCCACTACGTGAAGCGAATTTGTAACCCACGATACGAAACGGGCTGGTATAGGCGGCGTGGATTTAGCACGACGATTTCAATACCCAACGCCATTCTACTTCCCTTCGCCAGGACATTGAATTCTCTTCTCATCCTTTTTCCCCCGAAAACTACCCTCTTTCTTCCTTTTCTCCATCCCCTTACTTCTCCGCCACCTCACAATTTCTCCTCAGCACCCCAGCAGTGACGTAGCACAATCTCAACGCCATTATGCATCTTCGCATTTTCATGCTGAGACATCTGCATAAATCCGTGAGCATGGCCAATATGTCGGGTGGGGTGGTCGAACATTATACAAAAGTACGCGATCGTCCAGGGTATAAGGTTACGATATGGGAAGCCACTAAAGCCAAACGCGTTCGTGTTTAGCATAGATATGAACTTGATGCGGGCTACGTTGCAATACGCGGAATATCCCAGAGCCAGAAAACGAGTGGGTCTAGTCCACCATGCCAAACCTTCCTGACATACTAGCACGAAGTCACGCGTAGTAAATTCACTGCATCACCTCTGACCCCGATAAACATACCCAGTAGTGAAATAGAATTCCATGCACTCTATGTAGTATACATCGTATCCCAAAAAATCATACTCTTGATTACGACGCCTTAAGATGCCGTATACACCGTCCGTCAAGACCGCCCGTTTAATCCCAAAGCAGTTAACTATTTAAGTGATAAATTCCGTGAAGTCGCACGACACGCTTATTATACGGACGCTCGCGCGTGGTATGTATGTACATGTAGCTTAGTTTAGAATGCCGTTGCACCAGTTTTCGCGACAAGCACGGACATCGTTGCGATTTAGATGAAGCTAATAACGTCGTCATTGGTCACGATAATCATACCAGGACACTCGAGGACATTGTCGGTAGGATCAACAGCGCGAACTTGTATGTCAGGTATAACGTAGTCCTAAGTACTACGTACTCCTAGTATTTACTACATAACTACGTCCGAAATTCCAAAAGTTTACCTATTTAGGGCGTTAGGGAATGCGCATGGAATACGAATTTTCGTAAAGGCCATTCAATTCCGTGGACCAATAAAGAGCCTTTGGGAATTGACGTATCTAATAACCGAGATTATATAGCGAATAAAAAGTAAAAAAGAGTCCGGGATGGGGATACAGAAGAAAGTGATAAGAAAAAACAAGAATAGCTAGCAGAGTGCGTCCTGAGTAGGTAAACGATACCAGCCGTATACTCTTAGTAAGGGTGAGTTCCTGATGGCGTGACGGCATCGATAGGCCACCCTTAACAAGGAGCGACCAAGTAATTAACACTGTTTACATCAGTAAACGTGATTCAACGTATTATGCCTGACCAAGTATCAGGTTGAATTCTGACCTAGGTAAGGTCCTCGGTGTATTCTTTTCTGATTAAATCATTGGTCTCGTGGTACCCTCGAATTATACTATTTTTTACTTGGACTATATTGGTAACACTGTAGTTCTTGAGATAAAGACATGGGAGACCTGACATAATTTAAATTAGAGTTATTTTATTGCGTAAATCACTCAATTGCAACGCAATTTAGGTAAATATTTTTCTTATTCATATTCATATGTAAGGTATAAAAAGTCTCGTTAAACTACCAAAAGGATGATTTATATCTACTCTTTCTGATTTTAATATGAGAACTATTTTATATAATACGAGTCATCTTAAATAATTGTTATATTTTTATACATTAAAAAAAATATCATAATCGTATTAACTTCGCTTCATCTCTTGCTCATTATATGTATTTACATAAGAAAAGAGAACGTAATCAGTGCTATTAATAAGAGTTTTTTTTTTGTTTACAGATGCATCATCCAATCCAGATGAAACCTGCAGACAGCGAAAATAGAAATGGTGAGTGCAGCACATTTTATTAAAAATATATATCGTTAAAGATTGTGGATTTATCAAAGGCATTAATCGATGCTTGATTGGAATTTTTAACTTGTACAGGAAATATCGTTAGATTCCTGACAATGAACTCTTGTCTCTGTTATTCGCAAGGTGAATATATTCAAGCTATATAAAATTCGCATCCCTCTACCGGATGCTGTAACGCGTTTGTCTCACGCGGTGAAGCATAGTAAGCTAGTCCGCTAGTAACTTTGGTACAGAATGCAGTTCAAAGCAAGTTCATTAACTGTTAATTAATTGGTTGAATTGAGAGGGTTGTCGAGATTGCGTAATCAAAGAAGATATAACCAAGCCAGGGTAAAGAGAAGGTAGCGATGGCGATGGTGAGAATATGAGTTGAGTGAAACGTAGTTTCCACGACGACAGAAAAATACCACAAGGACGTACATGGCTTATTGTCATTTCGATTTCTACCAACTACACGACTACTCTGTATTGATTGGCGTATCTACAAAATGAGTGGATAAATTAAAACTCTTCAGTAGGAATATAAAAGTATCCAGAAATACTTGGTATTTATCAAAGAGGGAATTGGGTGAAAAAAATTTCACCAACTCATATACGGTATATTTCATCATATATTCCTTTGATGTATTACGAACAATGAGTATTGTCCGTGCGTTTGAAATTAAATCCCCCGTAAAATATTTTTTTATCGCGCAGCGTACAGATTCGGAGCTATATATGTATAGATATAGAACAGTTTCACAGAACTGTTAATAAAGGAAATATCCGTTTGTCACATTAGTGATAAAGATCTTAATTTATTGTACACTTTGGAGTTTCTTCGTAACACAATATGCTTTTGTTCTACGGCGATGAACCTGGATATAGGGTAAAAAAAAAAGAATTGAACGATACGATAACGCGATGAATGAAAAATAAATATTCCTATTGTTCCATTCATATTTGTCAAACACAATGCATACTACACTATTTCGTGTACGGAGTCAATTATGCGTAAATCGTTAGGAAGTTTCATTGGATAAATCGTACTAAGTTCGAGATTCCATTGTGATTGTATTATTGTAATTTTAAACTTGGTCAATCAACTAACCCGTTTTATTTCCTCTGTAAAAGATTCGATCGTCAAACTCCATTCTTTCCAGTAACTTCGTTATCCTCCGCTCCACAGGGTTGATTCTTGACCGGAAAACAAGAAGCAACCCGGAGAAATGTACTATCACGAGTATCAGGAGTGAGTATCACTAGTATCACTAGAGAGAGTTAAAAAAGGAACGGTGAAGAATCCAGCGTTTTTACTAATGTTTCCATTTGTAAGAAACGTACCCGTCTCTAAGAGCAGTGTTCAGTGTTGTCCACCCTCTCGTTCACCAGAGCAATAAAATCCAAAACAAAGCACACGTAAAGCACATAGAGGCTCCGTAAAAACAATGCTAATGAAATATTAACGACTCGCGTTATACGCGCGCAATCGCTCCTTACGTGCGCATTTACGAGAGAATTACGAGAACCATGCGTCCCATTTCAATTGCCAATACTAAGTCTCAGTGTAATTTCCACTTCGTTACCCTTTCGAAAAAAGAGAATTCATTGTTAGTAGGAGGCAGTATCCGATTATTGAAGACGTATAACGTATATTGAAGAATTCTTCATTGCACGGAGCATTGAATTTATACGACTGTTATTGATCTTGAATTTTGTTTTCATACCATATTCATTTTTGAATCCATACCTAGTAATATTGATTTTTGTGATGCGCCTGAATAATTTCGTTTGGCAATATATCGCTGCCAGAACTTTTGCTAGTGAAGGTTTCGAGGTTGACGATAGTTGTTTGATAGTCATTATTACGTCACGTTGTCATTAATTTTCAATAGGCCGAAAGGCAACTGTCCTCAATCGAATTGACGAATGTGGACAGACGTGAGGCAAACGTTAAAATGTCGTAGACGTTATTTCAGCCAGTGACGCATGTGGGTGTGATGGACGCGGACGATTTTAAAAGCATTTTAGAGACGAAACACACTGATAAGAGGGCTGCCACGGAGGTGGCGTGCATCGAGCGATGGCCACCGTGGACAAGAGGGTGCAAGGGAAAAGGAAGGAACTTTATTTATACCCGTGACATTCTGTTTATTTTGGCTGACAGCGCAAGCTCACTCTCTGCTAAGTGACGACCACCCCAGCCACAAGCTCCTCCCTGACGGCAGCCCTATCCCATTTCATTCTAGCATTAAAACCGCTTTTTAATTCGGCAATCGTACGTTCGGTCTCGTGAATTTGAACAGGACCATTGAAAATAAATCAAAAACACTGCATGAAAGAAAAAAGTGGAATTGCCCACAATGTGTATATCTATATACATCGCACACGGTTATCCACGGACCATCAAAACGTCCTCGGCTTTTGTCAGCTTGCTAACCGTCACGTACGAACGACCAAGAGACTCTTCCTCGGAAGCTCTCGTAAATTCCGCAAGTCAGACAGATCGGTACTCCGTTTGTTGTTCTCGTTCGATGGACGAGCCAGCAGGAATTCTTCTTGAGGTTTTCAACTCCTCCGGTCGCGAAGAAATTCTCTATAAATAGCACTATCCGAAATAGTCGTAACTGGAGATGCATTCGTTCCCAAAGACCATTTCTCACAGTTGGATTTTAAAGGTTACGTGCTTCAGAAAAATACGTATGCATAATACATATCGTACTAAATTCTAATCCGTATAGCTTCACCGTGCGGTAATACAGTAGAGTATAAAGTGGTGCTTGATAATTTTTATCACTTCAGGGTTGCCTGGTAACGATAGGGCACTTTACTTATCCAGGTGAGCTATAGACACACGCTAACTCAGCAATCAGCCATACTATTTTTATAACTTGTTCAAGAACAAATTTTCACGTATCATTTTCGAAATGAAACCACGGAACTTCCCATAACGTTAGACAAAAGATGCACGCCAATTCCTTGAGGTAAAAGCTGCTGGATGAGGATATAAGGGAAACTATATATATATATATATATATATATATGAAAGGCGTTGCGACGAAGCTATTTTCAGAGGACGATGGATCCAGGAAACGGGATTGCCATAATAGACGGGCTCGCGTCACAAATTCACTTCGTCATTTATAAAGATGAGCGCAGGACGAAGTATCGGCACGATTTATCACACACCCGTTACGTCACCGTATCATATCGTTATACGATGACCCGTTATCGATATTCGCAAGGGCGATACATTGATCGATAAGCGATTCTCGACTCGTGGAAGAATATAAGGATAGATATATATCTATACACCAGTCTTTTTTGGTTTACAGCATTAGCAAGCATAAAGATACAATATAGATAATCTTTCTTTTCGAACTTCCTCAGTAGACTTATCTCATGCGGAGTATTTCTTTGGACTAGAAAGTCGAGGACCCTTTTTTCGGTTGATTTAAGATATGGCAGAGGTCGTACGAAAAAGGTATTACTAATTGAGAGTGGCTATTAAAGTACTGAGATCCGTAATATGCTTGCAGTATCAAAAGAGATTTAGCGCAACGGAACCAATTCGACTGCTCGAGTTTGGTAAATATCAAGTGGAACGTTATAGTTAGTACCGCAGTTTATTCGAGTGGCTCCAGGAGTATCATAACAGTGAAATAAATCTACTAAATAGGCCCTCTCCCACTATGCTTTCATTTCCCTTCCAACGGCATTGGTATCTGTCGCCCTTCTCTCGGAAGCTTCATTTTACGTCCGCAAGAGTGCGCCAAGAATCATACAAAATTCTAAAGGACGGAATTCCATAGTAGTATAATATAAACCAAAAAAATTATATATTAGCACGATAAAAAATTTTCCGAAAAATTCCAGACACTATAGCACCTACTATACACAGTCCTTAGTTATATCACCGTAGATGACCTTACATGTTTTTCCAATGGAATACTGGGCAATGCGCGAATCCGTGCCAAACACGTGCAATTTCAGCATCGCGTCAAGCCTAGAGAAGGAGCTTAGCGATGCTTTGTAAATGGTGAGCCTTGACGTTTCAAGTTGTCGAGCGTGATATATCGAGTAATACATTACGTAATACCTGGTTTGAAATTCGTAGGAGATGTTGCGTGTCTTAGATGGATAATTAAGCGAAGTAAGATAGTTTTGGAAGGAAACTGTCAGCAATTAGGATTAGGTTCGTATACTAGGTACCTTATGCATGTAGAAGGTGTAATTTAATGCATATGTGAAGACATATACCTAATCATGAAGCGTTCTTGGTTTACAGTTGATGCATGAGGAACCGATTCAAAGGAGACTATCCAGCACTTCGGCCAGGAATAGTCACTAGAATGCGTTCAGAACGCTGCTTGAATATTCCCCGTAGCTATCCCTCTCGAATCTCCGCCGCATGCAAGACATTCAAACCCGAACACTGACCGTCTCAAGTCGATGATCGATTTAGAATCGGTTCTGCCTTACCGCTCGAATAGGTACACACGTGTTCAATTCCGCGCATGCCACTCCGTTAACCTTTTCGACAATACTGTCGTTAAGGTACACGTACCAGGGATCCTATCGCTTCCGTACGAACCGTTGAATCTCGATTTAGAGGAAATGATTTTTGACTGAGTAAAGAGTCGAGAAATAATGGGAGCCAATTTTGGATAGAATTTTGCTCGAGGTTTCGATTCGCTTTAAATTATCGATCGATTTTTCGGGGACTAGTTCCAGGCTTTGCGAGTCATGGAATTTTTCTGGGAGGATAACTTCGGGTTATCCCAAGACAAATGCGAAGCTTGTGAAACGGAGTAGTCAACGTTGATTTGCATAGATAGCGCGTCGGTCATGGAACTTATTGAACGTTACTGAACGACGTGACTTCTATTCGTAATATGGAAACGTACGAGATTGCGTGGAAGCAACGTCGACGGGTAAAATCCGCATCGACACAAGTGACAGTATCCCTTAGCTATAGAACGAGAAGAGTCAGATCTCTCGGGCGAGTAAGATAGAAAGGAAAAGGCTGGCTGGAGCGGTGCCAAATATTTGGACTATTACGTCTAGAAACAGATATTGCCATGGCTAGATACAAGAACGCATAACAGCTCTCGTTTAACGCCACCCACGTAAGAACAGATGTGTATCTCTGTCTGTATTACATCTGATAGAAAGGATTGAATACTCGTTACGACCCAAGACAGACATCAGATAAAGATAGCCATACCAATATTTACGAAGGTCAGTTAGTTAAAAAAAAAATGGATTTGTAGTTCAAAATAACCCTCCGTGTATATAGACACGGAGGGTTAAGAATGTACAAGGTGGAAATAAGCTGAAAAAACGTATAAGAAAGTATAACGAGAGAAATTCTCCTTAAAACTGAAGAAAACCAAGGAAATTGCTTTAAAACTAACTAGACCAAGAAAATCGAACCATCTCGTTACACGGTTCAGGTTCATTACCTGAAGCCCAGCCGATAGAGATGACAAAGTGCCAGGTGTGCAGAATCTGCCAGTCTCTCCTTCCTTTCCTATGGGAATAGGTACCATACCTGGATATTGCTTTTCAGCGTTTATGTGCCGAATCGAAATGGTTAACCCATTCGCAGTACGCACCACGTAACCAATAGGTATAACTTCAATAATGCGTGCGGTAAATACAGGACAGGATCCCCTCGCGTAACCACGATGACGCGAAACCAACGTGAAGTCCGTATGACGCAACGAATTTCACGTCCTATATGAAAATTTCGTTACGTCCCATAGAACTTGAGATAAACCGTTGTGGCTTGTCGGAGTACGTGAATACATATATTTGTATCTATTTATACGCGTGAAATACTTATATATTACTCAATGATACCAGTACTATAAATAAGTCTGTTGATTTTTTCAGCATTGTCTCTCTGGCTTTGTCTCTTAAAACTGTCGCTTCTGTTACGTAAGCTTGAGAAACTGAGACGTTTCTCTTGAGGTCAACGTTTATTAGCGTTGCAGTGTTAAACGTTAGCAGCGGTTACTATCGCAACTGCGAGCGTTTAAGCCACGATGAGAATTCCTTTATGAAAACTGCCATAAGAAACTGAGAACGGTCGACCGCTGTATCCTTCAAAGATCATCGTAGCTATCATTCTAAATGCGTATATCTCATTTACAAGTTTCCCGATAAATATCGTGAGAAATTGTCAGTGATGCATTCTATACAGACATATATATATATATATATATATATATATATATATATATGTGAGATGCTTTATCGGTATAACACATTCTGCTTGCAGATAATGCAATTCGAGCAAGGCATACGATCGTGTATAAATAATGCATTGACATCAGGGTAAACCAAAAGTTTATCCATTAAATGTCAATGATACGATGACCTCAAGATCGATGTACGTCGATTAAGAGGTAAAGGTCATGGCGCATAGAGAGAATAATTTCTCAAGGCTTCCTGAATATATATAGTACAGATCGATAACTACTATTGCAATGTCGTAATGCTGATAGGAATCCGAAGTGCTGCACTGTAATCGAGAAATAGTATATGGTTGCACTAACAATACTAATCAACCTACGTACTAAATGCGCTTCTCATTCGCTTTTCGATCGACTGCGCGGGATTCGTTGTAATAAAATCTGGCTCTAAAATGCCAGCAATACCTACACGCCTGGAAGCCAGGCAAACGTTACGATATCGAAGAGGCATTCGATTTATTGGTGTTTTCAGATAAAACCAGAGAGCCCTGCTCTATATTTTTGGCTGTGTTGTATCGCGTGCGGCGTTTTCTATATTTACGTAAGTGTACCGTTATTTCCCATGACACGTATGTGCTTTGTTTTGTGTTGCGATTATGAAAATCCATTGCGCCAAAGGTAATTGGCTGATATGCACGTCAGGTATATGTATTCCCAGATGTTAACGAATATATACATATTTATATATATACACATTTTATGAGATTTTCGCATGCTCGTGTCAACAAGGAACATGGGCTTGATGACAATTCGACCCCGTGACCATTTTTAGACAAGGATTTTAATATTCGCGATGGGATACGTTTACGTTTACGCTTTTAAGAATATTCATGAAACCGATACATGTTATGCTGAAGAACGCGTGACAAATGTCTAAGATACTTGTTTATGTATACGCCAATTCATTACGGTAGTGACTGTCGAGTAAGTTTTCCGAACTGACTGAAGTGCTTGAGATTGACGCAGTAAAGCATTAGGTGCAAACAAGGACGTGCATCGCGAATGGGATCAAAGTTCACCTCTAGCAATTCGTCCATGTCGTGATATCCTTCAGTTACTCTTGAAATTGCTAATGATGGGGGATAAGTATCAGCAGCTGGTTATATATCCAGAAATCGATGTACAAAATAAAATTCAAGGCGCTATTATTCATGTAAAACATATATGTATACCAGTACAAGGTGCTCAGCGTGCTTTGTGAATTCCACTTCACAAAAGAGAGACGCTTCAATGTCGGTATTCCTAACTAGACTCATTCTTACGTTAGGGGAAAAGCTTATCTAGAGATATCGTTAGAAACCCCAGGACTCCTTGACGATTCCTTCTATCTCGTCGATCCTATGTAAACCGTCGAGAATCCCAGAAATTGCCGTCAACGAAACAACAAGCATTCCGTGTCTCCTTATCCTTATGCCTTATGACTCGGAAACAGTATCTACTAAAAGATAACCGAATAGAAAGGTAGAATGACGAAAAAGAAAAAAACGAAGATAGAGTCCAATATGTAGAAAGCAGCACCGAGTATATATATTTTTACACGAAGTTGAGTTAAAGATATAAGATGAAATTGATAAGACACATGAAATTTAACGAAAATATCAACAACTGTTTGTATTATATGATATCGCAAGGACCACGTGGTTGGCATGCAGCATGACATAGTAGCGATGCGTCACGTGCGTGCGTCGACGCTGACGACGTATCCGACGTGGAGGTAGACGTCGGGAGGTGGATCAGCTGTTCGAAAGTCGAAGTCGAGCCACTGTCGAGCGAGACGCTCCAAGGCGGTTAGCATAAGTTAGAGAATCGGAGAGAAAGAGATGGAGCGAGAGTCAAGGAAGGAGCAAGAAGACGCGAAACAAACAGAGTAAAACAGAGTAGGGAGAAAGGGGAATATATATAAGTATATATATATACACACACATAAAGTGACTGCGGACGCTAAGGAGGGACAAAGGGAAGAGGGAGGAGTGAGCGGTAAATATGTAGTAGAGTGGACGAGTAGAGGAGTGAAGTGTGTCGTAGGTAGTGGTAAAGTGGAGGAGGAATCGAGCGAGTACCGGTGCTCACTTGTTGAGTGTCGAGCGTCGAACGTCTCAGCGTCGACCGATCGAACGCGCCTTGCGCGCGTAACATCCCCTATTAAGCCCCATGAACTATTGAATCGCGAGAATCATTCCCCGTGCGTATCCAGCTAGTGCGACCCTGTTACCGATTGCAACCGTGTGTATTAAAATCTTGTTCATCAAACAGCACGGAAGTATCATCACCTGGATTAGGTGCATCAAGTGTCTTCGTCACATTAAGAATTACTTATACGTAGCAGAAAAAATGAATACAGGGAAATAGCATCACTGGTGCAACTTCATGGGATTCATCGTATGCGTCGCTTTGCTCTCATTGTAAAAAGTGTTGCTGGAAGAAAAGAGCAATCATCAGAAAGTGTGTGTACTTCATCGAAAGTTGTCGAACCTCCGTGCTTTGTGGAACCATAACAAAAATACGTGAGTGACGCATTATCGTGCGAGGTCTCTATTTTCGTGAGGACGTATATTCCGTGTTAATCTCTGACGTGCGTCAACGATGTGGCTATCCAAGCAAAAGGTGTCTTGTATATTCTCAGCACTCCAGTAGGATGTCAGCTTTTTCTAGGATTTAACCGATCCGCGGATAAAGTCGCGCGCAAGTAAACAAGAACGCGGCGCTTTCGGTGTCCGCAAGCTATTTTCGTGTTGGCAGGTGAATAACGAAGAAGACAAGAAGTAGCGACGAGGCTGTATGTATGCGGCGCTCTTGTCCACTCGCGGAAAATCTTCATCGAGGCCTCCCCGAGGAAGAGGTTGACGGCCGACGTGAGATTAATGGTCCGTGTAGAATGTCGTAGATTTATTGCGGTTGCTATTAACCTGGCTGTTGTTTTTTACATTACTATCAATGACCATTGATGCCATCTCGACGTTATTGTGTCACGGAATTGCATAGCGTGCTGTTGTCGTAGGTTGCATAAGGCGGTACGGAGTCTGGTAAAACGACAAGGGTATATTACTTGCACGCGTTAGCCACTCGAGATTCTTCGAGAAACGATGAAGAAATCAGTATCTCGAGGAAGTCACTCCTCGAAGGTATTCTGACTCGTTCGAAGTCGTAAAACAATTTACCGATTGTATTTCATTCGCGCTTTCCTCGCCACGATGCCAGACGGCCGTTGACTCTCTACTTCCTGCATAATCGTTGAAGATCATGGAAGTATCTCCCGCGTAGCGACAGTTGCATTGTGCTCTTGTGTATGGAGAATAAGTGTCTAATTAACGACTAACGAACTACCTTAGGCGAAGTGAGTAAACTTTGTTATATCAATGCTCCGCTATTATACATTAAGGGGTATTAATATAAATTATGACATTGTGCTGATGCTGACAGTGCCAGTGCATCGTTCATAGGACTAAATATCACTTGCGATATGTAACTCGCTAGACCTTAGTTTAACCAGTGTAAGTGAATTGAAGTGCAAGTCAAATTTGGGATAAAGAATAATACTGTCAAGTCATAATGGCGATGAAGAGCAGAAAACAGTACACCGGGGCATCCCACTTTGTCAATACTACACACTACCCAGCCATTAGCCAAGCCTACTGGGCACCGCAACCACAAACAATGCCGTATTCCGTACCAGGTATATGACAAAACCATTTAAAATGACATTAACGACTTACGATAATAGCTATAGTGACCCTTATGATCTTAAATGAACTTTAGAATACAATTGACCTTGCATCCACGGTACGTACGTCCGGTAGACAAGTTAACCTATCTTCTGGCTAGCTTTCCATACTTGTAATCTGTTATTACAATTTCTTGCTCCAATGGTCGAACGGCTTCGAAGAAGCAGTAGCGTGTGTCTCACAAGGTGACTATCGTCGATATTACTTTATGAATAGTCAGAGCGGATCGCGAGCCGATGAAGAGAATGAATAAGTACGTAACTGCATAAATATACATACGCGTTACGTATCGTCTGAGCCATCACTATTAATAAAATAAAGGCTCTTTCTTGCAATGTCCGCACCATCACTCAATATTTAAATATGTTCTACCCGTACCTTAAGTACACCAGTACCGCGTCGAACTATTCTTTTACTATCCATAGAGAATCCGTGCTTCAAAAAGATTCTTTTTTTTCTCCTTTTAAGAAAAAGTCCAAGAAACGTCGATCAGCTTATCCCCATGTCGAAACGATCGTTTCTAATGGTAATTAACACAGGAGAGTGTCAAACGAATAATTCCGTTCGGGAAAGTAGATGGTATCACGACTCCGAGTCAATGTGTCGTCAAACGGTAGCTGCTTACATGGCTGAAATCGATTGTAGCAAACTCAAAGCTATCAAGGTGACTGCTTGATTGATATTCGTAGCTCATCCTGAGCTACCGACAGGACCGTCCCTCTCCGAAATAGGGTCGTGCCAGGACAATAAATCTTAAGAAACGCTCCTTATGAATTGTCTCGACTGCCAGACACAAGCTTAGCTTTTGTCACCGAGCGGAAGTTGCTTCGCTCCCGACTATTGACCTTTGCCCAGTACCTCGTTGTTGGAATAATTAGTCGATACTGCCATATAGGTGTACGTGCGAAATTTGATGACATCTATATTGAGCAATGTAATTTCATACGAGCATTGCGACTGTATAGTAGACTTATAAAAAATTATTTGGTAGTATTCCACTTGTGACAGTCTATTATAATATTCTCTTGTTGTATTCTTAAGCTATCTAAATCCTCGCCTACATCCTCTCGTAGACACGTCTTCGAGCGCTTTTATTTGTAGGCTATGTAAATACGTAGGATTAGGTTGATCGATGTTTGACCTACTTTAGGTTATGTAGGCAGTATGAGAGAGCTTCTCTCGTAACAAACTGAAAGCATACAGATATGTACATAAAAGACTGGGAAAATGGTACAGGAAAGGTAGGAATTTGCGCGCAAGAAACAATAATTGTTTGTGTCTTTTAGATACGTCGCTTAAGGAAAAATTGACGCTGTTATTTACCTGTGTTTAACGAGAAGGATTATATATTCCAAGTAGTCGCTCTGTCCACATCAACGACCCTGGCGTTGATGGCGCAATCTATTAACACGAACCACCTGACTTCACTTAACTCCTTGTATCATCTTCTTGCCGAAACTCTTCCATCCTCTTGATCTTCATCTAGAGAAACATACAGCCGAAAAATATTTCATAAGTTAAATTTATGTTATTCCACAATTCCATTCGGAGATGTATTTGCAGTTCAGACATGATTAATGGATATTTGTATATTTATTAAAGCATTCTAGACGATTCAATTAAATCTTTATTATGGTGGAACTAAGGCGGAAGAGTATACAGAAGAAATTATTCAGTTTCTATATAGTTTATGGAACATAACCTGTTTGCCCTGTAGCCGTGAAGGCGCCAGAGCCATGTCGGATTTGATTGAATCTAATGCTCGGTCGAGCGACTGATCCTAACCTAGGCTAACTAAATTTACTCATAGTAGTCGTTACGTTATATACTTTGGCGAATACCTAAAGCTAAACTTGTCGCAGTAAATATATATAAGATAGGCATGTATATATTAAAGAATCAAATATATAGCTTTTCTTACAAATTTTGTCACGACGCAAAAAGTATTCCTTTGATATATAAAATCGCTTTTTACCGCATCTATTTGAAAGAGAAGATTTCATCGAAATATATTGCGGTAAAGTTTGTACTGGTATACGAGTATAGCGGTTGGGTATTACGATTGAGAAGGACCATTGAAAACAGAACCATTGGCTGAATTCTTTCCTTCTATTTCTCTTGAGCAAAGCAAAGCCGCTTCTCCTCGACTCTCCTTCTCCGTCTCTAAACCACTTCACTTCGAGTCGAGGAATCGTTACGTAACTTCCCGCACTCTGCGTATAAGGAAGCCAAGGATGTTTGAAAGTATATAGTCATTGCAGTCGTCCCCTGGAATTCTTCGCAAGTTTTATCCACTCCTGCCGAGCCATGGTCGTTTATGCATTTTGATTGCTGAAACGACCACGTCGAGACCAACTATAGCTATCAACATCCGAGAAGAAAAGTCATTCGCAATGAGTGCTTGGATACATATGTATCGGATAGGTAGGACAAGGGTCACATATGTTATACCATTATGCAGACGGTAATGCACTTTGTTCTTATCGTCACAGATGCAATAAAACAACAGTGTGTCTGGAAAGTTCAAAGTCAAAACTTATCGATGTAAGGTCTGTGAACATATATTATGGCTATACGGGCACATTTAAAGAGGAATATTGATCATCCGAATCGAAAGACTTTCTCTTATGATTTGTTGTAACGTTCGACACATTTTTTTTTTATGAATTCCTTTGTTACATGACTGAATCTTTAGTGGCATTGGAAGAGGGTCAAGAATTTCATAAAGAAAAAAGTTTCTATATACTAAAAGATTTCTCAACGCCTACCTGAACCTAGCAACGGTTTAAATTGTCGATAGTTTCGCGCTAGCAAAATACATGGCACGTAAGACCCTAGTACCTCTTACTAAAGTCAACACATAAATTATCGATAAACTATCCACTTTCGAGAAAGTGGTCGATTTGATCTTGCTTCTCCAGTTGGAAGGCTATGTTCTTTAAAAAAAAGAAGAGGAAGCAATCAAAACTATTCCAATCAATGATCGTATCGCGTATCAATAAATTCCATGAAATTTCACCAGAAGCCATTTATTCTCTCAATTAACGTTACATATTCGTAACATAGAAAATGATAATTCTACTTGAATATCATTAAAATCGCATAGGTACACTTTCCTTCTGCGAAAGTCAAGATGACGTAAAGTTCCACTGGTTCGTCTCAGGAAACTGTATGAAACTTGGTGAAAAGTAGTTTGGGTTATAGCGCAACAGTAACGTTAAAGTCTAAGAACATAAGGAGTAATGGCGACCGACAGTGTGTCAGTGGGCCCGAGCAACCGGCCGACCGAGAACAAGTTTGCCAGTAAGTAAACGGTGAACTGACTCCGTTCGTTGCCCTACGTTCTTCAGACGCCACGACACGATGTTCGGCACCGTGCGCTAAGTTGCGCTCATTTTAATGTCCTGGTAGAAAATTTTGTTCCCGTGAGATAATGGCATTCGATAACAGCTGACCAAGCTTGGATCATTGGAGCGATCGCAATGAATCGTCCAGATCTAAACGTTTCCGAGGACTAGCACTTTCACGTTAACGGAAACTATTTGATTTGATGGCCCTCGGGGTTTCGGTATACGATGACAATGAAATAAAACGTCCCAAAAAAGAGGGTTGGATAAACCTGAGATAATGGGATGAACGATGTTATATCTACCATACCCAAGAGAAAGTGAACATTACCTAGAGCCTAATCGCAATGTCGTATAACATGTATGTCGGTATAAATGCCAAAGGGGTAAGGTCAATGTTAACGTGCAGGGAGGATGGGTCAAACGTTCTCTCACTCGCGTCCGAGTTTATACCAAGTACGTTCCAGGGTACGAAGAAAATGAATTGGCAAGGAGAACGCTTCTCGATTTGCATTTGACCCAGTCCCATCTCTCCTGGTCATTGACCCCGTCGTCGAATCGGTCTGAACGTTTACGCAAACGCACATCCCGCCTACAGCCTGGTCGTTCAGTATATACGTCTTTCTAGCACGGTAGAAGGTGACTACAACAACACAATAGAAGTCAAACACCAGCAGCAACAATTCCCACATTCCTTCTTATGAGTAACGTACGGTTATCGATATACGCAAATAATTTGTCTTCTGTATTTTCAACTTTTCCTCCTCTCATCAAATTTTCTTTATTTGCTGACTACTATAAAGACGAAAATCGATAAATTAACAGAGCACCTTGAGACTGACTATAAATTCGCCTGCGTCACGATTGGCTATAGTATAGCACTCGGCGAGATCTCGCGTGTAACAGCCCTGAATTTCATCAATGGCAAGGTGTTCGAGTAAACCTTGAGGTACGAATGAATGAAATCGTAGACTCTGCCTGGCCGACCGTAACGAGTAACCTTTTCTATTCGTGCTCGAATCCTCTTACTTTCCATTGGTATCATAGGGTTTTTACAGAAATCTACTTACAGTATACTTTATTACCTTTAGTCCCCACGTATTTTTATCTTGTACGACACGACGTGTTTTAAATATGAGTATCTCCTCTGGGTACCTGACAACAGACGCATGAAATGCCAAGCGCGGAAAGCGCGCTCCAAAATTAACTGGTAGATTCATCCATGCTGTATATACAGTAACAGACTCGTATTCATTCGTATCGGAAATGACGCTAAAGGTATGACGTTAAGAAACGCCATGTAATCACACACGACATACTCTTCAACTCTCCACCATCTTTTACCTTCTCGATGCCAATCTTTATACTGACTGCCCCCTCTCTACCTATCACGCTCCTCGTACACTTCTTACGCATTTCACTCTTGGCATCAGCCAAAATCACCTAGAGTCTCGAAAAACACTCGCACGGAATGAATAAATCGTCTCGTGATTCATCTGGCGTAGAGACAATCAGACTATGTAGAAAGAACCAAGCCAACTGTACTGGTAGAATGAATCTTGGGTATATGTGTATCAACATGCTTCTACGTATCTTATGTAATATTTATGTTTTTCGAGTCTCGCTGATATACCTTGACCAGTTGCCGAATGCGTAAGAAGTTACTGATCTCGTTATATGTATATATATATATGTATGTATGTATGTATATATGATACCTTTATTTTTCTTGCTCTTCACTAACACTAATATTACGCTCGGTTAACGTAGAGCGGTCAAGTCCACTTGATACTTTTCACTGACAAACAAAATAACTGACCATTGAAGAAAAATAAATGATGATCATCACAAAAATCAGAATCTAGGTAACGCTTTTAACGAACTTATGGTTCATGGTTGAATTATAAAAAGTCCATAATGAAAGAAATCTATCCTTGAAGAGTCGACTAGAGGTGTTTGTTACGCTTTGCGATATCGACTCCGACTTCTTACGTAAGTCGATATTAACGTAAGCGTAAACACTATGCAACCTCGTTTGTGAGGACAGACCGCAAACCGCGTAGATCATCGTCTCAGACCATACCAAGGTAGACACTTTAAAAACCGGTATACCAGATTTCTTTGACTACCTCCCGGATGCGTTCGCTGATCAACCTAATTGATTTATTTTCCTTGTATCTGCTAACCTGGCAAGAATGCATATAACTATTTCTGTTTGACATAACACATAGCCTATATGTATATCGTCGACATCATGCATCCACGCTACTATGATATTATCCAGATGAGCCTTGACCTTAAACCCCAGTACACTCTGTACTCTCTATGACAAAAACTACGTCATCCACGACAGGTAGTGAGTTGCCCGAAAAACACGTTTTCCCATAACAACCATAGCCAACCGTTCTGCATGTAAACGTGCTCATAATCAGCGATAACGTCTAGCAGTTGTGTGAGAGAACAAGGCGATTACGCACCGATGCCTTGCGGTCATTCTAAGGTGCACACGACGGGCAACAGCAACAGCAGCTAACCTGCCGCAACCTACTTACGGCTAACTTGCTAGAACGTAGTAGGTACAATGGCGTATACCTGTTTAAACGATCGTGCAACGTTCACGGTAAATCCGCGAACAACTTCCACCTTCCACCTTCCATGGACAAATAAAAAAATAAAAAAAAAAACTGGAAACACAGCGTGTAAAACGGGGACGCCTTAATGCAAATTCTTTACTACGTGTTTTTTCGGTTTACGTTTATAGTAGTTGCGTGCAATTTGCGAATTTCGTTGGCGAATCACTGGGATATTAAATATCTGCCTAGTGCAGTAGCCGCTGTACGGAACGATTCCGATATGATTATTAAAGTGAAACGAGTTTTTTAGGGGCTTTTCCAAAAGCAGATGTAAATGTTTGTATTAATATGATTATAGTGTTTTGATATCTGCTCCATTGCTTACGACAGAAGACAATCCTGTTGAGCTATATCTATCCACTTCTAAGAAATGCTACGTGATCGGTCGCGAGCGAGAGTGCTTTATCTTCATTTCGCAAGAATCCACATGGGATAAGATAAGCCAAACGTGTTCGAGGCCTAAGCCTTCTTCTCTTCGCTGCTACAACGGGGAATTCATGTTTCCATCTTTGTACACAAATCGAAAAGATCGCTCTTCTGTGTACATACATATGCTCTGTCGAAATCCTATAATTTTCTTATTCGTCACTTTAGGTCTACCGCGGGAGATGATTATCAATCTGTTTATTATGTTTTGGAAGATGTTTGATCTTTTGTGTACTGTTTATACCGAAGATAAGGAGAATCAATAACTGCAACGATAATAGGCATTGCCGATAATACTGTCTGTATACTTTGACAAATCAGTTAATTGGTAACGATAAATGACTATGCGTTTATATAATTTTTTTTCTGCTATTATTGATCTTCTTGACGACTAATTCTTGGAGCTCGATGACGTATAAACAAAGTTTAAAATTTAGACTTGGATCGTCAGAACAGTTGATAATGCAAATGGAAGCGTAGAAATAATCTATGAGTAGTTCTCGAAAAGCAAACGCCAGGTTTAGTTCTGACCCATAGTAAAATTTCGCTTATTCTTTTTTCATTATCTCTTTTAAAAAAATGGTAATAATACGTAATCGTTTAAAGAAAAAGAAAATATATTTGTAAATTATAAACGAAAAATATATATTCTTGCAATTAGTTACAAAACAGAATCGAGGTATGGGTCACGAGTGACCCGGCGTCCAGTCGCGGAGAGACAGACAAATTTTATTGGCATTTTCTTATCAATCGTAAACCATAAGCAATATCGTCATTTACGTCACAGTAAAAATCAGTAGCTAACAGATTCAAATTAAATTTTGAGTTCAATGGGCTTTTGATAATTCATAATTCCATGCACGAAAAACGTTTCATCGTTCCGCCACGCAGATAGCGGAATGTATAAGGAAACAGGAAAGGTCCTAAGGACAACCGGAAATACTGAGATACCTGAGGCTCCATACAAATATCAAATTACTTTACGTGACGTACAGAACATTTCCCCTCCTCCGTGTCACTTCGTTAACGTGAATCAAGCGCTGAAAACTTTCACCATTTTATTTGTCAGATCTTTATCGCACAAGCAAAGAATGTCTCTGCCAAAAAAGAGATAGAAAGCTCAAAACAACTGCCAAGCAAGACTGTCGTATACCAAAGAAGAATTCTTCCTAGAATCCCAAGAATAAAACCTTTTGCTAAACGGGAATGAAAAAAAAAAATAAATAAAACAGAGAAAAAATGAGAAAACGTCGCCTCTGCTCGCAGGTGCTTACAGCATAACACAATATAACTATGGATAAAGCTATTCCGCACTCGCTTCTTGACGTCACTTCCTGTTGAACAATGCCATCACAATACTAATGACCAATCGCTGCATACCTATGTCCAAAGACACGCACGATTGTCTTTAGCAAATCGATTTGCTAATGTACAAAGTTCTCCGAAGAGTACGTAACGTGCGTTGTACCTACGTGCACGTGCACCTACATACAGTATCAGCCGTTGAAGCACCTACGCGAATATCGATCTTATGATACTATAAAATAATAGATGGTAAATGACCTTGGCAGTTATGCTATTTTATGCTATAGAATATCTCTAGACTCGTATAGCACATAGTGGTTATACATGCTCGTTAGCCAGACCACCCACTGGCAATAGTCAAAGCCAAACGTCTACGTCTGTATTCTAGCAAATTAGAGCGATGAGCAATTTGTCGAAAATTTCAAAGAAACATGACGACGGGTCGTTCATGGTGCATCGTAGGCATGTTTCGAAAATATTATCCTACCACGAGGTTATTACACAACTTTGAACGCTAATGGCTGGTTTCGCCATTCGTATCTCGAGGCAGCTTTCACCCACGTGGTAAAGCATTGGGACGGCCACGCATGTAAAGGCGTATCGTCCTATGCGCGTTAGAGTTGCGTTACACGTGGACGGAAAGAGTTTCGGAAGTAGCTATTTTCTGTTGCAATAACAGGTTGTAATTCTTTTAAATGATTTTACTGAGAAGGAAAGACAGATGATAAAGACAGTAAGAGAGAGAGAGAGAGAGAGAGAGAGAAGGAATGCAGAATTTTTGCGAATATCACGAATGGAATTCAATGAAGTATTCGTTCCAGTGCACGACTCTGTTAACGATACCACAAAGCCCACTTCAGAAATTCTTGCCCTCCTTTCAGTCTACCGGGTGCGCCTTGTCCATTTCAATTTTCATGGGACTACCTCTCGGAAATATGCTCGCAGACTGAGAGCCACGTTTCACGTAACGGTGCATTACGGGTTCGATTGTCTGGTAAATGGGATGCGGGCGATTATGGTTAAAATTGTAAAGTTAAGTCAGTTTGACTTTAGACCTTTTATAGATAAGCTGATAAAATATTGCATTCCAATTATAGTCTATATGGGCTTCTGCTTTCGGTGGGTCTAAAAATATATATGCGATAGACCCAAGTGTAGGCTCTTTAAAGTTTTTAAATAAATTCAAATTAATAATAGATTCCTCGTATTCATGTTGATCGAATGGACATACAAATTACGATCCGTCGGAATCTGAATATTTTCGAACAAAATTTTATTGAAACGTCATCTGACCAAGTTTCTACAAACAGAAGCGTCTGGTTCTGCACTACGTATAGTGGTTGAAGAACATTGGCCCGAGGCAAATCGAAAATGTAATCGAAGACCTCGAGGGCGGCTGAACTTAAGAGCGCATATCGTCCTGGCTTGTTTGCACGAGAAAAGTGCATCTAACCACCCAGCACCCTCATCCGTGTCTTGGTGTTCGTTCCTCTCATCGTTTCCTTCCCCGTTGGCCTCTGCACACGATCCTTATCTCTCAGCGCGTCCGCCCTTTTCTCGGGCCTGTAAAAGCGCCCGTTTCAGTCGCCTCGTGCTTCAATGCTCTTACCCGAGCAAACACAAAGAAAGCCAACATTATGCCGGAAGGCCAGCTTCCCATGGCGACAGGATACGGGAAGTTTCGTTGTCCTTGGGATAGAAGAAAAATGCTCCAGTCCATACTTCAGCGTCCTTCCTACCCCTGTGACGTTAAGGCTGAAATATCGTTGTTAAGGGCGAGCAGTTACGATCGCTCGATTATCGGTAATAAGACTCGTGCTGGCAGATTTTAAATTACCTCATTGAAATCATCCACTTTTACTATACGTATATAATATATACATATGGGAGACTGAGGGTTCGTGGACTTAACGAGATTCTCATGGGCTAGGAAACGTCCTAATCGTTCCTCTTCATCTCTTTAACTTGGCTGTGCATCTTGTCTATGCAGTTACGCGTGAATAGTGTCGGTAAATCCCTTTTCTTTATATTTTTCATTTTCTTCCTTGAAATAAACTTCCTTTATGCGCCTCGTAATAAAAACGTATAAACCTTGTTGAATAATTCCTATCTATTCAATAACCTTGCTAGCCAAGATACACCTTGTAAAAATATAGGTACACCATTCATCTATTACATAGTTATGCTCTTATCAGTCTTCTTTCACGAACATTTTTCTTGAAACTCGTTTGCTATTTTGCGAATGCTTTCAACAGCCAAGGAAGGTATTAAGTAAATTTTTTGAAAAAGAAATTGTCTTTATACAGATTGCCTTGAATCTTAATCAAAATGGAGGAAAATGACTTCTGCTTTTTTTTATTACTATCTCTCTTTGTCCAATTCCGTAGGTGCAAAACTCATTCGATTTCTATAGAAATTTTAGTTCCCTTCTCTCGTCCTCTTTCTCTTACTCTTTCTTTTTCTCTCTCTCTCTCTCTCTCTCTCTTGTCATCCAGCTAGCAAGGGCTTCCGACAGAGTAGAAAATTAATTAAACCAATAGCTCCTACAAGGATGCTCAGCTACATACGAGTGGGCTTCCGAACGAATTCCCCTTGATTCTCTCTGCTTCCAACTCGCTTACTTGACGACTCGTGCTCTACTTTTCTCCCGACGATATCGATGCACGACCGCACGATTCCTCGATACTGTACAACCTGTATACTCGAGCCTTTACGTGCTCGTTGGCTTGAGCTACGTGCATCGGGCCCGCTTAGTTCTACCACGACGAAATGTGCCGAGGCCTTTCGCGCTACTGAATATAGATAAGCGCCTTTTCTTGGAGGAAGGCGCTTTTTTCCCTCCTCTCCGTTCTCATTCCTCAACCTAAGCAAATATTTACCGTTGCCCTCTTCCAATCTTCGCCAAATTGTCTATGGCTCACGTGCAGTGCATGGAGTTAACTGTTTTACGACGTTAAATAAAAGTCACGAGAAAAAATATGAACGTATCATAGAAGACAAATTTAATGTGTATTCCATACTTGGAAGCTTGACTAAATTCTCGTTTGTTTTCTCTTTTTTTTTCAGAACGAAAGCTCTTCGTGGGTATGCTCTCGAAGAAGTACGGAGAAAACGACGTTCGGAGTATGTTCGGTGTTTACGGAGCGATTGAGGAGTGTACCGTGCTAAGGGATAATGCCGGGCAGAGTAAAGGTTGCGCCTTCGTCACCTTCGCCAGCAAACAGTACGCCATTAACGCCATCAAGGCTCTTCACCATTCCCAAACGATGGAGGTAAAATAACTTTCTATACTCTTCGTTAATCTATAGTGCTACTACATATCTATTCGAGTAACTTTGAATTAGCCGTTTTCTTTTTGTTCCTCGCGATTTCTGGCAGCGTTCAAGACCATAGAACGATAGTGTCGAAAAACCATTTTATAACAGTTATCCTGATACGTTTTATCAGGAGGATGAGTACAGGGCCTCCGGTAGCTCAACGATGGCCTGTAGTACTCGCATCCTGGCGTACATACCGCGACAATCGCACCTACATGGATATACTCACCTCGCTGTAAAAATAGTGAGGGCACGAGATTGTAGCGGTGTCGTTAAGCGTCGGCTCGTTTCTTTTCATAGCGAGGCAGCGGTTACAGGCTCGGTGGACATTGGCTCGGTGCCACTATCATCCTAAGAGCATCCACACCCCGGGCCTATTGGTAATACCGATTTAACGTGCAGAAACCGTTCGAAGAAAGAATAGTCGTGGAGTAGAAACCTTTACGAATCGCGTTTACCCGACAGCCATCAGGTTTATTCGACGGCCGAACGCTATATCGACGAATTTTCCAATCAGTGATACCAATCGGGAAAACAATTCCGATTTCAAAATCCGCGCCATTCTCAACGCCCGATTTTATCACCGACCATGGATACTCTATTTACGGATAGTGCAGGTACCATCACAAAACCCGGTTTCCGTGAACGGATAACGGCTCCTTTTCCAGCCAGCGCTCTAGCACTGCATCACTATTGCATGCGAAGAAATGGAATAGCGAAGCCGTCTAGGAAACTTTAATCAACTCTTTCTCGCGCGTTCTCACCGGCCGTGTTACCTTCTCGCGCTTTGCTGTTTGCCATTTGCTATTTGTTCTTTCCATTCTTTACTTCACTCTGCTTCTCCACCATCCACTTTTCTCAACTAGAGTCTTCTACTCTATTTTTCTCTTTCTCTCGCTTCCACAGAATCTGTCTCTCTGTCTTTCTCGTAGACCGTTGTCTCGCGATTACAAAAATAACTGAACGCCAAGTACCAGAATTCCGTCTCATCTTTCAGCACTTAAGCCGTTTACGATTACTGCTGACTTAACGGCGTCAAGACGCTCTTTTGGTACATGTGGAAAACTTATAATATCTCTATCCCTTGGATCGTTGCAAGTTCACGGTTAGGGAACTTTTACCGAATAGTAAAGCGAACGCGGCAGTATACCGCAGTACAGTGGAGTAACGCCGATTTCATTTTAATATCATGAATATTTCCGATGCTACAAGGAACTTCCTCGAAGTTGCCTACCGCGATGAGGTTAACCCAGAAAATTGCATTCCCTCTTACATTTTGTTAACACGACGTGTACGCTGCTTTTTGTACTTTCGTGAAATTCGTTTCGTCTAAAAGGTCACTCAAAAGAATTTCATTATTATGATCAAGTTCAAGCTGTATTATTCTGTCAGTTGAAGACAGTGGAGCTAATCATAGATTCCGATTAAATTTATAGGGTTGCTCATCGCCGTTGGTCGTGAAATTTGCTGATACCCAGAAAGAGAAGGACCAAAAGAGAATGCAGCAGATACAAGCAAGTCTCTGGAATATTGCTGGTGTCAATATGACACCGCATTATTTAACAACCGTAAGTATTCGCTATAGGAGTATTCACGATTCATATGATTATTACTGAACATTAAATAATTCACGATCTCTGATCGGGTACGAGCAAGATTTCATCTCGTCGAAATTGATTGGGATTATATCTATCGATTCCAGAACGACACGCACACCTTGGCACCGGCCTCGTTGCAGCTTCTGCAGCAACTGCAAGCGACGTCGAGTGCTGCAACTCCAGTAGGAGCAAGTGCCGGGGCCAGTGCGCTCTCGAGTGTTCAACATCAGCTGTTGCTTCAGCAACACTTGGGTCTTGGCGCAGCAACGCCGACGCCAGCTGCATCAGCAGCAGTACCTAGTCCGCCAGAGATCAGTCCAGCTAATCTTCAAGGGTTGGCTACACTCGCATCCCTGAGTAACAGCGCTGGTGAGTATGGTCAGTGTCCCAGAAGTTTTCTTATCATTTCACTTTATTCACTTTGATCTTCCGTGCACTCTTTTTTTTTTCTAAAAGATATTCTCCTGAAAGCCCCGTAGAGGATTTTGCAATGTTTATTTACCTGCAGGGAAGATCTTTCATGAATCGGTCATATTAATCTCATAGAGAAACCAAAAGATTATATTTTTACTATATCATAGCTAACGCAGGAGTCTCTCCGATGAGTATGCAGAACCTCGTCACCCTTGCCGCCATGACGGGTGGCAATGGCAATCTTCAGGTTTCTCCCAACAGTGAGTACCAGCTAAATAGAAAATTCTGGTTCTTTGTGGTATTTCGTAACGTAATTTATAAAAAAAAAAGTGGTCGGGTTTAACCAATTAATTAGTCTGCCATAATTATTCGTTAGTGGTTTGCATGCAACGACTTCGTCGCTTACGCTTTTGTTAAATTGTACTGATTCTTACTTGTACGTTCAGAATATGAACGGATGACGATGTCAATTTGTTCGATTAAGTTTCCTTTAGGATCGCGTTAGACACACCAAGTATTACTGAGGCATGCTGATCTTGTGAACGTCTGTGTTTCAGCGCTGAGCGGGTTGGCGAATTCGACAGCAGGTATGTCGCTATGTACGTGTCGCATTGCCTGGTATAGTATTAACCATTACTAAATTAAAGTTAACCGATAACCACACGAGGAAGCTTTAGCCATCATGAAAATTTCAGATCCGTTTCGCTTGATCATCGTAATCTGTACATTTAAAGTCTCGATTTTCCGTTGTCACACCGTATTATACAGATTTAATGCAATTTATCAGGCAATTGAAACATCGAGAACCAAGGACAATCATATTGCACTGCAAAAAAAATACTGTGATTAATACGTACATACATTGCCGCTTGTCCATTAGAATTCTACGAAAAAAAAAGATTATTGATAGAGAATTGAAAAAAAAAATCCGTATTTATTATTACTACGACGATTTTTTAACGATGCAATTCTTTTCCGTACATAGCCGCCCTTCTTGGAAAGACGGGAAGCACAGGTGAGAACACTTGTCGTACATGCACCATCACTGTTGTAATTAGCGAATCTCTAAAGGCATCATATATTAGCATGACTCGAACACTATATCGAAATTCCCAATTCGCTTACAATTGGACAGTCTTCGAATCCCAAATGTCACTCTCGTTAGTCATGTGTAGATGCTTATACGCACAGCAGTGCACTAATTACTGTATGGTGCAACTCATTATAAAAAAATATCTATACATATGTGCGTCTAATATCACGTTCCGGTCGGTGCTTCTATCTAACCCTTTACCACGCAGTCCGTTTCCATGCTCTAATACGTGTATAGCCGGCAGCATGCGGCACCGTTGTAAAAGAGCTCACGATCGATCATTTTCATGTGTAATACCAGAACTAATCGAGCGTGCTTGTTCGGAGAATGTGCTTGTATACGATGAACGTTCGTCGATTAAGTTCGCGCGCTTCCGTGGATCGGTTTCGATCCCTACGGAAGTTCATTCGGTGTACACGCTGTGTAATTAGCCAAAGTGCCGGAGGAAAGCTTTGTAGCTTTCAGACAACAAGAGCATGTCGCATGCGGCTTTACTATTCACAAGGTTGCCGCTGTTACTTGAAAATTCACCGATTTGTGAATCGGGATTGCCGGTTTGACAAGTTGAAAGTTGACCGTTGATCGATGATTCCTTAATTAATTGTATGAATAATCAATAGTCTTGTGCTCTTTCAGGGTCAACGGGTGGAAGTCTTAGTCCTGTTACGTCCCTAGCGCTCAACTCCTTGACAGGAGCACCTTTAAACGGACTTCAGGACTCTTTGAACAACGCCTATTCCAGCTTGCAGCAGTATGCAGGTGATTATCCATTGCTTTGATTATAGAGTTTTTACTTGGTCGAGGAAAGGCGCGATTAGGATAGAGTAAATGTAGAGAAGAAACCTTTGACAAGTTTACTTTCTAATAAGCACCTGTGCGCATTAAAGCTCTCATTGGAAAGACGACGGTGACCGTGGAAAAGAAAGAGTTGCATAGTGAGTAACACGAGTGTAACCTGCCTGCATAGTCGTATTTCCGCATCCGTATCCATATCCATTATCCATGTCCATGTATGTGCCTACTACCCGTATAAATAGAGTTGGTAGAGGTATGCCGGGAGATAACGTTACGTTCTACCGACAACGTCAAAGACTCTGAATTTCTAAAACGTACGCTCTTCCGCTTGCAGGGTTCCCAACGTTCACGGGTGCAAGTGCGGCAGCGGCTGCTGCTGCCGCGGCTGCGGCCGCAGCGCAAAACAGCAGTACGGGTCCCGCGGGAAAGCAGATTGAAGGTCCCGAAGGAGGTAACCTCTTCATCTACCATCTTCCGCAAGAATTTAGCGACACCGATCTCGCTTCTACCTTTTTACCCTTTGGTAACGTGGTTTCCGCCAAAGTCTTTATCGACAAGCAGACAAAAATGAGCAAGTGTTTTGGTAAGTCATCCTACCATGATAATTTATAGTTTCTCTATACATGTACCCACTGTCGATATGATTAATACTTTTTTTTTTTAATTCGTCGATGCTTATAGGTTTCGTCTCCTACGATAATGCAGCGAGTGCACAAGCAGCTATCCAGGCGATGAACGGTTTTCAAATAGGCACCAAGCGATTGAAGGTCCAATTGAAACGATCTAAGGAAGCATCCCGACCATACTAGCCGATATCAAGGATCGTTCGTAGGTACTAAACTACCAAGGACTAACCGGAACTATTGACTGTCTCATAAATTTAGGCCACTTTTCCTAGTCACTGTACATAATAGAGATATGTAGAGACTGCGATCACCGCGATGATCGCATGGTAATGTGATACCGGTTGGATCATTCCAACTTTAAAAAGTATTACGTGAAAGTAATTTCCAATTAATCAATACTAAGGTGACGCTTACTGGAGCCTCTCCAATGAAATGCTCTCTAGTCGATTAGTATTTCTTTTCTTTTTTGCATGAGAGTCAAGATAACGTAAGCTTTAAGATGAAACAATCAGAAGGATACGCACAAAAGTCGTAGATGATACGAAAGCAGATGAAAAGAAATTAATCTTGACGAATAGAACCTAGTCCCACTTTTAACGTTGCTGTGATATTTTGGAATATATCGAAACGGGTAAATTGTTCCAGATATACCAAAATTTTGACGAATTAACTCGGTAGAGTCTTATAAACTGGACAATCCGTACTCATTCGTTAACTCAAGGAGAAAAATGATTGATTTAGAAAAGTATTTTTTGCTACTGCTCGCTCCGCCTAACGATCCATCACTCTTTCTTCCTAGCAAATCGAACTATATTTTTTTCTTATCTATTTCTCGTTCTGTTGTAACTGTATGTTGTAGTTACATGTTATCACTTAATTCTTTGAAAGTATTCCTTGTAAGAAAGGAGTACGACGCGTGACTCAATCCAGGGATTTTTTTTCTTTGCACGTGGAGTCGTGCTCATTTACCATGCACGTGAACCTTTCGATGCCCGATACGGAAACACCATTCCTCCCAACATTCCGCGATATCGTACGGCATCCGTGCGTTCCAACTATGTTACGTGCTTTCAGTGTTACTTCGTTGCCCAAATTACACGAGCGCCACGATGTCGTGCGCTTTATTATTCCAACCCCTTTTTTTAAATATGTATATACATACATATACAAGGGGGATTGTAAAGTGTCTCTTCGCTCTATTGAAATTTAATATCTTGGAACAGGGTGAATTACGATTGGCAAGATTTATTTGTAAATTAATTTATAAATTCATTTTTTTAATTGAAACTAGATTTTTTTTCATAATATCTAAGTTTCGTTGCTCTTAAGAAACATCGTTCCAAGATGTTTTATTTTAATAGTGGGATGAAACTTTATAGTCACCCTGCATTTCAGTACAAATCTAGCAAGACTGTGCACCTTGTTTCACGTGATAATCACTACATTTATAATTTAATGGCGCTGTCGAAGCTTTTATTAGTTAGAACTAACATCGCCGTGTGTTTGGAGGGTTGGTGCCGGCCGACGAGCAAACGGGGCTAAACGGCTCGCCTTTAGTGTGTCGTGAGAAATTGACTTGTGATTATAAAGTAACAAATATTTGCTTTTTGAAACAAGGTGAAGATAGTGACAATCATAAGTATACAGTCAATGAGAAATAGGCTTTAAAAATGGGTGTTCGATCGCGACCAATGGCGAACCGTGGGCCGACGTATGCGCGGTCAACGAGGATCGAACGAATCAAGGGTCGTAAGAAAAAAAAAGATTTTTTATGAGAAATAAAGAGCTAGCAGAAGGGTAGATGGCATCGATAGCAGAGACAGTGGAAGTCGAGATCCTCGTTGCTTCCGTTCTAAACAAAAGTAGCGGAACGGCAAGGCACCCAGGATAGCAACCCTTAGCGCGCCCGGTTATTCGACGTTGCGCGCTCGGGGCTGCTACGAGGGTAGTATTTATTCGGTGTGGTGGTGACTAACCTGTCCGTGTGTTTGTTTGTGTGCCAGCAGGTGGCCTGTGACGTTGTGACCGTGTACTCTCGACCGGAGTCGCCGTGCCATGTCTGTCTGAGTCAGTCACGATTCAATCTCTCGATCAGTCTCTATGTTTGTCGGTGCCTATACGACTCTCTAATTTATATCACACCATCATCCTTAGATCTTTCCTTGGCATCCACTTCAACGCTCTGAACTTACCTCTATAAACATCCCCGAACTCGACTTCGTTCCACTTCATCCACGTAATCAAGCCACTTCGCCAACCTTCTACTTCATTAACTATTTTGAAGTCTCACGGTGTTCTATATTACATGGATTTGTGCGACAGCCAGGATGGATCTCTATTGATCTATGGATCGCATTTTCGTACGTGGAACGCGTCGGGAACCAGTGGCCGAGAAGAGTTAGGATAGAAGTGCGCAAGTAACGAGTAACTTTGGCTCAGAGAAAGGAAAGGAAAACAGAATCGGATCGGTCGATCGAGTAGAGGAATGCAACGTCAAAAAATCGTAGGGACTAAAAAAACGAAATGTGTGGCTATTTTTTGCCAGACGCGATTAGCTTTGATCGACGCTACCTTTATTCCCGTATGTACATATGTGTGTTCATTCGTATGTATATATACGTATGACTGCATACGTATACTACGTATATCTATATACACGGGTACGCGTCACGACGTACGCGTGTATACGCATATGTGTATTTATGTACACTGGGCGTAACATCGCTATCGCCATAGAGAATATTACAAATATATTGATTATACGAAAGAAGCAAGATAGCATATATTATTATATAAAATTAGATATATTAAACGTTGACTGAAAATTATTTTTATTGGATAATTATCGGAATTGGGGGATGGACTGGATGGAGGTTTAATCCCCCGACGTAACTCGGCTACACTCGTCGTTCATTACGCAATATGACGTCGTCGCCGTGATCGTCGCGCGCCTTTACAACAGGCGCAGCATATATAAATTTCATTCACCTGTATGAACGACAATTTACTATCTGAAGTTCGTAAAAATATACCAAAAGAAAAGAAGGAAAAAAAAAAGAGAAAAATGAAATGAGAGGAACAAGAAGTATAAGAGACATTTTGTAATAAAGACTTTGTATAAGATTGTACCATACAATTGGACTATAGGATCGCGTAAACGTTAGGCGTGCGTACGCGTATGCGTCCGTCACTTGTATCGTTAGTTGGACTCCATTGTTTGTACGGCATGTCGAATGCCTTACGTGGTAAACATCGCAAGTCCCATGATCTCTTATTTTGAATGCAGCTAGGAATACACGCGCGTAAGTTTCCATCCCAATCAAGTAAAAAAAAAAAAAAGGAACCAGACATACATGATCCCACAAAAATCCCTAGATCCGAATCTAATTCAATGGCGAAGCGAGAAATCACTGTCACTCGACGTGACGTTACCCTTGCCTAAAGTCTTTCCTTATACCTAATACCTTCAATTTTCCTCACAGTATTTTTAATTCTTTTCAACAAACTTTCTTAATTTTTCTCCAAAAAAAAAAAAGTTTCTGACCCTCTCCGTCTATCCATTTTCCCAGGTTTCCACTTTCCGTTTAATCAGTAAAGTCTCATTCCCTCTGCGCCTTTCATCTTTAAAAATTCTTCCACGCGACACGCTGACTTGCCATCCCTGTTGAATGATTCCGCGGAGTCGCAGTCGTGGTCATCGTCGTCGCCGTCGTCCAGCCTGAACGACGTCGTGTACGCGAGGGGCGAGGAGCGATTGAAGAAATCTGACAAAATGTCGCATGCGCAACCATCTCCTTACTTCAGCAACCTTTTGATACCTTGCTTTTAACCTCTGGTGATTATCCAGCCGTCACTTGTGCCGGTGTAGATGGATCGACGCTAGATAGCACTTAAAAAAATTGTTGTTTTTTTTTCATTCTTTATTCCACTTAAAGCGCTATCACCGTATGTCGATACACACCTTTACGTTACTCCCACTTTTCTCTCGTTACCGTGTATATGTATATATAATATGCACATTATATCAGACCAAATCTCGGGGGAAACCGCTCCGACAGAGGAATCATAGGGATTTTATTATTATACGTATGTCGGTCGCATAATGTTTTGTTTCTACAGTGAAAGATGTAATCTTTTTTTTTTTTTCTCATACGAGTCAAACTACTTTAGTAAAATTGTAATGCTCTAGTACCCTAAGGGATTTCTGTTTAAGCGGTTACCACTGTATCCTTCGGCTGGCAAAGCCGGTAGAAGCTCCGAGCAAGATACCAAAGACGTGTCTTACGTTGATTAACCGATGTACTTACTTGCAAAGCTGAATGACTAATTAACACGTTAAACCAATTGACTAACTCATGGATATCCAGCATACGATGGAAAAGAAAAAAAAATAGGAACCTAGTCATAACTATCGTTATATCATTGACGTCGTAATCGTCATCGTCATCGTCTCATCGCCGCCGTCGTCTACCGTTTTCGTCATCGTGGTGGTCATCGTCGTCGTCGTCGTCGTCGTCGTCGTCATCGTCATCGTCATCGTCGATTCGGATCATCATCACCGGCATGAACGTCACTATTGTTATTGCTAATACTTTTGTATTACCGCTATTATTATTACCATTAACGCGCTACTGCTAATGCTGTTGTTACTATTATTCATTATTAATATTATTACTGTCATTACTGTTGTATGTGACTGTTATTACGATGATGATTACAAGTATTGCCGTTATCGTTATTACGCTCTCGATCGCTTGACCATCATTACCATAGACCGTCTTATCTTTAAGCAATCTTAGAGTCACGAATAATCAAACAACACTTTGTTTATACTAATTACGTCGAACGACACTACCGACCAAACTGATCATCACCATTAGTGAAAATCATTGACCTTTCCATTTTGCTACGAGCCGTTAGGCACCTATCAGTTACAGGTCATATTCGATACGTGGGCTTATGGTAATGACGGCTATTCTGTAAAATCAGCGCGAGCGTATTTTTCCCAAATCGTTCAACGGAGTTACATAAAATTGTACTTAAACCTAATATGTCCGGCGCTCAGCAATAGACTCGTCTTTGTTCCAAGCAAATCTGCCATTGCTTTTTTATTCACTTTCGTCAAGGACGCCCAGTGCGTTTTCCGACGCAAAGTCGCCTGAGACATTTCTATTGTAAAAGAAACGAAGTGTCGTAGAAAAATATGTAAAACATTTGTCCAATAAAATTTCAAGTACACTCGTGCCATTAACCGAGCGATCGATTGCTTACATTTCGACGTTAGACGACATTTGGCGATTCAATGCGATAACGACGCGTACATAAGGTTATTATTCTATGGTGTTAAATTATTCGTTACCAATCGTTGTATGTTCGTAAATTGTAATGGTTTACGTTGACGAGCGGATAAGCAGCTAGTTTTATAAAGTGTACGTCGCAGAAGTCTAGGTTTAATTAGTTTATACTGGATGGCACGATGGCACGATTGCATGAGGTTCTCTCCTACGTCATATCCGGGAACACGAGCACATGTTTCTTATCACGCCGCTACAATCTTGATTGCGAACCATCGCTATTATCACCACTAACCCCCACCCTTTGTTATGATAGTTGCCGGCATTATTATTTATCATCAATTCTTCTCTTTACTTGTATCAATCATTGTCACTAACATTGTCATTACCGCCACGCTCCTCCAAAATCTTACTATTATTATTTTTACCGTTGCTATAGGTATATTTGATAGTGCTATTATTGCTACTACACACTACAGTTACGAGTACTATTATTATTGTATTATTATTATATATATACACATATATTATTATGTTATTACTATTATCAAAAACGTCAATCCTTATTATCGTTTACAGCTAGAAGTTATTTGTTTTATTCTTCGTTTTATAGAATGTTTATTTTTTGCTCTTTTTCTTTTTTTTTTCTCCCATTCGACGCTTAGTACGTCCGTTATTAAGACGACACGTTGGGATTATGTCATGGGCCGCGCACGTGCGTAGAACGTCACTTGAAAGAGCGTACGGAATGTCAGTAACGAGAGATACGCGTTTCTATCTCTCCTTTTCGTTTTTCAAACCGCGTTCTCACATTTTCTTCTATCCGTGTATTATTCGTACGCACTCTTTCTCTCGCGACGTGAAACGTCGAACTTGAGGATAATTCATATCCGATGCCAGTTATTGTAGAGAATAAGCGAAACCAAAGGTGTAGAGAAGAAATCAAAAATGGAGCGTAACTTCTCTTCGCGAGATAAAAGATTCTAGTATTTAAGATGCGCTCTGTCATCCCCCGTGACGTATCGAAATTATGCGCCGATCAAATATTGTTCGACGATACGTCTCACGGTGGGCCGATCGAAAATTGCGACTGGGCAGCCTCGTACCGCAAGTTTGTTAGGCGACAATACTTTCTGGTTTTTCAATATGGCTGACTTTCACAATCACGGCATATCCCACCGTGCAATTTTTACGCAAGAGAGAATCGAGAGGTCGCCGGATTGCACTGCTATTACTTTTTAGTATAACAGATTACGCACTCCCGCCTTTGTATGGCTGGAAGACTTTTGGGAACTAAAGCATCCCCTATTACGTACCATTCATTGATACGTAATAAGGATTTTGAATCGACGTATTTTCATTTTTATCAAAGGGGTCATTTTTCTTTTAAAGCGAATCGCAATGCCGCGTCCTCTCGATACGAACTCTGTCAGTATGAGGCGTATGTCAGATATCAATATATTTATTTTGTTGGCTTATTTTTTTATTGCTTATTTTCATCCCTCCTTCACTGTTTCCCACGTCCCTATATAATTTACAGAACCACCGTACGGACCTTCTACTCCAAGTTATTTCGACGTACCCACTACTTTTGAAAGTGCAGTGCTATCATTTTTCTAGAATTAATATAACCTTTACTGGAATCAATCTACGTCAGAACGTCGAGAGATTGTAAGATTCTCGTTAGGAAATGGAAACAAGAATGAAAGCTTGAAATATCTTGGCCAATGAGCTTCTTCAAGATTCTTCTCCGGTAGTCACGTGAGGCTCGTGTAACTTTTTTTTTGTCCATCGAAGATAAACTGATCTCCCCCTCGCCCGTTTTATAATAATAGCATCCGTGCATATCGTACGATGGACACATACCGTATGTAGGCTGTATCACCTATGTTTTAAGAGTATTTTTCTGTACGTAATAGACTAGTCATTGCTACAGCCCGAGTCACTTTGTACTCTATCTGCATATATGTATACACGTACGCTACAACGGATATATTTATATCGATAGAGGCCGCGCACAGTTTCTGTACGCAGGACACGTACTTTTCCACGTGACGGTGTGAAACGTGAAAGCGATTGGTAGCTTTGATTCACGGAGTGCTTTGTATCTAAGGTTTGCAAGCTGTTATTACTTTACTATGAGCTACTTGAGATTTTGCGATTCGGAGGAGTCAAAATTGAAATTGGGTGAACTGTTTTTCTTTACACGACATATGCGTTCGATTTTCTGATAATAAATCGTTGTGTACTTTTGAAACTTTGGATAACTCGGAGACGAAGGAAATTGAATGAGAAAACAATTTTCGAAAAATTATATAACAGCATTTGGTATAAAATTTGAAGCAGGTGCCTGTGAAAATGAGGAAGTTTACGTCAATAAATGAACATTTTTTTAAACTGTGTTGATATTTGATATAGAATATTTGGAATTCTCTAGATATCAATATACTTATATGTGAATACGCTGTCACGAAAGGAACGATGTATTTGTATAGTAGTGTAGAAAAATACTTTTCCTCACTGGTCGATCCGATCATTTTGAAACTTTCGAATCGCATATGAATGTCTATTATTTTGACGATGTAATATGTTCAGTTGTCACGAGACTTAAGTTCGACCGGTATTCGGGTAATAATTGTGTATGTATATTGAGGAGAGATCGTGAGATCGAGACGACAATTTCCATTCGAGCGAGGTTATAATCGTCGTCAAAAACATGTCGAATTGAACTGGACGCGAGACTCGTAATGGAAGCAAATCACCGAATTTCAGCACCCAGTGCATCGTCTTGACGTCGTAAATTAAATACAGTGACATGCAATTTAAGTACTCACATTGACATAGTATTGTAACGATTTATCGCATAGCGTACGTTTATCACAAGTAAGAGTCACTGTGTCTAAATAGTAACAATTTAGATTTTATATATTGCGTGCGTGAGTATAGGTGTGTGAAAAAAAAGTGTGTGTCAGCGCACCGCGCTGTAGTTAGGCTGGCAAGTTAATAAATCGTATTTTGGAATTAAATTTGGCCTCCGATTTATTACGTATATATGAGAGTTACAATGGAGATTTGTTTTTTCTATATGTCGGAAGATAAAGATAAAAAATGGTATTTGGAGCAAGATTCCCTTATCATAGTTTTGAAGGTAAGTTTGTTTCTTCTAATTGGATTGTATGGCGTGTTTAGAAACAGATAGGAAAATCACACCTGCTACATAGGAGACTATTATTTTATATAAATCTCTCGGTCTTGAACAACTGAGAATACAACTGAAAATTTTGAAAAATTAATAAATTAGATTCGTTATCGACACCTATGTACATAAAACGGTCGTCCTTTTGTGTCTTTGGAAATGAATATAGGATGATTCTATCAGTGAATGGATAGGCTATATTAAATGCATGCTATTATGTAAATTACATCTATATAGAGTGATTTTAACACGGGTGTCCATTCACTGGAGGCATTTCTTAAGAAGTTTATTTATTGATGGATTGATCCTAAAACTACTCATGAGATTAAAATAACATATTTGCAAAAGCTAAATATTATTTTTTAACAGCGTTTATACATGATATAATAACCTACGCAATTATTGTCTGTTGGTAAATGACTTACATATATCTGGCCATCTATACGGACATAAATGAACTAAAATTATAAGTGCCATCTAACCGCTACAACATGAAGCTTGTAAACGATCTCATAAGTAAGCTACTGCACAATCTTATCAGTACCGTCGTTACAAGTATAAAACTGAAGAAATATCTGACGTGTAGAATATTAATTTTTTTCAACATATATACCTGACACAAAATTTAATTCCAGTTCATGTGAGTCCTTCGTTACTTAATTCTCATTAAAACATGTTTATTTATAAAGATAAGCAATACACTAGTAAGGTTAGTTTTAAGTTCATAGCAATTCCTAATTGAAAAGGTTAAAATCACATTATGTCACAGACACCTTTAATCATTCAATAAATGTGTATCATTCCTTCTAATTAATTATGTATAAAGCACGTAGTTCAGTCTACTCACACCATGTTCAACAAGAAATCAATTAATAAACTATTTCTTTTTCTTATGACTATCATTAATTGCATCACTGTCAGAATATAGAAATATATACATATACTCAATACATATAATTTTTTGGTACTCATCTATTATATATTATTAATTAATGCTTAATGTCTTATGCTTAAGTATGTGTATTACTAAGGACCTTATATGCTTTCAGAATGAACAGCTCATCCGATCCTCGACGTCCTGACAAGGAAGTTAGATACAAACCATCATTGGCAACTAGTCAAGCCCAACCAGGGGATGATTTAACTCCTGACTATATGAATATATTAGGAATGATTTTTAGCATGTGTGGTTTAATGATGCGATTAAAATGGTGTGCGTGGGTAGCTCTATACTGTTCTTGCATTAGTTTTGCCAATTCTAGAATTACAGACGATACAAAGCAAATCTTAAGTAGTTTTATGTTATCTATATCTGCTGTTGTTATGTCCTATTTACAAAACCCACAACCTATGACACCACCTTGGGCTACTGCTATACAATAATTTGTTACGTACGATTTAATGTAATCAAGGTCAATGTGACAAACAATATTGCTCCAATACTGATTGAAGTATAAAACTAATTTTGAATACTATTTCTTGTAAGGGGTTTCATACTGTAATTACTTATAATATATTTGGAAATTTATAAATTAATGCATTATATTAAAAACATTTTAGAAATAAAAGTGACAACGATTCGCTGTATAATAAATATCTCAATATCACTTTTCCTCACATTTTTCTGCAGCAGCAAACATGCACTCCTTTCATGAGTCAAATATGAGCAATTTTAGAATCTTCTCTAATATATTTTTTAATGAACTGGATCCAGAATCCAACTGTATCAACTACAAACCATTTTACTTCCTACCTTGGCTACTTGAAGTAGTTGCAGCATAAGTTCAATTGTTGGTGGAAGATCCATGACATAAATTTTAAACTAAAAAGATTTAATATACCCAGTTTTTGCACATTTATTGACAAGTCTCACATTTCCAAAACATTTATTTCCCAATTACATTTTTTGGTGTATTTGTTGTAACTTTGGTATTATCAGTCGGTAATTCGATCTACGGCTGTTTGCGACAGCCAGGCTCACATGGTACCAAAGCCAATAGAATGTCTCGTATACTTATTCTCAGTCAATATTTCCAAATAGTACTGATTAGTGCTGCCACGATGGAGAAAGAATGAAGCAGAAAATCATTTACAAGAAAACGTATATCGGAAATTCGTTCCTACATTTTTCAAATTGTGGCATAAAACCAATCAAGGAAGAAGAGTACTATATACGTAATAGAGAAAACATTTATATATTTGTTCTGTAGTATATAAGGGAAGATAAACATGATATTACATGTAATATGCATGTTAGTCGTAATTTTCCATGCGTTTTGATATTCAATATAACAACGCTGATACCATAATACTATTTGCACGAATAAGAAAAATATAACATGTACGTTATATATAATATTGTGTTTTTCAGGGATATATATACGTAATTATAGTTTATATTATCGTAAATGTCAATCAGTCAATGCTCCAAATAATGTATGTTCGTTAATATACATGATATACTTACATGAATCATTACAGTTATATCATGTTTGCCTCATTTCGATATTCCGCTATATCAACTGTTTAAAACAATTACGAAATATTGAAACTAGTCTCCTTCTACCAATATTTCCATGTACATAGATACAAGGGCAATTGTAATTAATCACAAAATTATAATCTAGTCCTAATAATTGAATTCGTAACTGCGAAATTAATTCTGTGAATTTAAAGGAAAAGGATTTAGCAAATCAGAATTAACAGTCTACCTTAAACAAATCCCGAATCAGTGAGGATGTTACGGCATATCGTAAAATAAGTATTTCCCTTTAGGGTACATAACCTCTTTCAATGGACCTAGAGGCAACCTTTTTCTCCTAAAGGATTCCAATATTAATTTTATTCCGTTCGTTTATTTTTCCATCCGCCCTATTTTCATTTTCGCAGTCTGTAGATGTGAAATTTATTACCCAGGCTACGCCATTTCTTTCTACCACAGCATGAAGAATGGTAGAAGTGGAAGTCCAATATCAGTTATAAGCGAGACAATAGATACCGATTCTTTGCGTGCACAAATATTAATAGCGCAACAGTAAAAAAGATTTGTTTACTTTGTATTTATCCGTTTTAAACTAAAATAATACTTTACACGCATCCATGCAGTTACACATTTGGAAACGAATCTAAGAACACTAATAAAAGAGAATAGGTTTCAACATTTTTTTCTAGAAAACTCATATATTTTTTATTATTTTTTATTATTCACTGGTACATTACCTGTCTGCTCGTAATTATTGGAGATTTTCTATGAATAAAAATAAGACGAATATACTTATTCTAACGTAGTACACGTTCAGCATTGTACCATAGCACTGACTAGGTACAGCAATCAGACTCACCGCCTCATAAAACCTTGCAATTATGACATAAATCATTGTTGATTGCTTCGCAATATGGCGTTTACTGAGGGTTGGTTGTGATGGGGGTTTGTAGTTAGCATATTAGGGGGGCTGCTCGTGTCTTCCGGCGTCTTGACTTAAACTTGAGGAGACTTTTAAAAGGGGAAAGTCTTATACAGTGTTTTTGCTTATAAATGTAAAGTGACTCCACGTATAAAATAAGAATAACAATCGTGTCGTAAGACAACATTATGAAATACTTTCAAGTAACTTTTATATAACAACTGTAATAACAAAACTGAAGTGATTAAAAAAAACAATGATCAACCAATAAGTATCATAATATCACGATTAAAATTAATTTTCATAAAATTCTCTTGTCAGCTAAATGTTCAAACCTATAACAAAACATATGGCATAGTATGCTTAATGGTAATTTTACAAAAAAAAATTGCAACCGTGGTTATAAGGGGTCGTGGTTGTAGCAGTTCGACAGTAACAGCTTGCAGTGTTGTTATATCGAAAAACTTCCGTCATTAGTATAGAAACGATATTTTACGATGTCCGCTGTACCATCTGTCCTTATTATCCTCACTTCTGCGTTTCACCCCACGCAAAAGACAGGTACTAGGCTCGCGACGAAATTGCAATCTATAAATGAACATGCGGCGGCGCTCCGTCTCGATTTGAAAATTCACCATATACCTTCTTTATCTTCTTTTCTCTCTGTATGTTTTCCATTTTACAATGAAATTCGAAGTGGCATCGAACATATTTTACAGGCTTCTGGAACGTTTCGCTTATTTCACACTGTGTACAGCGGTGCGCATATCCTTATGATGCAATAACCCACCCAATTGATATGTGCATTTTTCTGCAGATTTGAAGAGTGCGTCTTGGCTGTAAAATATATTTTTAGGTAAAGATATTCCTAGGATGGAAATATGATTCTGTAGATAATGTACCGTTAATGCTGTGTTGTATGTATGGATTTTTCTATTTATTCTTATTTTTATATATTTACGAAAAGGGATGGAGCAATTTGTAAGTCCACCATGGAAAAATAAGCAATTATGATCGATAATATCATGATTCACATACGAGGTACGTTTCTGTACGGCTTCTGATATTTTTCGACGAATTTTTCAGTTTTTTTTTTTTGGTATCATCAATTGTCTCGAGGTTTTTCAAGCACAGCCTTGACGCAGGTGCTTCCTCACTCACGATCTGCCTCATGTTCCCTCCCTCGTTAGCTTATACTCTCAATGTACTAACTTCTTCTCTCGTGGCTTGCTAGGTACAGGCAAACATATCGACACGTGCGTTATATCTTTTCTTATCTTTCGAGTGGGTATTTGAATATTTGAGATTATTTCAATGGATCGCAGATTATCATGTTTCTGTTGGTAATTGAACTGGAAATGTCGTTATTGTTCTTTTCTTTGGTACTATAAACTGGAGCTTTACTTAGGAAGTGAGCTTTTCTTCAGTAAAGGGGAATCTTACATTGGGAGTGACCAGCTGCAGCAATGGGAACGATCCTTTGTCCTTTGAAAAGTTCTCGTCGCGGGTGGCTGATTGCAACTTCATGCCCAATGAAACAGAAGGAGGATGAATCTCCTGTCTTTTTTTGCCAACATTCCCTCGTTTATTTATAATCCGGCAATTGAAGAAATTTTAAGTTTCCGCGGTAATTTTACGGGTTATTTGCTGGGTTCTACTCGCTCTGTATATTCCCTGAGGAATGACGAAGGTTAGATGATTCAAAACGTAAGGTTCCTTTACTACGTTCCGCAACAGATTTTTCAATAATACCACATAAACATTATCTTTCCTGATAATAAATTTATTTATATTTTCCATTAAAAAAAAACATTCCACTATTACGCACATACAATTGTGGCTCATATTTTATCGAAGTACAGTTTTTTTTAAGTATTTGAGAGGATGAACTTTATTTTGATAGAATGCTTCCAATCTGTCGTAACTTTGTCAATATTGTTCCAACAATGACAGCCATGACATGTTTCATAAGTCACACAATTTCAAGGATCTTGCCATCATTTTGTCCGGACAATCGCACGCGTCTACAGATCTGTCACTCCTCGGTTGCTATACTTCTTGAAAGAAAAATGAGGAGTGAATCCGCTTCTGCGAAATGGGATCGAGACGGAGCGTCTTTGTCAATCCCCAAACACGCACCTGATACCCTGGAGAGAGGAGGTCCGTACGCAGGCACGTGCCTGTCATGCGAACAGAGTGTGAATAAGTTTTGAATTATTAATGGTTCGCGGAACGCTTTGAGGATTAGCAGACCACCCATTTGGCTGGGTCAAAAGTGACATGACAGCGTGGATGAAAATGGGAGAGTCGATCGGGCTTGGCAGTGTATTTTCAACATTTATTTCAATGTGTACTCCTTTTTGACAGGCATGACAACGCCGTGTTAGTAAAGAGGAGAATCATTCTGATTCTCGTAACGAAACTACAACCTCCCATGAATAATAGGAAGGAACAAAGAGCCTTCTTTTTCTTTTGCATTGTGCACCGCCAGTAAGGCAGATTGTCGATATCGTGGTTGAGGAGCATCGAGACAATTTGTCAAGTCGTCATTCCGGACTCCCATATATTTCTCGAAAAATATCAAGCCGCACAACTTTCTCTAAGCTCACTGCGGAAACTCCAATATCTTATCCTGTCATCGCGAGTTCGGGAAACACAAGTTTTAAAAAAATCGCCCGACAAAAAACGATTAGTTACTGCACCGTGACAAGAAGGGCGGAGGATTCGCCCATTGGGCAAAGTTGAAATCTTTGGAAATCCCTGAGACGTGGTTTGGGGATGCTTTCGAAAGGGGGTGGCACAGGCTGAGAGCTGCCGTAGGCCGCAGGGATACGAAATTGTACGCAGCAAACTTCTAATCTTGTGTTATCAGTAACTTGCAGGGAGGCAGCCTACAGTTTTATACATAGAGATACTACAGCTTGCTTTGAAAGTTCCGACTCGGTCCGAACACAGCTTCATCGCTATTCACTGATATAATCGAGATTCAGAGTGCGGATATAGCAATGAAACTGGTTCAATTATCATCTCACAAAGTCACTTCAGTTGCGGTAATTATCTTTGATCTCATGAAGGCGAGATCAGTTACTTAGGTCACGGCGATAGAAAACATTTAATTAAGACTTCACAGGCTACTTTGAATGTAACTAATATGTGAATCGTTGTTATCATTACGTTATTAAATGTCACATAATTCCCATATAAAAACTCTAACATAACGCGCATAATATTTTGAATAATTTTTTTAATCTAGTCCTCTTCTTCAATTTATTTTACAGAAGAAAATCCGAACCTGCATAACTTTTTACCGAATTTGGGTTCAATTCCCGTGAGGAGGTATGCTGTAGGAGCGCTCCCTTCCTGTTTGCTCGACGTTGATGTATCGCAGGTGAGATACGGATCCCAGCATCGAATGGTGCCAGACTCTACCAAGACCATTAAGGTAAATTGACAATAAGAAACATTGAGAATGTCAAGGGTGAGCGTCACACTTGGTGAATTAATGATTTTATTGAGACGTATTTAATGGAGAAAGTTCCCGGCATTACCGGCAGGAAATAAGTGAGGGCAAAGTGTCGGTCGGGGCGTCAAGCGTCGAATGCCGTAATAGATGTAGCGCTATCGCGACATTCATTGTCAGTATGCCGTACTGAAAGTGTACGATTCCCTTGCGAGATCGATTTGAAAAGCCGCCATCCTGTAAATTCGACGAATTTATGGTCGACCCGGACCGGAAGGTTCACGACGTTCCCTTGTATGCAGAATGCGTTTCACGTCGACGAAAAGGAAAATAAAAAGAAAGAATGTAAAAGAAAGCAGGTCCCGCTATTGGGAAAAATCAAAGGCTCGGTATTCCTGGCGCGTCTGTGGGATCTCTTGTAAACCAAAGTCTGCTAGAAAAAAATGCAATAAATAGGAAGAAAAGGGGAGCGGATTGGTAGTATCAGAATGCGACCCAGGTATGAATAATCGATTTACTCCGTCAATGCTGAAGTAGACTAAGGAACGTTGTTTTTCCCTGCTTCGTTGGCGAAAACATTTTTGGCTTGTGACACACTGCACTTTAACAAGAACGTTAGCCAAGGAAATTCATTATATTTTAATATTGATTACCGTTACTTAATTTTTGGCACTCTTTACGAAATTTGTATATGTATATTATTCCGTATGTGAACATCAACATAAAATCGAATCAGTTAACTCGAAAACATACCTTGCATATCCCATACAGAATACGTACGTGCATAAAGCCATAAAATGAATTTAGAGGACGAGGCATAAGTTATCAACAAGTACCATATTAGCTTCGTAAGTCAAAATCACCTCGGAATTTTAGGTTAGCTTTTTGACAATACCGACTTGGGAGCCACCCCATCAAGGGTAAGTTTTCCCCGCACCCATAGTCGTGCTCATAGAGTATTTGACTACGTGCTCTGGCAAACCGCTAGTGTATAATGCATCCACGCACACGCTTAAGGGCGCCGAGAAAGAGAGAGAATCCAGAGCCTATACACACGAATCGTTAGAGTGGTAGAGAGAGGATGGCAAAGCGAAGGAGAGAATCAGAGGGTGAGTAGGATATCGAGTGAGAGAGGAAGCGAGAGAGAATAACCGAGGGTCCCAGAGATTCGCAAGGGGATGAGCAGCGAATGAGAGAAGGGTGAGAGGGTAGAGTTGCGCAATCGATAGTCAAATACGGCAGTTGAGATGTCACTAGAATGGGTACCAGTGACGGAGGGCGTGTCACCTCCAATTATGCACCTATACCTCAAGCGTATAGTTTCAATTGTGCATTCGGAAAGATGAGTTTCCTAGAAAAAGAATGCAGGATCGACTTCTCTGGAAATTTTGTAAGATTTAATTTCAGCCTGATATCACTGAGCCATTTCATGCCTTCACATTGAAATCCGTTAGTTTGCATGCAAATCGCCATGGGCAATCACACAGTACATAAGAGAGCAGTCTCATCTCACGTTGAAATTCGTGATGGTAGGAACAGTTAATGATGTGGTCACAGGAGTCAAGTCATTACACTGGACTATCTTACGATCCCATCTGCATCTGCGGGCTCTTACGCTCAGCGATACCTACTCTGTTCCGCGTTCATTTAGATTATGTTAATCAGCTTCTTATTTTAATGCACAAGACCCACGAGTAATTGCGCTGCTTTTGAAACGCCTTTGACGAAGTCATCAATAGGTAACTGTAAGATCTGACGCAGTCGTGATTATCTCTTAGCCGAATTCTGTGATGAGAAGTATAATATAAGAGAAGCTCTTTAAATGATTTCTTATTTTTGATGATATTTATGAATATTTCGTTAAAACCGATAAGAGCTGGGTATAAAAATTCAACGAGAGCAATTTGGAACTTTATATTCGACTCGTTATTGAACGTTGCCTGAAATCATTGTGACTTGGTAAATACGTCGTTAACAAGAAGCATGCAAACAGAGCTTGAAAAAAGCTCCCTATTGAAATGCTTATGAAAGCATCGTTGAGGTACTCGGATCTCTCATAACTCATTACTCCACGTCAACAGTGAGTCCCTTATTTACGCAGAGGACTAAATATCGAGTCAGCAGTCAATCACTGAAAGCTCGCTCAGCCTCCGTGGAAAATTCTGGACCTTCTCAGGCTATTAAATTATTACGAGCATAAATAAGGAATCGCATTGAAAACTTATACTCCCTAGGAAACAAAAGCGCTCAAGATGTCCAAGAGATGACGGCGATGTCTCACGCAACTCGTTTAAACTGCGAAAATTCGAATTCAAACTTTCATCTTTAGGTAGGCTCGATAAGTTTCAAATTTTTTATGAGAAAACTGACGAGCCAACTAATAAATTATAGCGCAAAGGATACATTTTGTATAAGCTCGAAGGGCTTCCATGATTTACAATGAACACATGGCCGATGACGGATACTTATCGATATTCTACAAGCTTCATCCACAATGTCATTGCAAATTTAATAGGAGCTTCTCCACGTACTTACCATCTTCTGGAACAAATAGGTATGTTAACCGGCGGTAACATGGATAAAGGTCGATTGAGACGAGTTAGTAGGTGCTTTGATCCGGAGTATCTATCTGTGTTAAGTACCAACTCTAATGTATGACCATCACCCGGGTAACACCGACTCACTGATCGGGTGCGTGGTTTCGAGCGTAAGAATAATAGGTAGTAATTAATAATAATAGAAATTTATTTTATCATATTTTTAGACATAGAGAGAAAAGTTTGGCGGAACTTCTATGGAGCTGAAGCGGACCCAAGAGAAATTCGTGAGAAGGCCATTCGCTAATACAGTTTCTTAACCAGTTTAGTCAGGAAGGATATAAGATTATCTCGGAGTCTAAAGCAGACTACATAATTCGAGAGTGGGTAAGTTGGCATTACTGTTAGTAGGGCTACTCATTATGCCGAGACATAACTCATGAATTAGTATAATCCCTGGCTAATCCCATTGCCTCAATTGTAACGCAATAATTGCGCCAGCCACTCGCAGCTTTGTAGACTCCTGCGAGTGTCGTGCGCTACGCGGATATAATTGAGAATACTTGTAAACAAATTTGCAATTATTATTTCTAATTTCATATTCCCGCTGAGCTATAACTTTCATTGATCGAATGGCACGAGATAGAAATATGGATGACACTGTGTCAACAGGTTATCTGTATATAAAGTACGTCTGTCAAGTTCTTATTATGAGGTAAGTTTTCATGTTTATGGGTGGAAGAATTTATCAGATTCATAGACGGTTATCCTTAACGATTCAATTACGACAAACAATGGACACTGGGTTATCATTTATGCAATTCTTCTGGAGGCTATTACGTCTTCTCGGATTTTCCTTTTATAGAACTTTACTCACTTATTACAAGCTACCGCTAAGATACGTTCGTAGTGGCTCGTGCTACCACCGAATGGGATGTCGCTGCGGCGTCTAAGCGACGCAACAATCTTATCAAAGGAATCGTGCTCTACATAATATAATTTAATAATCCTATAAATCGCGGCATGCTAACCCTAGGACGGCGTATTTATTTAAATACTCCACTAAGAGAATGGGTGATGAAAATAAAGATGGGGGTTTATAAATGTAATCCAGTTAGCTTGTGAGTGAAGGCGCTGCGGTCGATAAACACACCGCACGAAACCACGGCTCTCACGGCATCCACTTTATCGCGTAGTTAGCCGCGTTCTACAAAGTGCTTCAGATAATGATGATTTTTTCGTCTTTTACGCCGTTTTTTGTGCCGTCTTGTAACCGACGGGCGAGACTCTATCGATGACGGAAATGTCAGCAGAGTCTCTGTAGGTGGGGTGTAGTTAATGAATTAAGATGTTTTTCAACTTTCAAAGATGAAAATCAATGCGAAGAGGTAATGCGACAGTGACGTTAATAGTGATAAATGATGCAAGAAAATAATAATATATGAATTTATGGAGAATCAGATGTCTTCATTTTCTAACATTTTGCTACTGTGTACGCGGATATAATTCTCCGTTAGGACGTTTATGCAGGTGATGATGTATTTTGTGTCAGAAATGATAAACAGGTCAGATGGTGGAAATGGGTGTAGCGATGCAAGTTCTAATTAATGAAGGGGCACAAATGGGGAGGGTGGTTATTGATGCCATCTTGATAATATTCTCTAGACGAATAATACAATAACATTATGCTAAAACGAATCTAGAATGCTTACAAATAAACACAATGTACATACATGTAATGTGGGGCAATATCAAAGTTAATTTCAAATAATTGAATAAAAAAAATATTTCATTACCAGAGTATTAGAATATCAAAAATGCGAACATTTTTTATGAAAAAATCAGAAATTACCATTATTATTCTGTTTTATGTTAATTGAATTTAATGCATGAAATACATACCTATGACTACGAATCAACTGTAAATTAACTATTAGAAGTACGTACAAAGTCTGTTGCTTTATAAAATTAAATTCATTTATTTTACGGCATACACATCTTTTGCGAAATAAGTAAAGGAACGCATATATTCGATTGTGACAACCCAGTTAGAAAACATATGTATGTAATCTTACTTTTCAAAGTGCTCTCATAGTACTACCAGCTTATTTAAGCCAGTTGGGATTTCGTGAAGCTGTAGACGGTAAAACAATCGCTAGACAACCCAACGAAGGTTAATAAAAGTTTACCAATTTCAACAAAATGGTTCTTTGGCGTGCTACATAATACCTGCTCAACTTTTTGAATGTTCTTTAACGTAGTTTCCAAAAGAAGGTTAAGACTCCCTCGAACATCGAGAAAAAGTGTCTGACGCCAATGACGTCGAATCCGAACAATTCTGATCTCCATTCTCTATTTCTTCAAATAAAAAATTATCCAATCTCGAGAATAATTCGAGAAAGTTAATGATTGCTAACGAAAAATACTCACCTTATATTTTATTTAATTGACACACCTAATATTTTATATGACCAGATTGAATCTATGAACTTATTCATTCTCAAGAGCGATCGATACACGTTCTTCGTGCGATTTAATCGGTATGCTACGCTCTACCAGTCCACAGTTAGCGAAAAGTTACCAGGAGATGGAGAAAAGGTCCCACTAGTTTTTCCAAGTATCGTAGAGTACGAGAATTATGTCGAGCTTGAAAATGGCGTATTAATGAAAACGAATGGTTAAGATCGACACTGTATCAGGGAACACGCGGCTCTACGTGTAGCACGATAAACATACACCGTAAGTTACGCTCATAGACGTCCTGCACGCGACCAAACTACCCAACCCATATCCGACTCGCCATATACGTGTTTTTTTTTCAAGTGAAATCAAGCTATTCCTGAATATGAAATACCAATTTTATCCAAACTCTTAAACATTTTAAATGAAAGATCATTGTTTTACCTATCCGTTTATATACCTTCTCATTACGTTATGCACTTAAGCCTACGTTAATATTTGCCCAAAATACATTGGACATTGATATGTAATAATAGGATATATATATATATGTGTGTATATAACGGCGTCTAGTATATAAATCTATATGTATAGGCATATATATTTGAGTGCGCAAATCGCGTAAGTCAAATAGAGGGCTGGCGCGCAAGTCTACTGGACGTAGATGGATATAATTACACAGTTGAAGTTAATAATCTGTAATTAAATTAAAATATCCCCCGGGACCGCCCCAAGCGAAAGCACCGTAGCTACGCGTGGACATGGCTGGTCGTAACGTTAGCTTGAAAAGATTCAGTGTAAGTGTATGGTCATCGTCAAAGGTATAAGATACGTATACTGGTATGACGGTCGAATCATTGCGTAAAGGATTATAGTATATCTATGAGATGGTACTTCCGGCTCGCTCTGTTAATATTTCACAATTCGAGACAGCTATTTATTGTTGGTAACTTTTTACTTTCTGACCCTATATACGTACATATATATATATATATATATATATATATATATATATACACATATGTATATAATATATACGTTCTGGTTGATCAATAAAATGTTAAATAATTAATTTTTGATGCAATCAGCGGGGTGTCTGGCTATCGGACAAAGTATGTGGTTCGGCTGCGCTACACTGGCTATATCTACTGGGCGTATATAGGGTATATAGGTATTCGTACTAGTACATTTTGACCTGCTGGTAATACCAGCAATTTAGGATCACGCGACTGATCGCCAATTTTATGGAGAAGGTATACAATTATCGCACGCGTTCTTATTAATTTTACGTTAGCCGAAATATGCAAAAAACAAAAAGTTCGGGATACATGGGTACGCGTTAACAATGAGGTTTCTTTGCCTCGGGCTTCAAACTCAATCTCATGTGTTCGATCTAGATGAGATTTCGGATAAAGTCGTTGGGCGGGATGGCTTTGAGTATAATAACTCAATTGCTAATTCTTTGAAACGTATAGTGAATTAAAAGTAGCAATCGAAACAAAAGAGTGATCATATCTGTGTTAACGATAAATTTGAAAACAAGGATAAAATCTTCGAGATTAGATAGTAAGTATGCGTTTACCATACATGACTTAATATAGTTTCATTAATTTTAATTATACATTTTGTCAAATTATTAACGGTAAATAAGTGTGTCATTGCATTCTGCATCAACGATCAGATTAATTTCCGAACATGAGCGTGCATTAGAAAGCTTTTCATCGCGAAAGCATAGCGATAAAGGTGATTTATTACAAGAAGGAAACCGGCAATCGGTCTTGCTAGAAAAAATTAATATTCCATACGGTAGCCGACATCGGGCGATAGTGCCAGCGGAAAATTGTTACTACAGTGAATGTTACAAATTAAGTCTTTCTCCAATCCGTACGATGTTACGTGACGCGACGAGACTGAGAAAATTGACCCCGGCATGACCCACAATAAAATATTGGACGGATTTACGGTTTTAAATCAGGGCTAAAAATTGTAGTTCGATCAATGGGTATCGGTGGAACGAGGCGTAATGGGTTTCGAAGGTGGGTAGCCTCAGGCATCAGTGTTAATCACTGTGGATTTATATTCGTGGAATTCTAGACTTTTCCTGATGGATTTTATGCCAGTGTATTTCATGATACATCGTGAAATAACTCGCTGAAGCAGCGATGCCGAATACTTTGAATATTTGTTTATATGGATTTGCTGTGTAAAGAGATTTAAAGAGATAAAGCTTTGTAAAGAGATTTTTATTTGAAATTTTATTATCAACGACTTGACCATTTAGGTGACTCTTATTGAGGATCCTTGTGCTAAATAAACTGATGTAGCTTTACTCGTGAGATTTATCGGACGTGGGAGAATAAAAATAGTGTCGACCGTAACAAAGTGATTATTTAAATGAACTCGGGATATATAACTTGTTAGCTCGACTTGGATTTCTTTATATTGTGGAGTTATCCAGGGTTACGAGCCGAACTGGTACTCTATTTCAATGTTACGTATTTAAATAGCCGCCAGTAAATAACGGGCTTAGCCCACGTAAACATACGCTTGTATTAGCATGTGGGGTATTTTCGAATTGAGAGAATCGAATTGGATACGGCTTGAAATTATGATCGCGAAAGATAATATTTTTTTAGCGATGTATATATTTGACAGACAAAAATAAACATGTCTCTCAGATTGTCATTGGTATACGAACAAATTATATTATTCTTCAGTCGATTTATACCCTCACGATAGCGATTTAGATACACATCCAGGAATATGAACTTTAGCACATTTATTAACCAAAGTCATTTCAGACTGTCTTGCGGAATTCAGGAGTACCAACGAAATCCTTCGTATTCGCAAACGCAAGTGACTCGGACGATGCTATCGAGGGGACCTTAACTGCAGATTGTCACGCACGCCATTTTACCACGTGAAGTCGCTACCTGGATAATCTTTCATCGATATTTATTATTTTTCTTTCATACGCATTCCAGGTAGCTGGAGATGTGCTTCAGGTTTATATTACAAATTCAAATTGAACTGGAAGGATTAATTAAGGTGTGGCATAAATTGTTATCAATACACGTGAATAATCTCTCAGATAGGTATTGAAAAATTACGGAATTAAATGTTCATCCAGTATGTATCCATATTATTTATACGTTTTTGATTACGCCTCCTGAATTCCAGTCGAGCTAACTTCGATCCAATGATTTATTCGAGTTTACAACGCTGCCATTTCAATTAGTAAATGTTTGGGTCCTTGGGACCTTTTCCGTTCGGCTGTCCTCTATAATTTAACAAGAGGAAACGGATGGCGCAAACAGGAGGTCGATATATCAATCCGTTTAGGAGATACTGCGTGTTCTGCGTCTGACAGCTGCGACTGCCTCTGTGTTAATCCGTGTAAATGAAACTTATTTACAAGATATCGATCAATTTACGATCACAGTTTTCGTTTGCCTGTAAACTCTTGTATAAATTTCATGAATTATGTTTTTCGCTGTTTTCACTATATATTAGCATCAGCGATATACGAAATTCTATTTCATTATAAAATTATACCAATTAGAGATGATAATCAATAATTCTTAAAATATGTCTATCGTTAACTGGCAACATTATTTCAAAATTAACCATAAACTATCTCCAGATTGAAAAGTTTCTGCATACTCTACAACTATCCAGGGGATGTTATTGATTCTATTCACAAGAAGACTAAACGAGCCAAACGAGTAACGCAATCCTAACAAAGTGGACTTACGAATGTATGAAAAAGCCGAAATTGTGTCGCCAAGGGACGTTCTAGAAATGGTTAAATCTTAAGGTTGTCATAAAGAAAGCAAAATATTTCTTGCAATGTAATTTCACGTTAATTTTACATACTTTCATTATACTTGAACTTCAAATAATCCTTCATCGTAAATTGTTAAGTACTTAACTTCCATGTTTACATCCTTCACTCTTTTCTTACTCCATACGACCTACAGGGCAAGTGCATACCCCGATGGCAGCTTGTTGTACGTATCCCAACCCGACAACTACAAGCAACTAAAATGGACGCACTAAGTTAGGCACTTGTTACCTAAAAGTGTCGATGGTCCTGGGTAAGGTGTTGCAAATTAAGATGCGTGTTGATCATGATAACTCATTGGGCCGCACCCTGACCCACGCATCCCACGCATCTAACCCACACGCAAGAGTGCAAGAATGCGTTTTTTGTCAAGTACTTTATAGCAAAAACTCTGACAAAGCCAATAAAACACAACATAAGCCATATACTACGCAGTCAGAATGCACATGAAACTAATAAAATGCCTATACAGATTGTTTCAATTGTTATACCTGAAATCTGTCATAAATTAAAATATTCTCTATCTTGTTACCGTACAGATGCAGGACGACATTAATTCCTGAGATTTTGTGTCTCTCTGAGAAATGTGAATTGGTATTGTTGGATCGTAGGATGGCCCACGTATGAGGGTGGTAATGAATGCGATGCGGAATGTGGGAATACCGGGAATGTTAATAATCAAGCGTGGCCGACAGTCTCGCTGTAGATATCCAAAACCATTCCCGTAAGGGTACCTGGCAAACAAGCGACGTAATTGAGACAATGCAATGCCGTTGGTTTAGTTAACAAGACGGCAACATTTTATTGCTGATGTTGGCAACACGTTTCTAGCGTTCATTCGTTAGCTTGAATTTTCAACGTTGATTGGTTTTGTTAGCGGCTTCGGTAGGTACACGGGTTATCTTTAATACGCAAACCAATTACCTCTAACGATTCATATATATATGCTTCAGGTATACGCGGATATGCATAAGAGAATCGTGCTGCTGCAAGCACAGCTTGCATATTCCCACACATTCCCACCGTACTCTTAGTAATCTTACTTAATTTACTGTACCCTCATCTTTTTTACCTTTAGAATGCATGATGGCTCTCTTCGTAGAGCGAAGCTATGCGATTTCATTAAGAATCTGTATAGAAGTTAATCACGGTATCTATATGCTTATATTAAGAAAGATTGAATTACTTATTATTGTTATTATTCAAGATTTTGTACCAGTGTGGAAAGTCTCTTCGTCATCTCGAAATGAGCTGGAATTACATACGAAAGCGTATGAGTGAGTTCTTGTTGCGTGACTATATAAATATATTAAATTAAAAGTATTCGTTGTGTAATAAACTTTATGAGTGAATAGTGTACGTAAGAATAAGTGGCTATTGACGATTAGCTTATACAGTAGGCAAGACCTGTAACGTGGTACTTAGTCAAACTAATGCTGCTTACTCGCCGTAAAGTCGGATGAGGAACTTTCGCCTTTCATTAGGTTAAGGAGGGTACGCGCCTTTCCCTTTTCTATTTCTCAGGCTCTTCGCCAAATGGTTCTTTCCATTCGATACGGCTCACCCTTTACTTTGCTTTTACGCAATTCCCTTAACGCCCTGCTTTAAATTTCCATCGGTGATTTAAGAGCCCGCGCTTAGCGTTGCGCAAAGTTTCCTTTCATTTCCAACTTTTATTAACAGTCCCGCGACAACGAGTTGAAAAAAACTTGAGTACTTTTTTACATTGCATACGACTTGCTTGGGTTCTGATCGAGAAGGATTTGTTTGATTTTATTTTTCATCCCTTGCTTAGACTGTGACGAAGTCGTTGAGAGACGTAGCTGTCAATTGGTATACTTTGGTCTTTTTGTCATTTAAAAAAAGCTAAGGTATATTGGTGTAATCATCTTTTCCCCCTTTATAAAGTTCTATTAAAATCTTGAGTCCTTACGATCGATGTAGTACGGAGTAGATTCGCTTTTGTTCCGAACCGAGTCATAAATCTTTTTGAGTCTCGCCCCAATGGAGCCGGGGTGATCACGTATTTTTTGGAATTTATTCCCGATAACGAGCTGTCCTTCCTCTGGCTCCTTTTTTTAATCAAAGTAATTCGATAATTTATTTTATCCCCGGGGTCACCCTTCGGAAAGAAATAAGAAAACTTTACAATTTACGGATTCATTATTTGCAATGGTCATTACGCACTTACGTACTTTGGTTGACGCTTTTTACGTCCGATCGATACGGCATCCGCTACACCATTTTCTCCTATAATTAATAAATGCACCATAAACAAATTCCGTAACGATTTGTTTCTGTAATAGAAAAAATATATATATATATTGGATTAGTTAAACATTTTTATGCAATCTGTACTTATGTATATAATAGATAGATTCGAAATAAAAAGTTTTTCAAGAAAATTCAATTTCATTGTTTTTATGTCAATTGCGTTGAGCAGATAACTAGCAGAGTGGAAATAACAATAAATAATACTGCAAAGTGAATTTCTCTGAGCTTTCAAGGTAAACAGTAAATAAAGTCCGAAGCGCTTCACGTGTTTCGATAAGAAACTAGCTACTTTAAAACGCGTCGTCGATATTAATAAAAGGGACGGCTTTTTACTGACATTTTTTTATCCAGGTCGAAAGGTGAACGGCAGATCCATAATGGATACCGTGCGGCTGAATGTAGTGTCTCTAGAAGTTTACGACAAACGAGAAGGACGCGTCAGTTGAAAACACGTTAAAATTCATAGTGCTTCACGTCAGTTCTCACAGCCCTTACCTATTTCCCTCCCGCCGCTCTTCTTTCTCTCTTAACTTTCGTTTCACACCATGATCATGGCGTGCTTCGATAAATATGCGCCATTTTTATCTCATAAATGTAAATGAGCTGCTAGCACGACTTGGTCGGCAGCGTACAGTGTTACCTGATGAATTATTAAGTCACTTCCTTCCTCGCAATAACGAAATAGACAGAACTATATATATATATATAACCTTGCGCTCTGAAACCAAATAAATGAGAAGATATCGCAACAAAGGCAACGTAGAAGTACACTTAGTTTTAACTCTACCAATAGCAGTATAAAGTAAAGACAGGAAGGTAACGTACCTTGAATTAGATTGTTCTGATTCAAGAATATTATTAGAAGTCAAGATCCCGAAGTAGCATTTAGAGAGTGATATTGTACATGATTCAAATTATATTCCTGGTATTGCCATATGATTCGTAACAAGAAGTCAAATCTTAATATAGAACTAGATATGTTTCTGAATAGCATTTTAGAAATGGTATTTAAAAAAATGATACTAAAATGGTATTATTGAATAAAATGAGAAAATCCCAATAGATTTTAATGCGAGAATGTCATACGATATTCAGACTGGTATTGCAACTTAAATGAAATGCTTTTCATGGAATTAGTGTGGAAAATCGTTTCGAACGGTCTCGCGCCATTGTAGGGAATGAAAATTTCCGGTCGTTTCATTAGCAATGCCAAGAGAGCCAGATTGTCCAAAGAGCTAAAATAATCCGAGGTTAATGTACCTAATTAAAACTAGGAGTTGTATTACTGATAGGGCAGGTACGATTTCCTTCTCCTTCGTAATAGTATTTGTATCACAGGCGCGTGACTCCTGGGGATCACGTAGTCGCATCGTGGAACCAAGTAAATCACCAGGGAAAACGTTCTTGCCGGAATCAGAGGACTCTCCTGGTTCTCACCGAGATAGCTTTTACTTTACCTTCAAACTTTTGGATTCGACGTACCTAACTGCGGCAAAGTTCTTTTCTAACTTTTTCAAGTTTTACGTTCTGCTTTCGGCATCAAATTCAAATTTCCGATTAAGCTTTCAAGGAGCTCTTTAGCGTTCGACATGTTAAGGATGTTTACAGCTATTTATTACTTAGAACGTTGATTAAACGGTGAATTGAAATTTGCGTGGTTTAAATTTATTCCTTATTTTGTGGGTGTCTATATTTTCGTCCAAAATTCTACTTGAGGTTTTCAAATTCTTTTATTATTCATTTATCCTGTCCGAAAAAAAACAGACCGCAAGCAGAAAGTGCCAAAAGTTGTTGGTCCTCTGAGTGCATTTTTTGTCACTTAATATTAACACTGACAAAATTCTTTGAAGTGGCACATGACGCGAATTCTCATACTGAACAGGAGATAATATACAGTGCTAGGAAATAAATAATCGTGTAAAAAAGAAAGATTAATATATCAAATACGTATTTTCGATTTACACATTTTCCAGAATTTTAATCGAAAGTAAATCAAAGCAGTGGCTTCATAATTCTCAAGAATACAGTGTAACGTTCTACGAAGTTCAGGGGACAAGGATCTTCGCGATTTTGGTCCCGAGCCATATTTGCAACGAATCCCATTAAAATGCGTTTCATCGTCTCCTGTAAATCACAGTAAAATGATATCAGGTAATATTCAAATATGAATAGTAGTGCATATATCGTGTGAATAAAGTACCAACTGTGGCGCCGTATGCGTTTAATATACCCGTACAGTGAAAATACATTCAAAATAAATACATAAAAAACACTCAATATTCTCCATAACACCATTGAAACATATTTTTGATGGAGATTGTCATAAGCCGTCTGTTTATACCATAACCAGTCCTGACACGCAATAAACGGATGGACTCCCAACGAAGCATAAACATTTAATCATAAAACCAAGGGACTTAGGATAATAAAGACTGAAAGAAGCATTCGCATATATACCCCCCTGGGCGAATTTCCGAATGCATGGACACGGTTGTTCCAGTGGGTTTTACCTGTCGCGTCTTTAGCCGATACAACGAAGGGACAATGGCAATTAGATATGGCACGTTATGCAAAATACGTAGCGTGAAATCTCTTCTCTTTATTTGGATGCATACATAAATATTAAATTGGGTCGTATAATACAATAGGTTCGCAGCGTGAGGCTTAAGTTTAATGAGAAAAGTGCTAAGTGCAGGTATAGTATTAGTGGACCTACGTTGGCGACAAACCTTGGGAAAGTTGAAAAGTGGTAGGTTCAACGATGTGGGAAACAAGTCGATACAATGTCGTCAACCTTAGTTCACAGCTAGTCGCTTACGAGTATTTAACAAACGGAAAAAGAAATAGAAACGAGAAAAATAGTATGGATATGTCGAGTAAATTAATGTGTATAAACGTGGCGGATAGGCAAGGATTGTGTGGGAGGCAACAGCTGGGTCGGAATTCAGCTTCCTATGTTTTACCAACCAAGCAGCTGCCACCCAGAAAATACATTGCGGCGTAAATATTACATGTCACAGAACGCTACTGCTAATGTATATGCTTGATTATAATATACGTGTGTCAAATGAGAGATTCGTTTTCGTGAGCGAATTGAGATGCTGCAGACAATTCTCTACGTTTTATTTCCTCCGACATACATTCCGGTTTTACGAAGATAATGGCTGATACGACAGCAAATGGCATAAAATAAAAGTGGTACGGAAATATAAGACATGTAATAGTAGCACTTGGTATAAGTATTTGAAGAATGAAGATAGTATTTGCATAAAAGTCTATTCGCTCAGAAAACAGTAAAATCCGTGAAAACTACCCCGAAGAATCAATATTTTGTAGTTAAAGGTTTACTTTGTCAATGTAGATAGTAAAACGTCACGGATGTTAGATATTATAATAATGCAATTTTGTATGAAATTTTATTATTTTTTTTTTAACTTGAGTCATCATTTCTGACCAATGACTTGATACAATGTACATCAATTGCTTTGTCAGTAAGATTAACCTTTGATCTTATTTGACAATTCTGTTTAGCAGCGTGGAGGAATTTGCGTAATAACCATGGAGTACTTCACGACAAAAGATTCATTCTCGGAAAAACCGGTTCGTCCGGCCCATAGAACAACATCTACTTCTTGCAGTCCAATGCTTAGTTACCATTTGAAATTCATTCATTTTTGCGTGTGTTCTCAGAGGTGAAAAGTTCAATGATTCTATCAGACGCAAGAAGTAACGGTTGAAGTGAGCGATAAATTGGTATGGTCCATTGGTACTGTACTTGAAGTACTGATCATTTAATGAACTTTGACAATGTTGCCAGTACCATAGCCGGATGCAAGAATGGGTTGCGTACCATAAAGATTTCCAGCCCTAAGTCCCAATCCAAGTCCGTAGCCTAGAGGTATACCACCGAGCAAGCCAGTGTTGATACCAGCATTGTTGATAATGTTGGACGACGTTAGTCCAGGTCCAGTAATGATAGATTGTCTTAACAATGGAGAGCCAGCAGTGAGCAAGGCCTGTATAAAAATATTTACGTTGAATAAAATTCATTGTAAGGCTTAATCAAAACAATTAACTTAAAGAAGCTTATTTCAATATACTCATTACCTGTTGACGAATTAAAGGTGCACTTCCAGCAACTAATGAAGTTTGTCCACCTGTGGTAATAATAGATGGCCGAGTAGCAACCAGTTGTTGAGGAGCAACTACAGCTGATCGTAAAACCTGAGCAGGTGTAGCAACTGCAGCTTTTACTGAAATTGCAGGATCTTTCTGCACAACAGCGTTGAATCCATTGATGGGATCAGCAGCGTAAGAAACTATACGTCGAGAACCATCAGGTTCCACAAGACTGTAACTACCCTGGACCACGTCACCGTTCCTGGTTTCTTGCTGAGCCTTGTTGTCGCCTAAGAGTTTCAACAATTCTGATTAATGCTCGTTTTCGAGAAATAAATTTTATAGTGCAGGTAGAGTACATGGGTGCTTGTAAGTTTCTATCTTCTTATGGAAATCTTGTAATGCAACAAGATACGAAGAGGTGCTAAGTTTGCTAAGTAGCGAATAACCAGATTTTATATTCAACATTGCTTGGAAACTGCACTTTGTGTATCTATGAGTACTTCGGCTAAGAAAACTACCTTTTTTTACTGTTATATACGTAAACTTCGTCGATATTACTTTACGCTAAATCGGCTTTGTCTACTTGTGCATCCGATGGAATAAACAAGTTTTTTATAAAGGAATATCGAAAATGTGAATATCATTGTTCCGGATATATATACTAGTAGTTGAGAATTCTGTCTATATCGACAACGCCAAACATACCAGTAAGTTCATCAGCCACGCTGTAACTGAAGCTGTACTGAGGATTTGGATCGTAGTTCTCGGTTCTGATAACAGTTGGATGACCAACTGCAACTGTTGAAGCCGTTGGTGCAGCGACTAAGCCGCCACTGACGATACCAGCTCGGGTCACAGCCAGGAGGCCAGCAAAAACGAATAACTGCAATCCGGAATAAACGTTACGTTTCAGAAATATATGATAATTTACAAATTTTATAAATCACTGATAATCTTATTAAGACAAATTAATTGATTTTTTCATTACTTTGCAAGTCATATCGATCTCGACTGTTTTTCGATGCTGTAATGATGACTGTACTCGGACACTCTGGAACTGAAGCTTTTATACTAATCCATACGGTCGGCTCCGCCCTCTACTTCAATTTCATTGATATCACTGACAGTTATATATAGGTAGACAAAAAAATTATGCGTAACTACAATGCAATATAAGTTTATAGGTAGAAGTGTACCGTGCAGATCATATATACCGTGATCTACGAAAGTATGTACAATTAACATGGTCCGAAGGGTAAAAGGTGTGAAAAACAAAATTATTGTCATGAATTTAAAAACGATACGAGCGAAATAGTGAATAGCAAATTTAAAGTATTTGTATATAAAATGGAAAAAATACTGTACGTCTTGCTTCGAATAGGGCTTTCAAGGAATTTCAAAGAAATTCGTTTGGGTTGTGAAAGAAAGGGAAAAGCAACGGGAAAAGGAAACCGGTGCTATTTCACTTGGTCCCTTTTCTAACTTTACCCTGCTAGGGGTTGCTGAATTTATCTTCTCTTAAACATGAAATCTATCACAGCGACCCTATTCTTCAGTGCTACGCCTTGCGAAGATCGGTCGCTCATTTGGCCACACGGAGTACCTATGGGACCGGATTGATTTAGCTGATAGCCGAAATGTACCCTCTGCTGCAATCCCTTTGTCATATAGAAAGATTGAAATCCTATGGTATACCTAATTCTTTCCGATTCTATGTATCCTTCAGGCTCGAGATTGGCGTTTTAATTTAGCGAATTACAATTAAAATATGGGTTTTATAAATTTTATAAAACTCGTTTGAAATCTAAGTGAGGAACTAGTATGCCATATTAAATTGTACAATTAATTGCAGCTTAAAACTAGAATTTGACTTTAAACGTCTTGTTTTGGAATTCCTTTAAATCATTATTCAATTTTACATGGTAATGGTAGTTCTAAGATAAAAGCAAGTAAATGAAAAAATAGCGGCACGTGGATCCTGCGAAAGGTGAGCACGTAATGCAAATTTAATTTCCACTCCCCGCATTATCAGCTTCATTTCCTTCGTCGTAAGAGGAATCGATGGTAACTGCTTTAGAGTCGTTGGAAATCCCGAAACGACTCCCGTTTGCTTTGATTCGACCGGAAATTACGCGGCATTTATTGCTGATTATATCGCTCCAGCTCTTCGCGCTTTTGTCGATTGCTTTTCAATAAGAACTGTCAATACAATTCGTAAATCGAAATAATTCCCAGTAGAAATAAACAGTAAGAGGTATGACTACGATAGAATTGCTATAAGTATAATAAATTTAAATTCTTCATGACAAATATCGAAAAATTCACTTTTTATACAAAAATCTTTTTCTTCTATCCCAATTCACACATTTTTATTATCGTACAGTTGTAAGTACACGACAAAACTATAATTCTCATAGTTGCATCAGAACGAGTAACAAAATCTTCGCTATAATCCAGATATAATTTAGAAGGAAACGTGTAACTAATCCGTACGAATGGCGCCTGTCATTCGCGGATTAGGCAATACTGATGTAAAATAATAATTACCTTCGTTGCGACATTGAGTAATAGAATATGCCAATGGAAACTGAGGGTCCTGGCACAGACGATAGGCAAGTGCCATATATGAGTTGGTCCATATAGGTCAAGTAACTCAAGTAGTAACTCAAGGAGCTACACAATATAAAGCTAGTGCTCTATTGGCGTAATTCTACTCTACTAGATGTACATTTACTATGTGTCTGATTTTACTTATAGTTGACTGTACCTAATATTCTCGACGATCTTGGCTATAGAGGTAGCGTTGGACTCTATAAAAGCATCGGCAAGAGTCATTTGTAAGTATCTTTGTAAGTACATTTCAGTGTACAGCATACGGTAAAGTTTCGTCGTCGAATCGTAACAATTTAAAAGATATAATAAAAATATTTCATTTTTGATGCAGCATTCTAGTCATTAACGATGGTGATTTTAACATTTCAATTACCTTTGGAAAATTCTGTCCAAGATTCCATATTTCTGGAAAATTACATTTAACATTGAGTTTTAAGTATCCTGAGGTTGTTCTGTATCGGGTTTTGGTATCTTGTATGGTACCTTCTTTTTTGGTGTTAACTTATATCTAAACGAATGCGGTTTTAAATTTATAGAAATAAGGTCAAGCGATTTTTTGATTTCGTAGTATTATACTCTTGACAAATCGAAACGCGGAAGGTATGTGGAACCTAGTACCTAAGACTCGAATAACGTAACGACGTGAAAAAAACATACTTCGACGACCCAATTTTTGAAGAGTCAAGAACGTTTGTGAAACCTAGCTTCAACTGAAATGAAATCAAAACAAACTTAAAAGAGTCACCCGTACGAAATTGAGGTTTCCGAAGAGAGTAAAATTATTTCCCCAAAGAATAATGTCATGAAAGGTATATTCCTGTTTAGTTTTATATATATCCCATCGGAAAATTGAAGTACTACATATAAAAAAAATTCTCGAAAATTGATACCTCTTTATAACGTGACGATATATAGCTTCGTAAATTACATGGAACTAATAGATATCTGCCAAACAATTATCCAGACTTTTATCCCGGATAAATCTTTGATTTGCCCTTGGGTCATTATAAGAGCAAAAAAAGAAGCGAAGGAAGAACGAAGAAGTTTAGCCGGGCTCAGACTGCCTATTATTGTAGTTGAAATCGTAGATGGAGAAAGGTATCGAAGCGTCCGGTGAGTTCTGGTATCGACGCGACGTGTCCTGCAGCAAGGACGCTTGGCGTCTGCAGCGTACAGGATTTATTTGCCGGATTACATCGACCTGATAAGCGAAAACAAAATAGAAGACTATCTGGGGTTTCCTGTCCATTCTATTTGTTGAGCTTTCATCCATCGCCACTGAAGCAGATTGATAGAAATGGATTGCGGAATTCTGTTGCGGACTGGTAAACTAGATAACAAACCTATTCTCAGAAAGAAAGAATAGCTTGGAACGAAGTTAAAGCTCGTATCTAATGACAAAACTTGAAAAATAAAAGTTAACCACCTAAATCACCAAATAAACAGTCAAGAAGAGGTCCATTAAAAATTTACCAAATTCCTTGAAAAAGTTCACTATCAGATGACCTAAAATACTATTTTGGTAGCCTACCAAAGGTAAGGATATTTATGGTACAACATATCTTATGCATCAACTACGTTATCTCAAAAGTTTCTACAGTCACGAAAGAAGCTACCGAGGTAAAATTCGCTATGGTGATTTCGCGTAGTCGATCTCCTTGCCAAAATGGAAACTGTAACAGCATCCTATCCACGTGATAGCTATAGATACTATAGATACAGACAGGATAGAAGATAGCGGCTGCTGCGCTTTCAGGAATACCCAATCCACAGGAGCGTCTAGAAAACGACTCTTCATTCCGACACGATATAAGCGTCAATCCTACGTGGCCCCATACGTTGTTCGATTCCCCATACACATTTTCTTCCATCAACCCCCACGGAGGAAAACATAGGAAATACAAAGAGACTACGTTGCGTCGCGATCCATCAATATAGACAAGCCCATACCGAAACACAATACACCAATCATGCGCAGATCATATTTTATATATCTATATACGAGCCACATAGGTATATAGAATACAAGGCGTATTCATCGGTCGAAAAATTCAAGATTCCTCCTTCTATAGAATAAGGATGCTGCTGTATAGCTATGCGTCTAAAGAGAGGGGAATACCTTGCTTAACGTCTTCGCGATATAATTGCTTTTTCATGTGGTGTTGATTGCTTAGGCGCTATAAGGAGCCCGGGGCATAGTTTTCACGTTAGCGCAAGTAATCTATCATCCCTAGTATTGTTATGGGTTGGTTTCATTAATGTCCATTTCACGTGTTCCAGCGCATCGTGCATTTCACCGCGAATAAGAAAGTTGAATTAAGGTAACGAGAAAATTTTCTTTGCTGCATTGATTATCATTTTGGCTGCAGAATCTCTTCTGTATATACATATCATATGGGTATAGGTACGTGTATCACTGTCCCTTGAGACTATAGCAATAAGAGAATCTGAGAAAGGGAGGATACTGAGTGTAGGGACGGAAAGCAAGATGGTACAGGGATGAAACGAAAATGAAAAGGAAGAAACATAGACGTGAAAGACGTCGAGCAAAGAACTTGGGAAAGCATCGGATCTTTTTGAGTGGTGCGATTTGTATTCAGCGTGTTACTACCTCGTATCGTATCCGTCGATATCTTCAAAACAAACTGCACACCCGATCGTGTCGTCCCTTCGAAATGTCATTTTGCTTAGTCCGACCTTTTGAGACTCAGCTTACTTAGCAGTTTCATAAATTTTTCCAACAAAATTTGACAATTAAAACCTCCGTTCGACTGATGATTATTTTTTACACTATACATATATTATAATTACATAATTAAATAATCAAACCAAAATAAGATGTAGAATTATAGATCAAATACAGTTGAGTAATAAAATTTTGTTAGAGTTCGCGGGTTGTTTTTTTTTAACAACCAGTGACGTCTAACACGTAATACAGAAGCTGACTGAGTTTTGTTTGGAGAACTTGCTAGAATAAGTGGACTGCGTCTGCTCTATCTATTATTTCAAGCTCTGTAGCGAGAAACGCACGTATTTTTTCATTTCCTTGGGCAAAACATTTCTTTCGCGAGGCCCCCTAGCGCATAACTCGTTATGCCATCCGCACGTTCCCCACGCAGACAATATCCTAGGGGGTGCACTCAGACTCAGACTTGGCGGGAGGCAGCCGTCTCGTTCCCAAGTTGCGACTCAAAAAACTCTACCTCGGATTGCACGCACGCGCACATTCTCTTTTCGCCCCGGGCGGATCAAGCAATCATCCGTGGAGATGTGTTCTTCGACACGACTCGATTTCATGCCCTGACGTAGCTCGGTTCGCGAAAACATAAGCCCGAATGCTTGCGTGCTGAACTAGGAGGCAGGAAAGCGATTCAAGGGAATTCGAAATTCAATCGCTTGTAGGAAAACCCAAACTACAGAGAGAATGAAGTTTACTTGTTTCCTCTTGCCACTTTTTGAAGAAGATTTCACCAAACCTTTCTGCAATCTTATGTAAATTTATTTACGGAAAAGTTGGGCTGACAATTCGTATGAAAATATATACACACACACACAAATGTACTACTGCGAATTAGAATGTTAGGAACTAATTTTGCATTGGTTGACGAGGTAAATATTTTACTTTTATTCCAAGTCAGTCTTTCGATTTTAGACAAGAATTTAATATGAATCACATAGTTTACCTTATTCAACGGTATAATTGGTACGATGCTACAGTCATCGTTAGATACCAGTTCAATTTTCAAATAATATTTTCCTACTCTCTTATGAATTTTACTATAAATTTGTCTGCTAAAAGAGAACAAGTGACTTTCGTCTAATCGATCCGTACGAATTGCCTTCTATCTTGCAATTTGAATTAATGAATTTATGCTTTGAGTGTAATCATAATTTGGACGGGTGGCGGTATCATCGCATTACCATGCTCAGCACGATCCGACCAATTATCAAAAACAACCCCTGCACTCCCTCGTTTCACTTCACGCAGTTAGGTAGGTGCGACTGGCATTTGCAATAGAGGACGCTGAGCTACAATTATTGTGAGAAGGGAAATTTTCAACGTGAAACGGATATTTTGATAATACAACTTCACATTGTAACAGTAGCGTAATAGCCATGGATGCCGTTATAGCAAATGAAACAAAAATTAACAGAATATCAAAGTAATATATTTATAAACACGCGTTAGTCGTTCCATATAATATTTTTTGTTCTTAGTATTCTAATTTGCTGGAATTTATGCCTGTTCGCAATATATCAATAAACAGATTATCTGCCTACATCTGTCTATCTTATCTAGCTATTGTCTCCTAATTGATCATCCTCAGCCCTGAGATGGAATTGTAATTGCATTTATACCCGCATTGATCAATTCTGTCTAGTCTACGTAGACAAGTCGACCAGATACCATTGAATAATCGATTATAGGAATTGCGACGAACTGTTATTAAGTACAATTTCAAATACTAATTCACGTGGTACAATTTGTAAAAATACATGGTAAAGTGTGGTACAGTGATTAAGAATTTGATTCGCACAGTTTATGCTCTAAGGGAAAAAGGTCATGAAATGTCTCTCAAAATGAATGTCCCATTTCAGAAGATATTGATCGGGGACAAAACGGATGTCGGCAAAATTTCCAAAGCACCTTCGTTAGGCTGAGAGTGACGTTATCTTCGTTAATTTACGATCTTGCAACAACATCGAAAAGACGTAACAGAACGGTATGGGAATCACGTTTCTACAAAAATTTATGATCTGCCAAAAAGATGCAGTTAGTTTCACATCCGTAACCTTCATTAGCCTCCTTCGGTATCTTTGAGAGTATACCCTTAAATTATTCTTCAAATAAAATATAAAATCATCTCACCACATCGAAATACACCAACGCATGTAACGTTATTGGCCTATATAATCCATTAACAAAAAAAAAAAAACTAAATTTCTGTGTTAATTCATCAGTAACGTAATATGTGTTAAAACTTGATCAAATCCATTAAATAAGCCAAGAATATATTTTATAAGGAGTACCATCAACCTAGCCACGAAAGATTCCTATCACATCGTAATTCCCTGGAAAAGGAAGAGTCCGATAATTGGAACATCTTGCTTTCCTCCGAACGGGTTAATTCAATCACGTTGGGTACGTGTCCACGTTCGTGTTTCCCTACGGACAAACGTTCCCTTCTCAACATACGCGTTGACTCTCGCCCTTAGTAATCCCCGTAAATACATATCCACATATAAGCATAGATATGTATACCTCCATACGGTATTGTGTGCGTGAGAAAAGTGTCCTGGCGCCGCGATGTCGAGTTCGTCTATCCGCCGGTTTGTGGTGTGGCGTCGTCGACCAAAAAGCACCCGCCGCAATTCATCAATGGTTGGACCGAAGCGACATCACCAGGAAACACCCGAAGCCTATCAAGATCGTCCGTTCCGTAGGTGTATCTCTAAGGGGTAAGGATTGCATGGCCCACTGCCAGATTTGTGGCGGCGGAAAGCCCTTGTACGTGTGGTGGTTCGGGATTACTAATTGAGTTAGTAGAAAGCCCGAGCGTTAAGGGAAGAGCATCGAAGATCGAAACTATCCTAGATGTATATCGTATCCTGGCGTAGTCCTGTGGGAGAGCATTTCTGTTCCGGTATCGAAAATCCTGTACCTGGTGATTCGAGGATAATACAAATAATTACATAACATAGGAAATATATACATATATAAAGTAGTAGATTGATTCTTTTAATAAACGTTACCATAGAGAGAGGAGTATGGTGAATTACTATTTTTATTATTTATTTTATTTGAATTAGTAGAATTTAGGTGTGATTTAAATGGTTAAATGGTGCGTGATTGTGTATATACGGAACTTTGCAGAAATGAATAGTTATATGTTTGATAAGGACTATAGATGGCTATAATGTATACGAGACTAGCAGGTTGTTCTATTTCCATGACCCTTTCAAGTTAGTTAGTCTGTAGGTAAATTCGTGAGCGCTTAGCATTGCTATTTCTTAAGACGGCGGACAATGTCCGATGTTTTGGTCTATGCTGTATGCGATTTCCACGTGGGTACGTTGGAACGTGTTTGCATAGTCACATAAATCGAGGGCGAATGCTGGACATATTTATGCGCTCATGCGACATTACTTTACCACCCTTTTACCACCCCCGGAGAACTTCGGCCGAGGGATCTCTAATTCGCTTTAGCGGAATATACGATACTATTTTATAAGCTAGACTGCTTTAGAGGTCCAACAGATATCAGTATATTCATATTGATTATCAATGCTTTTCGTTGCTTTGTTTATTACAACATTGAAAAGTAATAAATAATTTACACTATAGATTTATTCTGTTTCTTACATTATTCTGTACTCTATTGCTTAATCCATATGCATGTTAGCGGAAAGGTCAATTCATTTTCATAATATGGATGATATTCAAGGGTTGCATAAGATGAGACTGAGAAGATACATGTCTTATTGAGATTGCATATATGTATGTATTATCGACTGGCTATCGAAAGTAGCCGAATAATCGAATTAACGGGATTCCTAAAATTGGGCAAGCTCAAACAATTTATAGGATTCTAATACCCCCTGCATGGTCAACCGTAAGGCTATTCATCTTATGGCGTAGCTACTGGTTAGAAACAGATAAAACCGAGGACACAATATATATTACAGGGATCGGGTTTGGGGCAAGGGTAGCTAAAAGTAGCCGTCATGGGGGTTGCCTCGCGCCTCAGAAATTGAGGATCGTCCAATGAAGGGGTCGGCAAAGTTGTAACGCGCATCGAACCCTCCATTCTCAAAGTACCAAGGATCCTTCAGGAGGACGAAGGACATTGCTCTCCGGGGATTCCAGGAATAAAGATTAAGCCTGGAAGGTACAATCATAGTCTTACAGGCTGGGAAGGCCAGCCATACAGCATCCGGAAGAAAATTGATTTTCTCGAGCCATAGTAGAAAGCGCTCAAGAGAACAGTAAAAAATTCGATTCGTTCAGTGCGAGGGGAGCAAAAAAAATAACCCTTAAAATTCATCAGAAGATAAACCCCGTCCCTCTTTGTAATTTTTGTCCCTTTTTAATTCCTATATATATATTCCTATATTGCCGTAATGCGCATGTAATTAATTATTTGCTATCGTTTGCGCATTTACCAGAATCTACGAAATCAATGTATTTCTACCTCTTTTTCATCCTCTAGATGGTTTTGGCATACATTGCTTTCTGCACTTATGTGTAGCCGCAGGATGTCGTTGTACTAGTTTACTGGTTTAGTGGTAGCTCCTGTGTTACACTGGCAGCCAGAACAGTCACTGTGTGCGAGTTAAAGTTACGAGGCGGGATTAACAGGGTACGCGCGGCGAATGAACGGCATTAGGGGAGCGACTAGGGATTGCCGTGAAAGGGATGGAAAACGTGGCAAGCGGAAAGGAGAGAAGCGGAAGTGAAGGTTCTACGATGAGGGCGCAGGTGTAGGTAACTTTGACAAACCGTAAAGCTTTTCCTGTGTACGATTATGGGAGAATTAGCATCGATGGAAATTAGAATAGTCCTACTTCTATACCTATATGTGGTTTGGTATATCATTACCAAATTTCAACTAATGATAATCTCTCCTTTCTAAAGGGCATGATAAATAGTACAGTCATAAACGAAATTCATTAATTTTCTAGAAAGGATATCTACCCATAGTTCTGTTAGAATTTGGTTGACTGATTTGTAAATCAATACGTATACGGGAAATGTTTGATATCGATGTTATTTGTAAATGAAATTTTTTTATTAAATTTAACCAAGTCTGAATTACTTCCACATTTTCTCTTTGTGCTAAGAGGGCACAGGGTCATTGATGTATGTAATAAGAAGATATAGTTTCAAAGGGCATGTCAGTCGCGTTTGGTGAGCATTCATTTGAATAATTTTTATCAAAACTTCAAAACATTGAATGGAGATGCTTTTTTTTTGGTATAGGTTCTTTCTCTTAGAGGGATATTTGTTAATTTGTATTCAATGTATATTCTTTTTAATCGATTGATATTCAGCGCACGAGATGTTATGGGAGATTTCCAAAAATATTAGAGCAAGCATTACTGGATTATTGATTTGGACTAAAGGAGATATTAACATTCAAGAACAAAGCGG
>JARPRG010000064.1:216115-241994 GCA_031001745.1 Hartigia nigra | reverse complement strand
TTCTTATTTTGACACGTATTATATTTTATAATAATTGAATGAAAGGAATTTAAATATTCAATTTATATATATTTAATTCATTCTATTGTATCAATACAATAATATATGTAATATGTCTCTAAGCAAGGATTGACATTTATTTATAAATGTATCGATATGTACGCATGGACGGATACTTCGACTAATATCGTTACTTAAGGAGTTTCACGTAAAATAGAATACGCCCCCGCCCCCCCCCCCCCCCGCCGCCCATCCGATAGCATGGAGGATTAAAACGCACTAAACACTTTAATTAAGTCCGTGGCGGCATAAGCTCGAGCCGTAGAGCACGGCAAAGAGGAGCGTAAAGTTTGTTGTAGCAATTAAACTGGATCCACGAAATTCTAGCGAGGTGCCAAGAACTCGCTTTCACAGCAAGCAAACAAGCGGGAGAAATCAGACAAGAGATCCTTTGTCTCAAAGTTGGCTCATCATCCAGGACGAGAGCAATGGTCACTGTCTAGAAAAGTAGTTAGCTTAATTAACTGGTAGCCGCCCGATAGTTGTCGAAGTCTCACGAGTAAACACGATTAAAATCCAAGAGACCATAAAGTCACGTGATAAAGATAATTCTCAGGAGATGAACGATATTTATTAAGATTAGTTTAACATGTGATCTAAGAAACATTATTTTAACATTTTTTAAAACTGTCTGAATCTCATAAAGTGTCTAAGAACGTGCAGGTGATCCTAAAGAATTAAGATGATTTTTACGATCCTGATGAAATATAGTAGAACAAAGTGCGTAGGTCCTGTATATTATAGGTGGACCCTTTGGACCAAATGTGTCGGTCGGCACAGAAGGTCTTGTATTTATTAGCCCCATTTTTATCCGATATAAAAATGTATTCAGCTGTACGTTAGTGGAAATTACTCCATTTCGCCATCCGTTCTGGCGCGGATAGAGAAATGGAAACGGAACTCGACGGTGCTAAAAAGAACGATTTGTGGCGACGTATAGATTGGGTTAAACTGTTAAGAGAGATCGATACGTACGTTTTATTGTTAGCAGGAATTTATAGGTCCATATCTTACGACATTTGCAGAGGAACACTTCCGTAGTTGCTATTGTATTTAACACCGTCTGTGAACAAAGCCTTACGTTTACAAATGTTTTCCTTCAAATTTCTTATCGCAACTATCTCGCTACGGTTTTATGAAATTTTTGTGAGGCTCTTCATGAAACACTAAAAAGTATTTATGAACGGGCAGAATATATCGTGCGGTAACGTAACTAGTCCCGCTAGTGGATCTGAAAAATTAGTGTGTAAAAGTATCCTGTAAACATGTCACCAGGACGCACTTTTAGGGTCCTCCAGGATGGGATTCCTTGAAGCGCAACCGAGGATCATCATTCATCCAATCCTCATGATACATTGTCTCACCGTCCATTCCACCCCAGGTCACTTATTCCCGCCCTCTCATAACCGGTGGTGTCTTTTATTATATGGCCCACTGTCCAGTGGTTCACTTGAGGTTTGAGGGTGGACGGAGGAAGCGGAAGTTGCGCATGGAAGAAACGGTACGAAAAAGGCTGGGGACAAACGCGCATTAGAGACACAAAATATGACGCCCAGCGGGGTCACACGCCCGTGAAACTTACGACCCTTTCTACGGTCCAGCAAAGCAAAGCTCGCAACCTGACGTTTATGGGAGCTTGACGTACATACCACTTCCGTTGAAATCATCTAAATAATGCTCCGTTCCGGATATAACGTAGTGCACACGAGTGATCACAAATTACAAATTATTCTAATAAGGAACATAAAAAATTTTGAATAAAACAATAGAGGTACCATAAATCATTTACGATTTAAGCGTCGATTAGCATGGTCAAAAAAGTGTCAGAGAGACAAAAATGCATCAGAATAGAATTCGTAGTCCCATAATAAATACACACCTACGCGTATATCTCTGGGAAACACCGTGAAAAAATTAAATCGTGCGCATAACAACGTATGGTATACCAATGGGATATCTCACGAAAGTAAAAACCTTAAAGCTTGCTTATCTATGGGGCTTTAGCAGGGTATATTCATACTTGCATTGTGGGCACTTGGGATGGGTCCACCTCTTGTTTTAGGGGGTCCTACAGCTCGGGGTAGAACACATTCGAGAGACATAGCGCTCCCATAAATAAGGGATGGAGTCCAGGCCACCCCAACCGAATTGCAGAGCTCGATGTACGCGTGGATGTAGAAGCATGCAGCAGTGAACAAGCGGATATAAATACAACGGGACGTTTAGGGATATTAGGATTGGAGAGGGTGACCCATCGTAATATGGTAGCTGCCCAGTACTACGTGAGTCGGGATAAATTTCGGTGAGATAAGGTCAAATTCAAATAAATAAGGAGACACTTTCCACTTCACTATTGAATTATGCAAATTTTTTAATTGATACGTTCTCCAACCACGAATTCATTTTATTATGATCTTTATGGACTATAATTGAACCACGTATTCTCGACTACTATCTTCCTAAAATAATGAGAAGTACTATGAGGCTTGGCGATAAAATAAATCAAGTAAAAATAGCGAAATGGGTGGGTGCTTAAAGAGAAATGGCGATGACCCTGAAGATGATCAGAAGCGAGCTAACAACATTAACGTTCAAAATCTTGGATCTTTGAAATTCTGAACGTGAAGTATCGCCGATATCAAGGATATATATAGTTATAGTTCCAGATATAACACTAAAGTTTACTACCGAACGATAGATTCTTTGTATCTGCAGCCGCATAATTCCCTCTCCTACACTTTCCCTAAGAGAACGTTTCCTCCGCATGGAAAGTGGATTACATTATACGATAAAATTCAATCTTTACGATTTCTTATAAAACAAAAACCTATTAGATAACTTCGCCCAGATACTATATATATATATATATATATATATATATATAGTATCAGATATATATGTATATACATATATATATCACGTGATCCAGATATACACAAATGTCAATTCATTCTCGCATGAATACAAAGCAGAAGAGACGTTTTCTCGGATAACCGATTCTTAGGAAACTTCCTAAGAAGGACCAACTCCCAATGTTCCACGTGAAAGTAGTGGCTTGAAGCACGTGTCAAAGTCGTGATAAGGATTACCAAGAAATTGTCAAGACAACTGGAATCGATCCTTATCAGTTTCCAGCAAGCTTCAAACAATATATCTCACGTCAAAACTGATTAATATATATGTATATCGCGATGAATAATGGACGACGGCTAAACTTAACTGAACCTTACCTAACCACTCTAGTTGCTAATGTAATAATGGCTCCATTTACCCCTTACAGTATTATATAGCATAGTACGTGTGGTACACGCAAAATTCTTAGCTTACGTATCAAAAGGCCAAAGACCTCGAAATTCAAGAATAATACCCTACAGTCTATAGTCTACGACTGTGAGGCAAGGAGATAATCAGAATGCGCCGTCGCGACAACAGAGGCCTGGAGCACATTCTGGACAAATTACATTTATATCTGATCAAAGGAAGTCAAGATACTGTGGTGTACCTTCGAGGTAGTAGAACCGAGTCTAGATATTTTCTCGAGCTTGGGAACATTTCCAGGTCGTTTTACGTCAGTCACAGTTATTTATATATGTATATAACAATATAGTAGGGTAGATGTACCATTTTTAGTTACCTTAGTACCGTATGTGGCAATCAAACTGATCCATTTGTAACCGTATAACTTCATTATTAATATGAAAATATAATAGATTAATGGCATCAGAATTGGGCAAAAGCTTGGACAAGTATAGCCAAAAGTAGCTGACCACAAATGGTACATTTACCCTACACTTCTATTTTTAAATTCTATTTAGAATCGTCCATCATTTTATTTTGTAACGTTTATACATAATTATGGGCTATGTTAGTATACGAGTATACGAACGCTACAGGATATGATCACGAGTTAAGTATTTGGCATTTGTTAATGAGAACGGGAATTAGCAAGGTGAATGAACTCCATGATCCTATAATGGGAATATTATCTGACGGATGATGGTTCCGGTATTATTATTCTGCTTGGCTGTTTTTCATATGGGTTTGGATATATACCGAGATAGATAGAGATCCGTATTTGAAATGGTAACGTCATGGGGAAGAATAGGGTGTAGGTATATCACTTCTTCGTCTCGCAACCGGTAGCTATCTCGAAAACGTCACAGCGAATGTCTACAATTTATTGTCCGATTTTGGCAACCGAAAGCGTTTATTCTGTCGTTCTCTATGGACTGGTTGCTACGCGCAACGCTCCTTTCTTTTTCCACTATGAAGAAAATGGGAACGAAATGGCGCGCAATACCCACGAGAATGAGCTCTAGATTTTCCGGAATGAGATTACTTGATGCGATATCTCCGTCAGTAACACGTACCTGCTCATGCAGATCTTACTGCAGGGGTAGATATTTTTGGTGGGTCCAAGAGACTAGATTGTCTTTCGTTATACTCATCCTTTTTGTCCGGTAAGCGTGTCAAGTAATCTCTAAGGAAATCTAACGGACTAACCCACTGGACCTAACCATAGTACGTATGCAGTACTGTATATGTATATACGTATACCAACTGTCTCCCCTTGACAATTGAGCCATGTATATGCCTTCGTTTATTATTCAGATGGGTTATTCCGAGTGGCTGTCTTATACCGTCACGTGTTAGAGGATAAGACTTGAACTATTTATCGAAGTCGAACTGCTCTGATTTCATTACGATTGTCCTAGTATGTACTACGCAAATCCATAGCCGTGGTTCTCATCACAACTATTGTAGATAAATAAAGCGAATAAGTCATTTAGAAAATATATAATACCTGTATAACAGTTGTTACGTGGTTGACGATTTTAAATGAACAAAAAATGTGTTTGATCGATAGTTCCTATTTTTTGGATAATTTTTTTGATTTAGCAGAGATTCAATGTTTTATTGTTCTAGTATTTGATTCTAAAAAAACTGTATTTCATCGTGTGAGAACCTTTGCGTAATGTCACAAAACGATCCTATTATGGTTCATATATTATTACGAACGGCATATAGAATATTCTCAGTAGTGTTGTAAAGCTGTATCCGTATAGGTAGAATAGGTACTATAGGCAGGAACAAAAAGTTCCCATAAATAGTCTTCAGACGAAGGAATGCCCCTTGCACTCGAGATTACTATCGACTTGGGAATCGGATTTTGGGGGAAAGTCTGTCCCTGTTCGATTACCAATGAGACGAATGAGGGCAGGTGGGACATTGATTTTGAGAGATTGCTTTTGGGCTCTCCATCACGCCTGCGTATAGATTTCATATGCATGCGGTTATCACGCATCGTGAATACAGAACGCTGCGCCTACTCCGCACGTCCTGTTAAGCATTTCCGAAAGCGTTATGTTTTCCACATTTTTGTAATTCCTTTTTTTTCTATTTTTATACAATCGGATGCTTATCGTGCGAAGCACTTTTTTGACGTGCGCATTTGATTTCGATGCTTTACAGCCCCTTCTCCATGGCTATACAAGGAAGCACTTTTGGCTTTAATCTACGACTGAAATTGCTCTTACTCCAAGTAATTTATGTAAACACGCTTCTTACTAGGAATAGCACTTTATAATATCAGATATAAAATCCCATTTCGTTCCAGCCGACGGCTTACGATCGTCGTACCTTTAAATTCCAATTAAGCGGCGCATCTTGCGGAGAAAGTTAATAGCTGTTAATAGCCGATTATTACGGCCTAATTACAATTAATACTACGCTCTGTATAATTATAGATCCACCACGTGGAACTACAGTTTTCAAGTCCACTTGACGCCTCGACAGTCTGTATACATATATATAGCCTAGCGTACCAAGGGCAACGAATAATTTTCGATACCTCTCCTGATGGATTTTAATTATTTCACCTGCGGAATGTTCGATCATTAATTAAGATTACGACTGAACACATGGCTCGTACGAGATGATAAAACGATTAGCACAAATATGAGCTGTCAATTTTTATTCTTATATTAATAGACTGTATGGACTTATGCGTCCTGAAAGTGTAACAAGAACAGTGACTATGAATATTTCAGTCGAACAAAATCTTCCCTACGTTTACTTGCCAATCGATAACCGTGAGGGAGTAAGGGAAAGAGAAAAGGAGAAAATAAACCAAGACAGTTCTGACTCCATCAAAGACAAAAGGTTTCCACGATTTTCATCCATCGACTTTTGTTATTGCATCCAACAGACAGAGACCGCAACAGGGTGGTTGAATCCTGGAGGGCAGCAATTTTATTCGGCTGACTCCGTACTTGAATCCAGCATTTACGACCACCTTGCACGAATAAGTTATCTCCGGCCGTGTCACACCTTGGGAGAGTCTCGTGCAATGGCGAGAAAATTCGCACGAATCCACGAGACGAGATGCGAAGACGAGAGAGAGTAGTAGACAAGACACCAAGGAACACTGGACTGTGTTGGCGTTACCGGTTGCCACGAAAAGGACGGAATCATGAAGTATTTATAGGGGGCTGCCTTTTATCTACAGGGTGTACCGCTTCGAATAATTTCGAAAGCTAATTCTAAATAAATAATAACGCTTGAATATGTATTTCTATTAAAAAATTATGTATCATAATGTAATTAGTTTTTAAGTCACAATCGATGTCTTGGTAAAATCATTCCTTCCGAAGTTTGAGAGATTGGTCAACGCGTTAAATTTGGGCACCCTTTGCATACAAGCGAAATGCGAGTCCCGAAGTGGTCGCGGGTGTAGCCAGTCGTATGATGAGAATCGCGATAAAGCCTTTGGCGAAGATCGCATCTGTCTTTTATTTGTAGCTTCCAGTACGAATGGTCGTTCGATCAATACTTGAAAAGCTGAAAGATAGAAGAGAATAATTTATGCGCGACGTTAACCTGCACCTTTGATAGAGGAATGTGATTTGGGTTTCCTATCTTCTTACGTACAGCTTAGCTTTGTACTATACGTACGTACTGGCGAGAATATCGAATTTGTATTGCAGCTCGATTATCTTGGGATTTTTGTAATATGAAGAGAAACCAAAAAAAAGGAAGAGTAAAATAAAGTACCTTATCCATTGAATTTACGTCTTGGTTATCGGATATCTCACTATCAGTATTTGTGTACGCTATTCGGGCACGTGCGTAGCTTCAGAATGATGTAGAAATCGTATGCATCTATCCGGTGCTTGGAAACATTAATACCTTAGCCATAATAAAAAAAAGATAATATCAAACGAGATCCGTACAATCCTTAAACATTACCCAGTAATGTAGTATAAGACATATCGAGATGGGCATTTGAGGTAAAAATATTTTCATGGAGATACCAACAGACAGATAGTGGGGATAGAAGAGATATACCCATTCAAGGTTAGGAAAGTTTTACAAAAGTAACTCTGCACTTACGTATGGAAAACTTGCGTAATTAATTGCATTAACGTAACTTCCCTTCACGCCAAAGGGTTAAACACGTAGATGACTCTTCGGGGAGCTGCGGAAAATGATGCTTTATTGCGTTATTTAACTTTTTTTTTTATCTGCCCCGCTCCTCGTGAATTTCTTACACCTCATGAAACCATCCAGTTTCAAGATACACGTGGAAACTATATATATATACACATACACTCCGATCCAAAGTTTCGATTACTTCTGAGAAGTGACTGATTAGTGGGATTAGCACAGTGTCTGTATCTGTTCCATGCAACATAGACAGTCGACAATTATCTTTGATTGCACTCCACTCACCAATCTATTATTTAACGAGCAATTCCCAGTATCTATATTGGTACTGTACATTTGCGTATGTGACCTTGCGTTAATTAGATCACTCAGCGAGCTATTAACGATAGCTCGATCAGTTCATGGAGACTGTAATTCGTCAATCAGCATTGACTATTACGAGCTGCATAAATTACACGTATAAATACACCCAAGGAAACTTAAGGAGTACTTAACTCAGTGGGCGGCGAGTTATTGCGTTATTTGCGATAAATAACGAATAACATCGCGGCGCTCGGCGCTTAGCTAGATAATCTGGTAATCCTCTTATACGTTTGGCCGTAACAGACCCCACCTACTAATTTCACCTACGTGAACACTTTCGTCGGTATACCCTCGATTAGCATAAGTAACGACTCCCCAATTGACGGTACGAATATAAACAGTTAAAATAAAATGCACTTTATCCTCAATAAGCTTAATACAGATAATGCAACTCCGTTTAATAACGCAGAAACATGTCACCGGTGCAATTATGCATTATCTAAGAGGTTCGAAAAGGTCGTGGCAAAAAAGTTCTCGACATCTGACCACGTACACGTGGGATCCACTTCGCGAAAATGAAGACGCCTCCACAGTTGCTTTTCGCCTTTCAAACTGCAGCCACCTCCGCGATTACAAAGCACGTCCACCTACATGCATTTAGCGTGGAACACCTTTGGCCGGTGTTGCTTACACTCACCACGTCCGACTCTCCGTCTATAATTCTTTCTTATATACCTTACGACTAAGTGGCTGGATAAACGCACGTAAATACCGGTAAGGTCAGACTCACTGACTCACCTTATGCTCCGGACCTTTAATGCCAGGGAAACATTCGGCATTAACTCGCCACGGCAGCCGCCGGGCTCGAGAGCCACGATCCTGTGTACTCGGCTGAATCCTTGTGTCGTGCCCACCTTGCTGATCATATCTTCGCCAATTACTGGCCCTTCGGAGGCTCTAATGACTGCAAACAGGAATCGCCATAGGCTCGTTTGTTTTCGGCAGTGACGTAGCCAAGAAATAGCCACGATCTTATATCGACCCGGATGAGAAAGATTGAACGTGACTCAGAGATTTTTCAACGTCTGTTTATTACACTTCGTTCGACGTATCTGGCCATAGACGGAGTTACAATGGTGAAAATGAAAATAGACGATGTTACGTGCTGCTCTTCAATTCTTTTTAATGTCAGACGACACATAGTCGTGTATCTTTGATACGCTATTCCTTGCGTGAAACCGGATTCAATATTTTATTTATAGCTGTATATCAGTTTGTCTATTTTTTTCAAGCTGAGACTCGTTCCTTTTGCTATCGTTACGTAAGACGAGATAACTGATCCAAAAATCAATGATTTATTTATCTTACGATAGTACGCACTTACGTATTGAACGAAACACGGAAAGCTGTAGTTTCGATGAAATACCTGGGAATATCTTGTATGATATTTTAACGTGTAGACACATTATGCGTAATGCACTTTGCAAAGCCGTTGCTATGAAACACGAACGCCCGGCGAAAGGTACTTGAATTTTTTAGTCTACCATTTTCATAATCCTATTAGTTCACTCGGTATAATCTAGTATTAGAGAAAATCCCTGATATAGTGTAATTCAATGCATTATTTTACATGTAACAAGCATCGAGTGGAATCGCGATAAAAGCCACACATAAAATTACCCATCTGTATAGGAACTAGGTTATCGAAAATCAAGATGCGTTAGGCTCGTATATACCAACATTATCTCGATGGCTTTATTCGTCGTTCATTGCACGCTCATGCACGTTTCGCCATTTTCTAGACATAGTACAGCCATATTCTCTTATCGAAAACTCCTAAGTATAAGCATTAAGGAACCATATGAGTTGTTCTTTATGTCAATATTCACGAGATCTAGGATTATTTTCTTTTCCCTATATTTTTCAATTACAATGTATATGCAAATATGTTCATATCTGTATCGCAAGCGGTTAAACTCATAAAGATATTATAATACGATAAAAGACCGCTTTCATATCGTGACGATGTATCCAGTTCCAGTTATTCTCATATGAGTCCAGCCTACGAGCTATCAACGTTGAGGGAATTGAAGAAAATTACACTGGGGGCGTGAAAAAGGTTAAGGGTCGCACATTTGCATCAATCATCAAGTATGCAGGTAGCCGAGTGTGTGGTCGCGTCTACGTTCCTAGTATGACAGAGTGCGAGTCCTATTACCGGGGATTAATTTGCCAACTAGACGTCGTAAAGCTATATGACGTTTAATTAATTCGAGTCAACGAGGGTCTGAGTTTCGCTTGACCTCAAAATAATTTGGTCACTCCCTCGGACAAGATAAAGCATGACCGAGCATCTCGGCGAGCACTTCGAAAGCTGCTCCCCAAAACCGCGACCCTTTTGAAAGTCGTAAAGTTGCAAGTCGTAGTAAAATACTCCTGGTCGTAAGGTCACCATAAACCGATTGCTGTCAAGTCTACCGTGCGTTGGTTTAGTTAATTTTCTTGAATGACCCTTAAAGCATAGAAAAATCCCTATGGATGATAAGGGAGTACGACGTACCTACCACTACGCGAATAAGAGACTAGACGTGGTTATAAAGTTTGCGTTTCATCGTAACTAAATCTTTACGAGGGAAGATATCATGTGGATTGCGAATTTTCACAAGGGATGGTGAGAGGGGGCTAGAGCGAATTCAAGTTTAAGGATTTACTGTCTGTTGCACTTTACGACTTGGTATAGGCTTGAGAATGGTTGGAAATTTATTCTGGAAGGTGACATTGTGCAGAATTACGTAATGTCCTACGCATGAAATAGTACAATCCCGATATAAATTTTCTTTTATAAATCTAGGATCTAGATAGAGTTTCCCACTAGGCCAGTACAGACCTAGTTAAGATCTCAAGAAGCTCCTGGATTTTCATAATGAAATTTCTACTACAGAAATACGTGAACTGCCATACTTTTTAATTCATCGAAAATGTTCTAGAATTCGTTGTTCTACGGTTGGTATTACTTCTTACTAATGAAACATTCGCACGGTGAGTTATCTTTGGAGAGACTGCAGTGTTGTGCGTGTATCAAAAGGATTTGCCATTCTGTTCTCTATCAGTTGCGAAACGATAACTTCTTGCAATTTAATCAAAAGTTATTCACGGTTGGACGATCCCATTCGTGATAACGCGTTTCTGCTCAACGTCACTGGAATATATTTCCTTTAGCCACTGAAGGAATAAACCAGCACAGAATAGCTACAATAACTGCTTTCTCAGGACGCTATACTTCCCATAACCTTTACTAATGCCGCGATACGCTAAGCATACTGCCGCTACACTCCTTCCTACAAATGCAGAAATCTTGTCGTTGCGAACTTTTCAAGAGTCGCAGGATGATCATAAAGAACCTGCTATTTTGAATAGTACATTTCGTAGCATTGCTCCAGGAGCAAGGTCGTCCAGGAAGAATTGGCTCTGAACAAAGATTGACGCTCCCAGAGCTCTGCGGTGTAATGAAATCCCCACTGATCAGAGACAATACTTACGCCAGCATGCATGTACAGTAGAACGATGCAGTTTATGAAGCGATTAGTTTTAATGTAGTGTCTAATTTCTTCGAAAAGTATTACCTGGGCCTCTGTGGTTTTCGCAAGATAAATGTCACCGCGTACAGAAGCGTGTAGAGATCCTTGCATTTACCTGTTTGAACAACATCTCGCCCTATGATAATCACTTTTGTCACGAAGTAGCTATAACTGCATACTACCCGAGCCATTATACCAGACTATCTGACTATCCTTTGAGAGCGCAGGCTCGATATCGTGAATCTGCAGAACTAGGTACCTAGCTTACGATAAATTATCGGAAATGTGATAAATTCAGAGCCTTTTTTAGACTACACGATAAGCACTGATACAACGAAGCCATTATGATTAGACATTCGAGAATCAGACGATATAATAATATAATTAAGGATTTTCAAGAATTTTCGAAAAAAAAGTAGAATATTCTGCACTCGAAGAAAGTGCAGAAAGTACAGTGCCGGTACCGGAAGTAAATATATTCCGGGCATGGGAGAAAGCGCGGAACTGTGAACTTTTGAATTATAAAAGGAGAGTGCCTCGTAAAAGGGGTGCTTCTACCGGAGGGTATAAGGGGTGGGTGCACTTTGTGCATCATTTTTGTAGTAGTGAGGTAGTCACAAGAGACTGGGAAAACGTCACTCATTGTCGCGCTATTGTTAAAAGCAATATGGCGGATCCAGAGTGTTCAGCAAATTTGAGCTTCTGTTTAATAGAGGGTGGGTTTCGTGAGAGATGCGAAATACCAAGAGACATTAGTGTGCGAGGGATGGAGTGGAGGATGACGTGGGATCTAAAGGATGCAAGATAATATAGGGAGATATATGAGAACACTGGCGATATATTATTTAGGTCGACGACAATATTAAAAAATTCTGTTTACGTTATACCTTCGTGGAGCACAGTTTTTCACGATTGATTAATACGACCACAGGATGCACATGTAGATATCAAAAATTGATCAATACTCCTATACTATATGTATATATATATTTCAATTTTGCTCATCGTACCTATCTATTTCTATACATAGAGTGTCATATTAATTTTTCAACGATATTACCCATATCGCATCACTGTTATTCTTGACTGGTATTCAACCCACCAGAACACAGAACTAACCGAGCTCAAACGATTTATGAAAGGATTAAGGAAAATCGTAATATATTTATTTCTCAATTTCACGTCTGAGCATTTAAGCTCTTGAACTAGTAATAATAGGTGATCTCGCTTATGACACTAATTATTACTAGGATCCGTAATCCCATTTGAGCAGTGAGAACGTATTATTTGTACAAGTGAAATTACGCCGTTGCACTTCAAGAAATTTATTTCCGCATTTAGTATTTGCTGTAGCATATGTACGTATGAAAATTGATATTTAATATTCAAAGAAATCTCTACTACAGAAGCTTCTATAGAAGCATGTAAAACAATATGAGGTAAACGTACTTGAATATAAATCGGAAAAGAAGTATTCTTAACATTATTTATAGTTCATTGATCCTTAATGTTTCAATTCAAAATTAGGAGAAGCAGATGAGGATCAGGCTCGATAAGGAGCAGAAGAAATTCAATAAGAGGGAAAGAAAGATGAACAAGGAACAGATGGACATGAGGGTAGATACTTACACGTGGAGAGGGTACGAAGAGGGTGAGAAAGTGGGAAAGATAGTGGTAGTAGAAGAAATAACAGTGAATTGTCAGATAGGATTATCAAAATGGAGCGTCTGCGTGCTGCCGTCGTATAAAATATTTTCGCCGGATGTGGATGTGGAACCATGGAGGTTTTTGAATTATTAGCCGAATGGGGAAATATAATGGAAAAATACTGTCAACGGTATTGGAAGGTTGAACGCAATGTTGTCACCTAGCTGGAAAATAAATGTTGAGAATATCGCGTAATCCGGAAAGAAGTATCCGTAGAGACGATGTTTTTAATAGGAAACCGTGATACTCTGGGTTTGCCAAAGAATATACATATATATATATAGATATATAGTATAAGGAATAATTCTGTCGAGTAGTCAGTAGCTTACTATTTAAACCTTAATGAGGACATCACTGAATCATTTAATGCCTCGGGTATCTTCCGCGAGAACTTTGTAAATCCATGGAACGTCGAGCGAATCTCCTCAGCTCACCGCTCTGCAACGCGGAGCTCTAAGATCTCCAATTAATTATAGTTGTTAATTAGTCGGCACTAAGTTGAGTTGTATCGGCGGTCTCCTCGGTCCATTACCTTCTCCGCTTGGTATTTGCAAGGAGAGGCCGCTCATACAACATTCAACATCGTGTACACCCGATCTACCTGTATCTAAGTCTAACCTAACTACGTATGACTTACGATTCACGTAAGTGGTCTTGCGTTTTAGCAACTTTGTTTGATAGAATCGATAGCGTCAAAGGGTCTACCTTTCTCATTAGCACTTATACCCGTTAAAGTCTTGAACGTCCAGAAGAGCCTAGGGGTCTTTTCAAAACTTGGTACTTCAATTATGGTTACCATATTTGATCTATGGCGAATGGCCTATATCTATAACTCATGAGAGAGGTATTATAATTTTATACATCATTCAGCAAGTTCAGAACAGTACGAAGGGTATTCTTTGCTTTGGGTATAATTTGGATGTTCTACATATGGTATAGTAGAAAATCGTTACTGTCGTCGGTACAATCGAACGTTGGATATTTCCGTGTTACGTGCTCTGTCATATAATACCGTTCAAGCGCTAAATCACTAGACAATGTAATGCATCTTAGGAAGTGCGTACAGCATCACGTTCGTGTAAGGGAATGAGATAGCGAGATGTACCGTAGGTGGAATATACATATATCACAGAAGCCCCGTCATCCATAAGAACATGTATCATCCTTGCTGCAGGAGTGTTACGCCGTATGTGGTTACAATACCTAAGTCGAGGAAGCGATGGCTACAAACATGTAAAGAATTATAATGTTTGATTGACACTAATAAATAAACGTTATAATGTGATTGCCTGGATCCCATTCGTTATAATTAATTTCTTGATTGGAGCGCCAGGAAGCATGTGAGGATTACAAATTTCGGATATATTAAAAGTTCTGATCAGGAATCGAACCTGATACCTACGGACTGCCGTCGCAAGTCAGGGCAATAATCATTGTGCCACTGTTCGTCCTGACAAGTCCTGTTTATAATTTTTTAGTAATTTCTAAACGGTGCATTAAAAATAACTTTGTCTTCCTAAAAACTAAGTATATTGATTTTTTCGTATTTTATATCGATAATCTTGAAATCGATGATATTCCAGCTAGCAATATAGCGTTAGGTCCTAAACATCTGTTACCAGAGATAAATCGGTGCCAAATGTTATGAAAGAAGTGCCAAGAATTCGCTGCACGTATTCTGGATATCGTTTCCCATAATCCGTTGTGAAAATAGTCTCATTAGTTTAGAGAACAGTGAAAATCCTTATTCACTTTAGAAATACATTTCACGATTCATCGTTCTCGACTCTGTCTCTAATTCTTCTTTAACACGTAGTACATACATATATCCAATTCTGGCGCAGCGCTTTTCATCAAGCATAAACTTCCGTATAGTAATTACGTCAACCGCCACATCAACATACGGCATAAATGCCAATCGGAGAAAATCAGCAACGCAAATTCACCAGCAATGTCAACGAAGTACAGGTAAACTTTATCATAACGTCCTATACCTACTACGTACTTTACCTTCAGTTTTAGACCGTTGCACTACGATGATCATGGGGTCGTAGCAGCAGCGTTGCTACTGTAGAATCTCATCTATCGTATTTAAGAAAGATAACAGGCGAACGTCGCGCCATGCTAACAAATAGAAAAGAGAAGTCGTTATCCACAGAAGAGCAACAAGCTGCCTTTAATAGCATTATAATGAGTTTGCCTTGATCAAGTTACAACAATATAACCAAGATAACTTTCAACAACTGCTGGAAGTTTAAACAAAATTTTGAGCAAGAAATCCAGCTAACTATCATCATTGAGGCATAAGAAATAAATTGCATAAAGGACCAGTAACGAATAAACTAAGATATGTAATGCGTGTTCAAGTCAGTTTGGAACTTATGATCTATGCAATAGATGTTTCTACTTTCAGCTATAGTCATCAGTGATACAGTGAACAATGAAACAAAAAATCATTGGAATCGAGGACAAGACGATTATAGTCCCAAGAGAATTGGAGTTGAGTATAATTTTTTTAATCCTTTGTAAAGCGAATATCGGCGATGCGATTAAACGATAATATTAGCGAATCTACTTCAGCAACAGAGTCCTTGGAATTCAGGCAAAAAGATTCGCCGTCGATCTAGCTGGTAAAATGTTTGAAAACCCTTTAGCGCGCATTAGCGGACCCTTTGTGGAGTGTAAAATAGCGCGTCCGGGTGCAGCGCGCTTCACGCGCTTCTTTGTTGCGTCGCACAATGAAGGATGCAACCTTTGTGAGGAAAAATAGGACACAGTGTGTATGGAGGAAGCAGATACGCGGAGGTAGGAGTGGCGGTTTAATACTCTTTGTGGAAGTAATGCACGTGCGATCTCGAGTACCCTGCCGAGGAGTTACGTATATACTTTCTCAAGCATCTCGAACAATAAGTAGGTCTCCAATGAGGTGCCCATGAGGATTCACCTTTTGATAAATCTTACAGCAGCCGCCATCTTTGCTTAGAAAAAAAAATGTGAACCACCCTAATCCTGATCAACCCTATTGATAATAAAATTGACATAGTATATATCAACAGAGATTTTGATACGCCCTTATTAATTATCTACGAATCAAGTAGGTAATAAATAACTTAAGTATCGAATACTATACGCATGTTCAGCTAGAAAAGGTATCAGGAGAACAGCTGAGTAACTGTAGAATAAAACTGGATTGGAATGTAGCTGGCTACTAATAAGGTAATAGGTGTTACAATACTGAAGAGATAAATGTATGAGTAACAATACTCGAGTAAAGGAAATCACGAATGTCACGATCGTGTATAATTGCTATAGATTTATATTGCATGCATGTAGATATGCAATAACAATAGGTTGTTTTGTAATGTTTATTCCGCGTGTACTGGATGCATTTTGAAAGACCTTGTATTTCGCAGAAGAAAAATAATACGTTCACTCGACGAGTGAAACTGACCGTTCAATTATCGTTGGTGTAGCTATTTTAATGTACATGGGGTAGGCAACGGTGCGTGGAGACTCGAGGTTGGTGAGCGTCGTGTATTTCAAGTTAAGGTGGGTTGGCTCTTCACCATTGATTGTATTTAGTAAATCGAAGGGGTCGGCACGATAGGGGTGACATACGGTCACTTTAACAAAGCACAGGGCTGACAAAGAGCTTTGTTTTTTAGATTGGGTGTTGGTGGATTCAATGTGAATGACACAATGCTATTCAAGCCTGATATAATTGCCGTACTTTCGAATCGAAATTTAAATTGACTTTTATTGACGAAGTCGGTATCAAGATGGGAGAGATTTTTTTTCTCAGTATACAAATACTGAAGATGGTTATTTTAATCAAGTAACGTTTTACAAGTAAGACTGCATTGTTCAATTAAATAAAACAAAACTTTTTAAAATTAACACAACAATGTAGTCGAATGCAATATGCAGTTTATACTTTATCAAGGATACCTCTGTGGTACCTTATAAATTTCAAGAAGATGCATGAAGTCGCTTTCGCGCCAGGATAGAATCCGTATCTAATTGAAATCAGATAACCAAGCGTTAGAGTATTCTAATCTCTTGGTTATAAAGTTTTACAGACTGTAAATAAGGCAGTGAATACTTCTCACGAATGTGATTTGACGAATTCCTGTTTTAAAAAATCTCCACCTGATTATCCAAAGTTATTCTCCATTCGTCATTAGCAGTGGTGAGTGTTCGATATCTGAACGATTCCACAAAACAATAAATTGTCATAAATACCAATGTAAGATAGAAATACACGAGAATCTTGAGATACCATCTCATAGTGAAACGGCATTCTTTTGTCCATATACAGTAGAAAGATACCAAGAATATAATACATATATAGATATACACTTTCGCATGTTTTTTTATAGCGTATGAAAGGAAGAACTTTGTACTGGATATAAATAACATCTATTCTGAGAAACATTGTTTTGGGTTCATCGTAGAGTCACATCGCATGCCGCTTCGATACATAAATATCGGCGGCTGGAGATTAGAAACGAGAGAATGGAGACTGAAGAACGGGGATGTTTTCGAGACGTGAAATTCGTATTTACACGTAGTAGACTTTACGTAGCCATTTTGGAATATATCGCGGAACGTATCTAGTGGACGCAGGCCGGCCGACAATTTTCTTTCGGTATACGAGAGGAGGATTTTCGTAGAGAGGCAGCAACTACCTACCCTTTATAATCCTAAAAAATGGTTCCCAGCAGTAATTCACTGACCCCGGCGCCTGGTGGCAGGGCGGTTGCGCTTTATAAATACTACTATGATTTATTTATCGTATTGGTTCTGTTAATAATGATTTGTTGCTTCGGTGGTAAAGCGCCACAGGGCTCTCCAGTCTCCTGCGTTCTACGTTTACGTGGGTGGACGTAGATTATAGTTCAAGTTACGTTAGGACAATAAGAGTGTCTTCTATATAGTCTACGAGCAACGAACTACACGAAGGCTCACTCTACCTAGTCTAGATTTACCCTACGTATTCCAGATAAAGCTGAAAATACTTGAGCTTTCGAGAAATTTCTAGTCTCATCTAGAAATAAAATATCTGCGTTATTTTTTTATTTTTTATTGTTAAGTGTCTTTTTTGCTGTAGCACTATAATAGTACTTATATTCCATTGTCTATACTTACACGTATACACGTATGCTTCGGGTAAAGAGTCTCGGTCGGCCTTTGCCTGTACCGCCGGTTGCCTATACTTGGCGCGAGAATCAACTGAGTCTCTTGATTTTGTAGCTTGAACAATTTTCTGGGGAAAATAAAATTGTTAATATCACGTAAACGCCGTGTGTTAATTTTTAATCCAAAAAGTTTACACTGGAAAAAATGATTTTGGATTTCCTTTATTTACGTCTTGCTGAATAAATATTTGACGTGGTCATTGCGGGCTTGGAATTACTGGAAGTAGGTAAGACCTCACCTCCGTGGTGAGCCGGATGCCATATATACACAGTAGAAAACTGGAGGTGGAGACAGCATATTTGATTTATCATTAATAAAATGAAGGTTACGCTTCGCCAATGTCCACGGAAGAAAAGTCAAACATATATTATAGATAGATATTAAAGACGCCACGTTGGCTCTCACTCATAGACATAGACAATGGAAACCCATGTCATGATATGTGTACATTCGTTTCATAGAATTCCTGCTTACACTCAGAGATATTTATGTTCATAGAAAATGCATTTTTTTGTCTTATACGAATTATTAAATTTGTAACATTTTCCTGTCTTTAATCGAATTGAACTTATTTTCAAAGTTTTTATATTATTCCGTATTGCTTTGCATTTATAATAAAAAATGGAGATTTTTAAACGGTTAGTAATTTGTATAATAAATACCTATGTACACAGAATGGTGATTTAATGATAATACATAAATATATTATGAAATGAGCCTCTTGACATTAGTCCTTTGAGTTCTTTCCATGTCTCGCACGTACCATGCATATATCACTTCCGGGTTGTTTACAGGGTAAATATTAGCTATAGCTGTATTATTCGTTTCTCAAGAAAACTGATGGTAGTAGGTCACAGCACGTATGAGTGAGCATTCATAATAAAGTAGAATTGATTCTTTTGTAAATATTTTGCCTTATAAATTGTATATATATACAACTGGCTTAGAATGTTGGAATATTCAACATATATGACCTGCTTGCTCATTAGCAAATTGCAAGTTTCATATCAGCTTATTGTTTTCTGCTTCGTTAATATTATTACTTAATGATGATAGAGACTTACAATTACCCAGAAGGTCTCTCTACGATTACCATACATGTCAGTTAATGCTGGCCATTTCGACTAACACAATGGACACGAGATATAGCATTAATCGCATCAGAACTTCCTATGGCATATATGCATCTATGATAGTAATGCACAGATAGAGTATGTAATTCTGATCAAAGGACAGCTTCCATTCCACATCGAGGGCTAATACATTCCTGTCTACGGAGATTACGTAAAGGGTCAAAACAGAATTAGCCAAATTAATGTGTATACGTCATAAAATGATATGGTTTAATCGAAAATATTATTGCCTCAAATGAATAAACCTGCGTTACTAAAAAATTCTAGCAATTGCTGTTATAATCTGCCAATAATTGAAATTCGATTTGCGTGAATGACCCATAGAAGGATTTTCGAAAGCGTAAATGGAGCAACGATAAAGAAATGCCAACAATGGCTAATTCAATTTCACGGGCCCTTTGCGAGCTAATTTGAATAATTTATTGAAAATATTCATTGTGTGTCATCGGCAGAAAAATTAATCAGGAATCGATTATATCGTAGAGGAGGGCCCACTCTCTCATTTTCCATCCTACTATGCTTTCCGATAGAAGTACGTACTTCTTTGTCCATTGATGGATGAATAGCAGTTGGGGATGCAGATGGAAAATTCGAAATCCGCTCTCGAACATCCTATTGGCATTTTATTAAGAACTGCTGTGAATATGCCCTAGAAAATTTATGTCGAATGCCGTCAACTCTTCAAAACGATTGTTCTTTCCCTTCTCAATGTACCTTGTCAATTCATCAATGCCTTTAACACTTTTCAATATCGTTCCATCAGAAATATATGAAACCAACCAAGCATCACTCAATTATATATCCATCGAAAGTGAAAATATATAGCAAGTTGATATACGCGTATTCAAACAACAATAACTATTGCACAGTTGATATCCCAATAACAATAACGTATTACACGCCGAATGAACTTCTATAGGATGGTAATTACAACGGAGCGACTGCTTGCGTGATACCAAGCTCCATCGTAGACACGATTGGCATTGTTTTGCCATTGTTACATGATCTAACTTAATTCAAATATCTATATATCTATATACAGGATAATTCAGAACTAAGGCAAAAGTTTGCATGAGAGTATTCGTGACGATGAACCGAAGAAACGCCTTTTTTTTAAATGTCTTGCGACAAGTAGTTTTCGAGCTATTTAGATTTAAAGTTAATCTAACAGGTGTCAGATCCAATGGAAATCTAGACTCATAAAATTGGAAGATGCTCTCAAAGTGAACAGAAATTTGCGACAAACAAATGCAGATGTTTAATTTTTACGGCACACGAAACTGCCCTCAGTCAAGCTGCACGCAGTTTTCATTTTTATATCCCTTTTCTATGTACATGTATTAGATACATATATTGCATAATATTGCGGTACTATGATTAACTCTATCTCCCATCACGCAAGATTAAAGCGCATCTAACATTTAAAACGTTTCTATATCAGTTGTATCGTACACAGGCCCTTGTACCCGGGAGCAATATTCTAAGATTCGTCTTGATTTAACAGTGCACAAATTAATATCGTATATTTTGCCATGACACGCTATGGTTCTTAAACGGTACGAGGTCTGGGATAACGCCCACTCCTCTGATATGCATCATGCCTTGGGCTCCCGAAGCTTACCGGTGCCTCTGTATCTCTTTCCATACTCCGTACGTGTAAATACAGTACATACATGAGTATTCAGGTAATTGCAGTTTGGCTACACGGTAATGCATTGTTCATAGAAAAATACAATAAATTATGAGGAAACAAAGTTTCTCATTATAATAGGTCCCTAGCTATACGGCAGTAGGTAAGTAACCAGTAAATCAAGAGTTACCCATGGACAAGTTCAGCGATCATTGATTTCAATTGCACCGAGGGTCATTCAGTATTTCATCTTAATCAGACTAAGGATAATGATTGGATCTATCGTGAATAGATTGTTATGTTATGGTAGTCATGGATATATACATGTATAATGATCGTTTATTCCTTCAACCAAATGACCGTGTATACTTTTGTACACGCGTGCATATAGTCGCACGTATAAACGTTATTCCGTACACGATTTTACGTTTGTACAAAGAAAAAGGCACATACCACTCAGCCTGAAACCGGCTTTGAAAGAATCGCTGCGCAGACAGGACGACGAAGAACGTGGGATACCGAAGGCGGGCTCGGCTGTCACTCTAACGGCTTGAAATTCTGGTCCGTGATAAACTGCTGTCGGTACTTCACCTCACTCGTAGCTTCCACGTACACTATAAACAATCCAACCACCACGTGGGCGTTCAATGTTTTGCTGAAAGTGGCATTTTAGACGTGGGGGCCATGGGCGTGCACGATTCATTTCTATTCGTAGAAACGGTAGACTGAAGTGATCTCGCTCACGAAAAAGAAGAGGAGCAGAAGAAAGAAATAAGAGATATAGAAGGATTCGTTGGGAAGACTGCAGTTGGTAATAGGTAACGTCTTTGGTGTGACTCGGTGCATTCCGACTCCGCAGGGTCTATATGAACGCCACAACTTCATTATGTCAGTCATGGGAATTACGTGTGAAATTAGATTTTTGCTCGCGTTCCCAGCTGGCAGCGACCTAGATTCACTGCTGAACTTTGCGAAACAATAACTTTCTTTTCTGGCGCAAATGCTGGAAAAATAAAATACCATGAGTCTCCTAATCCCATAAAGCGTTAAATCAGTCGACCGTCAGTGCCACGGTTGATGAAGCTTAACGTGTGCTACATTCCAAGTTCTGCAGAATGGTTTTGCATATACGGTTCCTTATTGTTCTTTGATTATTTTAACCACCGCCTTCTTCTTGCTATTAAACCTGAATCGTGAATCTGGATGAAGAGCGTGTAAAAGTTTTGATGAAATAAAAATAAATAAAAATTCTTACAATAACATTCATTTGATTTTAGCATTCACCATAGAGCACCTAGGACAGGTTGTGTTTCTCCATATGCATTTCTTCAGAAGTGATTGCATATTCACTCCTTGTTAATTCGTGACAATGAGCACTTTGCACGTACCTGTTAAGATAAATAAGGTTTCGATAAAAAAAATCACCATCACTGAAGAAATTTATACGTAGGTGCGAAATGGGTTTACCAAGAAGCAGACATCGTGGGTTTTTCCATAAATTTTCATACGACAAATGTGTCCAATTGTATCGAATACATATTGGTACAGGACGCGCACATTGTCGATCCTCGATCGCAAGATACAATGCACTAATGCACATTAAATAACAATATTAACATAATTCACGCACGAGGAACTTCCAGCAAAAGCCGTTACCGCTCGGCTGGCTCCTTCGAAGGAGCCAGCAGGCTGCATTTCAACGCACCACCGATATAAATCTTGAGGGTTTACTTCCTCCGGCAAGCATTCACCAATGAGAATAAAAATATTAGAAAACAATCTTGTAGGTCCTGAATGGCTGCTTCATTGATGGGACGTTATTGTGATTCGAGTGGCTGGGTACCCACTTCTAGGAGGCCAATTATAAAGTACCTAAGCTTTGTGACTAATGCGAAGCGAAGGAGAAAAGACCGTTTTTCATGGTTGGGAGTCCACGACTATTTCCATGCACAAAGCTTCGTTCGAGAAATCGATGAATTAATTCACAAATAAACTCCCGTCGAAAAGTATATGCCCACTATAACTTTTGTCGAAATTTTTAAAAGAATGGTCACAAATGTGATAATATATATATATAAGATAGCTTACTACATTGTTTCATTTATCCCTAGCCGTTAAAGCGCAAGCATCTTAGATGGGCAAATACTTTCTTGCGGTAATGTATACGTATACCTATATATACATTCAAAAAGATTGAAATGAACCAACATCGTCTCTTTCGATATGAAATAAATTCGTTGGAACCTCTATGAAGCTTTCTGTTACTAATGAAAAGGACGAAGATAAAAAAATAAAAGTAAATAGAGATTGCGGCTTAACCTTTCTCGTTGCTAAATTGTTATACCTCCAAGCTCAGTTCCTTCCGTTTCTCACGTCTCTTGTATTAGTTTACTTTTGCTGCAATTACACCCGATAGTACCCACGGGGCGGCTAAACTTGCTGGAGACGCGACATGATTTCTCTCAGGAATACGGAGGAGTTGTTATAGCTCGCTTCTGCTTGCAACTGCCAGAGCGGCGCCTCCTTCTGAAACAACTTGTAATGCACGCGGTTCTGGTAGCTGTGTTGTATTTTTATTGCTACAACTACACGCGCGCTGTTGTTACTGGTTACAATGTGCTAGTTTGTTGCCACCTACGTAATAGAAGTAGTTGCTGCACTTGGTCAAATATAAATACTTGTATATACATACAATGTACATCACTCTTACACACTGCGTAGTGATCGGCGAACTTTTAGACGATGGTCTTGCCTTTCGTTGTAGCAAAGCGTGAAAACACGCGTAAAATACTTGACAATTATTTTCACACTGTCGGAAGTCGTACAACTATTGTAAGCCCTTGCACTTCAGTAGTGCTCAATGGCTTATTATGCAAAGGCAAACAAATTTAATTTACGCTATTCATCTTTGTCCTTCAAATCTGCATTATACGTTGAAGACTTAAAATTCTTGGCTAAGGAGCAAAGTGGCTACAGCAATAATACAAAAACATGCAATAATTCAAAAATCGAGCTTCGCAGGGACCAAAATTTTCTTGTTTTGAATACTTGTTTGTACGAATCGCATATGAAATGTAGAAAAATAGTATGGTTTTCCCTTTGAAGAAATGCCTGTCTCTACCTTTCGACTAATTACTTTCTACGCGAGTTTCACTTCTGTAATTGTCGTTTTTCTGCCAAGAATGGCAAAATCCAAGCGTCATGTTTTTCCCCTTGAGATGCCACAGGAACGTCTTTTTCCTGGATGGTAATATACAGTTTCGCAATATCTCTAACATTAGAACAACTTTTTCTTCTCAAGTTACTCTTTTAGATTACAGAGGAAACTTCATTATCGTCTTGTTTCACAAAAGTATTAGTTCATGCAAAGCGTCGAATAACAGTATAACGTTAGTTATATAACATGTTTTGTGCTTTTGAAAATGTTTTAAGTAGCGAAGAAGAACTATGTATTTAAAGCTAAAGCGTTCGAAAGATGGATCATTGGAATAATAATAGAGGAGAAGATTATATCATTTCTCGCACTTACGTTACGTTAATATTAAAACTGATTTAATCCTACGAATATTCATTATAAATCACTGGATGGAATGGATTTTCCTGTAAATTTTTAGTGTAGCATCCTTATGGCTGTTTGAGCTTAAGATAATTTTACCCGTTAATTACTCTTAATGGGGTGCTTAAAATATTTCAATTAATATCATCCTACGAATTAACTTACAGAAAAATATTACCTTTCATCTAACTGCTATATAATTACACCATCTAGCTGCACACGTATACTCTAAGATAAATATTCGAGATTATAGTTACCATCATATTATATCTATGGTCGATACTCGATACCCATGAAGAAGCGAATAAAAAAGAAACGGCATGACTGGAGTTACATTAAATTTTGAGAACGGAAGAAAATTTCGACTCTAAAACGAGTTAAGTTAAAAAACAACTGTACAAGAAATTGGGGTGATTCCTTGAACTTTAATATCCATTTATCCTGGAAGATATTTTACATTTCTACTTTGCATCGTTAAGTTTACCAACTAGATATTGTTGTGCAGAACAGTTATAGCAGAGAACAATAAGAACAAGGGTTTCATTGCTAAAGGCCAAGAATTCGGTACATTGTAATTACACCCAGCACAACTCCTCACTTCACCTCGGTAGACACGCTTAATGCATGGAGATTCAACAACACGTATGTTAATATTCCAGCACAAGTTAATTCCAAGTGAGTATATAGTAATGTCCTTAAAGAACTTTTTAAAATATAAATCTCATAAAAATCGTTAATCCCTATAGAAATCAAGAAGGTTTCTTCTCGAAGCTCTTGTGCAAGATTTTTAACGATTCAATGATAGCTCATAGGCAACTGACGATTGCACGCTCGATGAACACGAAGAAAAATATTGGTGCGCAAGTATAGCGTAGAGAAGTATTGCGCTGATCTGATGGTTCGAATCTTCGTCGTGCTCGGTCAAAATCTGCCCCAGGTTATATAACGTAGGAAATAAACCCAAGCGCCATTCTTTGTGCTGTGCGAGATATTAGATTGTCAGTTAGATACAACGCGCTCCGCCTTCAGCTACTAGAAACTACTATTTTGCTTCTTACTTGAACGAGCGCTAACGCACACGGCCGCGGAACAATATTCATATTTTTATCGTTCGGACAAAACCACTTACGTCCATGATGAGTTGTTACTTACCCAGGGCTATGCGATCCATGAATATGTATCAGCATTCTCCATCGTGTTCGGAAAGTGCCGAGCGCAAAACACTGTACTGGCTGTACGACTTTATCGAACTACGAGAGTCAATGGT
>JARPRG010000064.1:158640-209517 GCA_031001745.1 Hartigia nigra | reverse complement strand
GAAGGTCTTAGGCCGGCGCCAGCGGAACTGAAGAGGGTATCAGGGATCGCTTCCATATTTCCTTTTTTTCTTCTTCTCCGTGACGGCTTTGCATACATAATTTATTCCATCGCAGATTAAGGTATTTGGATGCTTTTGCGTGGGGTGCCGAAACACATTACACGCTGCACAAGACGAGAGAAATAATAAATGTACCGGATGCCTGTCACTGATAATACGTAGCAATCTACGGTTCTTGGAAAACGGATGTTCGCGATTTTCTACTTTTCTTGGAAAGTATGTGCGCCATGTACACGGGTCGTTGAACCAGTTAATACCAACGGATCTTCAACAGACTGACAAGGGACAAGGAATTCTTGAGGGGATTTCAAATAAAACCAGTGTACCTTATTTTCTTTTTAAGAGACACTCTTGTCGTCTGTGTAATGACTCAAGACGCTTCTCCAGATTCTAAAAATATATTTCTTAAGCTGGTCAAAAACGATGTTACCCTTGTGTCGATCCGTAACGACGCTGACAACCGGTCATTGTCCAAAGTCACTTTGAACAGCAGTGATAAATTTGGTTAGCTACTTCTTGCTTAGCTATATTGGGATCAAACACTTTTCTGCCATTCCGCTGTAGAGAACTTCGCAATTCAGTTTTGTTTTTTCTTTATTTACGTTGTTCACTTTTATCTACCTTTATTTTCAGTCGTTAATCGTTATTCACGTTCCCGGGAAAAGTTTGCGTGCGAGACTGTCCGATGAGGCTTGGCTACTAATTGGAAAAACGATAATTTATTGTCTTTATGAGTGCATTATTACACGTTTGGTGTTTCTAAGGTCTTAGGTCTTTACTTTACTTACCACCGAAACTTTTGTATATTTTTATGCAGAAATATGATACCCTGTATTCAATATTTTACAGTTATAGTGATTCAATGCTTCTCTTCGTACCAAATTCTGATTGCATTATTATTCCGAAAAATATCTCGATTTATGAAAACTGCACCCCGAAAACCGTAAGGTAGCGAATATATGAATAATAAATATTGAAATACAATCCACACGATATTCATAAGTTTAACCGTCACCGTACAGGTCGAACATCTACCAATTCAGATGAATTAAGTATAAGATACACCCTAAAATATAAATATCGATATATGTCTAGAAAGTTTGATTTACCACAGGCGATATTTCAGTTGTGAATGATCCATAAAGTTTCAGCAACAAAATAAAAAAAAAAGAATCTAATTATAAATCATAAATAACGCGAAACTCATACAATTAATCAAATTAGCCCTGAAGTCCTTTTATAAACCTAATCAGAATACTCGTAATTGGACAATGATAACTTTCAAAAATTGTCCAGTAGATATATCCGATCCAAAATAAATACGATCGACAGACGTAATTGTCAACATCATTAAAGAATTACATCATTGTACATAATAAGTAGGATAACACCTTGTCCTCAGTGTATCGTAAAATTACTAATTACTTATGTTGCCTTGTCTTAGCCATTCACTTTTTTTACATAAGTGTTATAGAGCGAGTAACGTAATGAGATCCTTTGGCTGCTAAAGATAGAGCATCAAGAGGATCACTAGAGAATAGAGCATCGTCTTGGTAGAGTTTGAACAATCGCCAGGGTTAACGGTTATGAATGTATTGTCTCACGAGTGGTGACAGGAACTCTAGTTTCCTTCAGGTCTTACATGCTCCGTCAAGTCGCATACGAGCAACGCTTAATTATGCGTCAAATGAGACAACTGCGCCTAAGTAACAAAGTAGCTAACTCTCCACCCTTTGGTAGCTTCAGACACGTTGTCCTGGCTAATTCATAACGTGAACCGCAAAACCGCGAAATTAAGCCGTACAGTATACGATATGAGTAAGCACGTATGTCGTACGTAGTTAACATTTTTTTTTATCGTTGGCAACGATGCGGTAAGGCATTTAAAAAATTTGAGAAAAACATGAATATACGTGTAGGTACACTTACGTGTTACGTGAGGGATAGAAGGCATTGCTCGTAAAACCGTTATTTCCGGAAGTGCCATCAAGACGCTACGAAAATAATCAACGCCTTGGAGTCTTCAGCATCGCTACCATTAATGCATGCAGACTAAACCAAACGAACTTTTAAGCCATGAAACCGCAGAGTTTAGAGATAGGACTATTATATCGACTAAACAATCTCGAGCCGCAGCAGCCAAGTACAGCAGTCGTTGGCTGGCTGGGTGGCTGAGGGATTGAGTGTAACGTCTTATCCACCCCTAAGTTCGCACCCTTATGTTTGCCCTATTGATTATACAGTTATGCTAGAGCAAGGTTAAGCCTGACGCCTTTAAGGTACCTTCTTATGGATTTTTGGAGTCGCTGCACTGTTTGTATTATGAAATTATGTTTGTACTTTGATTTTCAAAAAAAGACTATAATTATATTTGACAGAATGAAATGGACCCAATAGGATTTTTCTGTTTTGGGGTAAAATTGATTTTTTTGCTTAGATTGAATATTGAATAAATAAGAATAATCGATTTTTTGTGTATCATACCATGTATACAATGTTCATGGGAAAAATGAAAAACTTGAGACGATCTTGAAAAACGACGAAAATATCTATTTTTAGATATTTCCTTGCTAATGGTCGAGTGACACGTGATTTCACCGCACATTTTCCGCCATATGTTCCAGATTCAGCTTTTTGTGAGAACGGCTAATGATCTGCTGATGATATTTAGTGTCACTTATGTGTGAAGTTACCTATCAACTATCTGAGAACGTTACACCAAGAATAGGTCCCTCTGCCGCAGAAACATCTGCGAGGAGTTTTATGAATGACTAGTCTTAAGATTATTAATAATGACGGAAGTACCAGTAAAAAAATTAACGAACACCGTTTGCTATAGGATAATATTACCCGCGTATACATCTCTACGTATCTTCGACTACGGGCATATTAATAAAGACACAAGATCATTATCTTTAAAAACACAAAAATTGAAAGATTACCTCAAGACCTACATAGAATCTTAGAGCTTTTACTTAGAACGTCACACAATTTTTCAGAGTGCCTCATTGTGTTTGCACAAAGCCTTGTCGTCCCCTAGAAAGTAAATACAATAAAGCATGAAAATAAAATGGCACAATCGACCAAGATGTACAAGTAAAACGCATCACCCAGGATATCACGGATAGAAGCTTTCCGTAAAATACAGCAATGGCGTCTTTTCTCCTCGATCTCGTGGGAATACAAAATATTGTTCAAATAGCCAACCGGCTCTTCTCGCGACGGCTGTGAATAGAAAATCAGCGGGTTACCATACCTCGGGCGGAAACTAAACCTCTGATCTCTTAACAGAGACAAAAAACATCGCATTTGTCACGGCAAAGCAGCCTCATTAGTCACACAAGCTCTCCGCCATATAGCATACAGTTATACGTATCCATACAAGCCAACTTCAGCATATATTATATCCGATCGTTCTAACGCATAACACGACGTTATTACTATACAGTATAGATACCATCCTGAAGATTTGCATTTCACATTGCCAGAGACGTTGTAGCACGTCCGACGAAATGGATTCTTCAAAATGCCCAAAACTATGCCATTTGTCCTCTGGTGTATTCTTGGTGTGGCCATCACGACTCGGTTGAAAATCCATCCACTAAAGTCATTGCTACATTGGGTCACGGCTCCTAGACACTTTAAAAGAAAGACTTGCGGGGATGCGCGCTATTAAACCATGAGTCGACGCCATTCCCATCTCGCGCGTCTTAAATAGATTTTAAGTGCAGGAGTCCAAACAATGGCGTCGCGGTATGCCAACTGTAATTCACGAGAAAGTGATCCCACTCGTTACCTTCCACTTTCATCTTATTAGTTGGCACTGTTCAGTGCGATGCTAAACCCTCCTCTCGGAATGTTAGGAATGGCCGTACATTTTTTTTCTCGAGTATCAACTACCAGAAGAACTTGTTGTATCATTGATACAGGTTTAATATAAAAATGGTCAGACCTGTAAGAGAAGTTTAAAAACTTGCGTTTTCTGTAACGATTAAAAAACAATGTATTTGCACGAATGAAAATATACTCTATATATTCCTTGTAGAGAACATATGTATATGTATATTGTGTTTATTGGCATTGTTAAGAAAACACGCGTGGCGAATTCGTGATACTGATGTCTTACGAGTGGTCCCATCAAGATTTATGATGGTCGTTACGTGAAACGCTGCGTGTAATAAAGAGAAAAAAAACGTGGAAGGACGAAAAAAAAAAGAAACAAAAGAAACAAGTGAAACCCCGTGTATTAAGCTTATACGTAGGAACCGAGTATGGGTACAGGATGCGGTCGTTTAGCCATAACTCTATAATTACACTGTGAACCGACGCGTGCCATGTACTGGCTGCGCCACCCAGAAGAAGTCCCATTGCAGTTGAGTTCTCTCAAGTAAGATTCCAATCTGGCTTCTCGATATACAATGTCGTACATCTAAATTGAGTTATTCTTATTTTTGGAACACGTTGTATAACGGCACTAGAAAACCGACGGGTAACGGTAACGGAAGAACGATGCAGGGGTAGAGATTAATGCAGAAGATAAAACGTACAAATTGCATAAAAACATGTCATACAATGTTAATCGGTATATGGGTAGACAAGCGTTAAACGTTCAAATTACGCGCCCTTGCAAGTCAGTGACGTCAACTTCCGGAGGAATGACGCAAGGAACGACATAATTTTTATTTGACTTGTTTAAAATTTTACGCAAACACATTATTGCGCTTGTGAGAATTTATGTATGTATCGCCATGATGCCTGTATATAATTTCCGTATAGAGCTCGCAGAATTATTCGACCATTTTGAAAATTGATCCCCATGGAAACCCTATATTGGTAATTCGCAGTTGCACATGCGAAACGCGAAACTCACTCGCTGGCAAAGAGAAACGGATCGACAGGATGGCGCGCATAATCACGCGATAGGTCGCTCGGTATTCGAAACATTTAAATGATACGGTATTCATAGAACGGACCAAATTAATGGGAATTAGCGAACCCCTATGCTAAATAGTCTTTACCGCCCTGTTGCATAGTCCTCGTCACAATGCCTCTACGTTATGACGTCCGCCAACGTACGCGCATGTATGATTTATAAACGCTATTAAACCCTGCGCGACGATTATATTAGACTAATGTGAAAATTAATACATTCACCAGGCGCATACGTGCACTGTGGATTTTTCGTGACTGTGCAGTAATGTCGTACAGGAATACTAGTAAATGACTTTTCGATTGAAATATTCTATACACGCCATTTGAGTATGACGTTAAATTCGTTTAATTCAAACGCGCGTTTGGTTCAATGAATTTCATGTATCTGTACAATTATTGCAATGGCACTTACAATCTAATAGGAAGTTTAATAATAAAATTTTTAATTGAAATATCGTATTAACGCTAATGAAAAGTGCATACGAGATTATACTGCGTGCGCAGGAAATCATCCATCGTGAACTGCAATCAACATATTTAATGTTGACTGTGCAATGTACTGTGTTTACACTGCTTTAAGATTACGTGACTTTACGCGACTTTCTGTCACCATATAATATATGCACTATACGATAAGATTACGATATATTATTTTTTAATACATATATTCAATCAAAATAAGAAGAATGATAATATTATATTCACGATATTTTTCAAAATCATTCGATATAATATTACGGATCTACTTTTTTTTTATAATCTAAATTTATGTGCTGCATATAATCACAATCTGTTATACAAAATGGTCGATATCTCCGTATAAAATCTCTATTGGAAAGCACAATGCATACAATGTGACAATACATTGCAGGAAATCATTAGCGAACGATAATGTACAGACCATTGGACATCACGCTCATTTATCTAATTAGCCACGTATCTACACGTGCTGAATTCATCATTCCATACGGTACCATTATTCCAACGTTAGTCCCAATGCGCGAACAAGTGAGTCCCTCCAGAGACGATAACGCGAAATTAGACACGCAGCGACAATGTGTTGTGCATGACTGAAAGATGTGTAGACAGAAATTTATTATCCACGCCGACGCACGATGCATTGCTTGTATTCACGTATCTATGAGGGTGGGCGATCGCACAGAAATATTCATTTTCCAATTTCCCTTCCATTCCAAATAATATTTCAATAATTTATCGCTATAGTTATTTTAATTATATTTTTTTAATTCTACAATAAATTTGAAAGATAGAATTAACAACCGAGTGAACGAGAAATCAATTTCATTGGATTCTACGGCTAATGCATAATCTCCCATTTATTCCGTGACACAAACGGACAGTGATGAGACTTAATGATTCAATGAAACGGCAAAAGGTTCAGTAACACAGTTGAAACGTTTCGCTATGGTATATTGAGTTAACGGTACGTCAAATTTACACAGTGCGACGCGCCGATGTAGGAGAATAGCGCAAGCAAGTTTCTCGATAAATGCAAATCTCGGGAAGGTATGCGCGAGGACGAAACAAAAGCTTATTCATGCGATGATTTCATGATCGATGGTCGATCAATCACCGATCTGTCACGGGAATTTAGCTCGCATTTCAGCTTTCGTACTGCCCGACAGAATTCCGATAAACCTTTAAACCCTTGAGCGTGTTGCGGTAAAGAATTTCTATAGTTTCCTTTCACTTTTCAATTGCGAGTATAGTTCTCAACAAGCCTGCTACCTATTGGCACACTCAGAAATTGTTATTGCTAAACTTTAGAGTCATGTCGAACTACAAAGATTTCTGCTTCTTCTGTAAAGTCTTGGGACGGACGCAACGTTTGGTAACTCGTATTTCAAATACTTTCCTAGAAAGGTTATAAAAGCGAAGGTGTTAACTTGCAGTGGCTGGCGCCATAATAAAAACATATGTTTTATTCTTTCCTTCCCTCTTGACGCTACGCGTCGCTATAAACTCATTTATGCTCAAAAACATAAAACACAACCAGTGAATTTACAACGCTCCACGTCACATAGATGGCATCATGACATTCTCTACGTATTCAAAGCTTGTTTATTGGCTCGCCAGGCCGATGAGCACGTATTCCACTGCTCGATATGAATTTTCTCTTTCAAAAAAAAATTTTTTTATCTAGTCTGTCAGTTTCATCGAACTAAAGGAATTCAAAGCACGGCTCACCTATTAATATTGCACGTAGGTATATCTCAATAGAAGAAGTGTAGTGCATGATTGGCACATTGTCAATCACACTGAGAATTTATACGTATACTTCAAATGCTTGTTCCAATATTTTAATATTTATAATAACGGTGGTATTTTACAAATTTTACAATGTTTTTTTTTTTAATTAACTTTACACTATTGTATATCATGATACATATGCATCTGTATACACAGTATGTCGGTGGTACGATAACGATTGGTGCAATTACTTCTCTGTGAAAAAGTCTTTGGGCAGTTAAGTAGCTACACCCTCGTCCAGGGCGAAATTTTATCTGCTAAAAAGAAAGCAGTAAAGTCCCTTGGCTACGCCGCATCTAGCGATTGCACTCAGCGCGGACATAAGATAGATGGAAAGGGAAGGATATTATGGTCTATAAAAAGGGATGTAAACGAAGGAACCGCCCCTACAGACACGCGGTAATTAGACGAGTGCAAAGGTAGTTTTATAACATTGATTGTATACCTATATACTTTCGGCTTCTCTTCAACCCGTATATCCACTTTATAGAGAATCGTGCTAGGGATCTTATATATCAAGGAATTGTGCTTTATGCAATCCTATAAAATCTTAAGGATCGTCTACAGTAGATATACGTATATTTTATGAATATGGTCCAAGGTATTTTGTTGTAATATATATTTATATTTAGCAACCCGTCACTATCGTCATTGATACTATTATCGGTTATGGTGTCGATGAGTTAATGGAGATCCGTTACTTTAGTTTTTCATCTAATTCAAGTTATTTCAGAGTTCTTGCGAATTCTTGCCCTTACCCCCAGGGCATTTTCCATCTGGTAGTGCTGCCACGTAACATTGTGTTCCTAACTTCACCGGGTAAGTACCAAAATTACATCCCCCGGCTGTGCAACCCTCGAAACGAAAGTGCGGTGTTGGGGATGCTAGCCATCCATATATATTACGGGATTCTTCGCTTCCCCACCGCTTAACGATCTTTGTTTTAGTGCCAGTGATGCTCAAACTAATGACGCTGGTTGCTCAGAGTTTCTCAAGTCAATGCGTTCGATTTGTTTTTCTTCGAACATTAAGTCTTTTCAAGTTTATCGATTCTTATCGTATCCAGGCAAAAATGTTTCATTTTTTTTACTCTTGTAAGGGAGAAATATATTTTGAGTATATTTATGAACGATCAAATATGCATCGATCGTGGAATATCGTAGAAGAACTTTTTTGATGACGGTGAAATATTCATGCACCTGATAAATGACCCTGCAGTTCGTTTTACGCACGTTGAACGCACGTTGAACGTACCGGAGGCGCATTTCATAATATCTGATAGCGTCGAAAAATAAGAGCTTTAATAATTCAAAAGCCTGCCGTGGATTACCGTGAGGGTAGTACGGAGGATTGGTAATAACGAACGGTTATCTTGGGGCTGCAGTTTTGAGGGAGGCTGCACCAGCGATGCGGACGTAACCATAACCATAAACATACATGGCGTGTGAACCGATATACCGTTGGTTTTATGATTTTTAACAGACTGACCTTGAACTGATAGTGTAAATGTTTTACGAAAGAAATAATGCGGTTGCACCATCTATTTTCTATTAGCAAAATAACCTTTGAGTTAACGTGTCAAAAATTATTTAAAAAAAATCGATCAAGATCGATAAAACACGTTTTAGTCCTACTATATCAAGTTAAATCCAGTTCTTACCAAGCTATAAACTTTAAGTGCTTTAACGGCGTCTAAATAATGTTATTTAGGCGAATATAAACAAATAAGTGCAATGCTAAAAAGTTGAACCATATTCGCGAACAATATAGGCGTGCAAATAAAGTCTTTAATCGCTTCGCATTTACGTACTTTTCAAATTACTGTACTGAAACCTCAGTAGTAAAAAGGTACCGCTATCTTTATTTCACAGTTTGTTACCGTAACGCAACGGATGAGCACTTTACTCTCGTTGACGGACGTTGAAATCTTAATATCCTGAAAGATTTCATTGCCAGCAAAGCGTGTACTTACCTTCGTTCTATATTAAAGCTGTATTTATATAAGTCAAATGATAAAATTGCCATGTATACCAATCTGTGGAAAATTCTATTAATATTAAACTTGAAAGAAATTTAAGAAATCTGACTAATTAAAAATAATCCATACCATTCTCGTGTTAGTTTTTCCATTTCTAAACGGTGCATGTCTATTTCACGTTGCACATTAAAATTGTCGGATATGAACTTCTTTAGACGATTTGTTGCGTCACGAGGTGTTACAATAAATCACGGTTACTCGACGTGCAGAAGGGAAACGACAAGTTTTGCCACAGTTTAACGCCAAGGGACACTGACTGACACGATATCGTGAAATGGCAATGAAAATCTGAATAGAATAGTATGAAACTGAATAATATGGAATTACAATGATAAGAACGCTCTTATCAGGAAATGAATTTAATGAGAGTATACGTATTTCGGAACTGACATTGATTTAATAAAAAAAAATAAAATCTTTGATGATCTTTGTTTGAAATATTAAAATAAAAATTATGTCTACATCCTAAGGAAAACGAATTATAATTTATACTGACGTCATATTCTACGATATATTTCTGTTTTATATAGCCGTTATATCTTTACTAAATTATCGTCGCCTAAGGCGATTCCAAAGTCACATAAATGTGTAACAGGATCGTTAAACAAACAAGTGTCATAAAGGAAGAAATTATTTGTGATAATACAATCCTTAACGTGTAATCGTTAGGATTACATACGCGTCACAAAAATGCATTCTCTCTTCTTATAACGCTGGAGTCCGTAGCTAAATTGTAACGCACTGTATAATTAAAATTTTGAAATCGAGTAAACCGGTTCAAGTGCACTCAATACCGGCAATATATTCCATGGTTTCTATAGCAGAATCTATATTCATTATATTTTAGTAGACCTGACAATGCCGTGCGCAGAAACCGCATTGACCACAACGTATGAACGTTCCTATAAAGTGGCTAGCGTGTAATGCTGCACTCTCTTGTACCACTATAGTAATAGAACTTCTAATGGTTATAGTTATGCTAATGGCTGCAACCTAACGCGTTTCAATACAGTGGTGACGAGTTGTACTATATATTGTAAATATAATAATCAATTTTATACTCATTCGAATAAGAAAAATTATTAATATAAAATTTACCAAAAAATGTAAAATGTTCCTCCCGAATTTTGATGAACATTTATTTTCCAATTACTTTAAGAGAAATTTTCATTGGTTGAATATTATTTATTATATATTTTAATTGCGCCTAGTTGTGCTAATTATTTTTTCCAGGATAGAGAAACAATTTATTCTTCAACGTTGAAACTCATTGTCATCTAACAGTCCGAGTGATGTACGCGTGATGAAGTGACTTTGGTTATTAGTTTATGTGAATATTGACATTTTGTCATATAAGGATACGCATAGGACGAGTGATGTAATATATTGACTAAGTCTATGTTTATCTTCAATTCCACAGATATATTATCGGTCCTCGACTGAGAATGACAACATACCATGTTTCCTACAGTATTAAATAAAAACACGTCCAAGAAAAAAGTCCCGAGTGAATGCAAATATTGTAGAGTATTTGCATATATAAAAACTTTCTACGCGACTGATAGATCATTATTTTTTATTACGCTGTACCTCTGGTATAACAATTCTTATGATTTGGTGTAAACGCAAAAAAATTAATTATGACATAACTATTTAGTTATCCATCTCCAATAAGTAATATCAAATGTGCAATAAATTCGTAGAATATAAGAAAAATTGATCGATCGATAAATTTATAACTTACACCATATAAATTAAAAATTTCATACATAAAAATTAAATATGTACCAAACGTATTTTATGGCGAATTATTTTGACCTTGTTGAAATATAGTTGATCAGAATAATAAGAACGTAAAAAGAACACGTCTGATATAATTTCAAAGAGATTCCCTTTCTTAATTTTCTTTGGCCAAATCGACAAACATAACTTTTATATGTGTATATATCTTTTTTATTTATATACATATATATATATATATTCGTTTGCTTTTTAAGTGAATGTACAACAAGGTGCTCAGGATTCTTGGAATGTGTGTGGATCATCCTCTAGTCACTCGTCTTTCTCATCTCGCCAACGGGAGAATGCCGGCTACGTGGGTAATTGAATTCAATTTAAAATTCAACCTTTCACCACGGGTAAGCTCCGTCGAAAAATACATCCAAGACTACGAAATTCGCAGTGAGGTGCAATCGCGCAACGGCAGGCGACAGGCAGTTTAATTCTAGGCAGCCTCCAGAGATGCTTTGGGTGATCCAGCTGCCTGCTCAGACACACCCGTCTATTTCCCTTTCGTTCCCCTTTGGATTTCTCTTTTCGAGCATCTTCTACGTCCCTTACGTTTTTTTACATCGACGCATGAAACAACTAGCCCCACACCACCGGCTGACAGGCTCGCCAACTCTCTGCTAAATTCCACTATTTATTTCGTTTAAAAAAAAAACGTGCAAAGAGCAAAGCGTCGCGAGATTGCTTGGAAACCGTCGACGTTGTCGGGCTCCAACGTTCAATTTCAAAAGGTCAGCATTTCTGAAGAAACCACCCTTGACTATATCTCGTTGCAATTTACACGACTGGCAAAGTCTCACAAGTTTTTCCAGATGCACCAAAGTAATGGATCTTCTTTATGTTTCGTGTGAATTGTGTATGTCTACTTAGGGTTTTGAAGGTACTTGCATACTTCTCTATGTTATTCAGTATGTAATTTATATTTAAAGAGAATATAATAACTAGTTGTGCACTTTAGTTTCAATTGAAAATCAGTTTAAAATTGTAAAATTTAACTATAGGATGTAGTACAATTTATAACTGTAAGTGTACGATGAAAATAATATATGAGAAACTGCCACAGCAGTGGGTACATAATAATATATCATGGGTAATCAATATATATACATATATATTATCTCTTATTCTTAGATCGCGAACATTGACATGGAAAATAGTTTTACCTGGTTACTAGCATTTTCCTTATTTTATACTCGCAATTTAAGTACGAATGACTTAATTCCTTGACGGGAGCGAGGTTGAAACTCCCTACTCCAACTGACATTACTTTTATTTTATGTGCCTCCCGAGTGCCACTTGGAATTTAGATCTCCCATTCAAACGGACGATTTTAACGCCTTCTCTCCGAATTACTTGCCAGGACACAATTTACCGGAATGGCTTACCGGAAGATCGTCAATGTCAAGAAGCTCCTTGTATAACTTGGTTTTACTCATTACATCCAAAATTATAATAACACAAAAAATGCGTAGGAGTTAATTAAACCATCAATTAAATCGGCTGCCTAACTAAAATGAATAAAATATAATTATCAAATGAATTTAGTTGCATAAATTAAATAGAACTTACGTTAATTCGGTTTTGGAGCGATAACAAAAAATTAGGATGAGTATTCGTACATAATAAAAGTCCTTAACGTCTTCCTCAATTCCTTATTTAGATAAAACCGCACTGTTCTAAAATATAATACATTGCTGCTTTTAGACGTAATTATAAGAGGCCGATATAATCGTGAAAGGTGACAAAATACCAAAATACCGAACATTAAAGAAGCCCAGTACTGTAATAAACTGTGTAATTAGTTATCGAACGATGATTAAGTCGTAAATTAAGCTTGTTTACCTCTGCTCATCGTAATAAACGAGACAGTTTACCTCTTTCTATGGTACGGTAATAAAAAGAGCGTCGCTTTAATGGACATATACCAAAAGCAAGGTGTAAAACATGATTTACTCATCGCTAATTTTTCATAGCAAATGTTTTTCCCTGATCCCCATGAATTCCATCTTCGAAATAGCTTACAACTAAATCTTCAAAAAAGAGTAAAAGTTAAAGATAATAATCCCACAAATATGTCCTACTTGCGAGACTAAAGTTCGGACGAATAAGCATGAAAATCTACCAGAAAATGATAAGAAATTACCTAACATACTCTAACCATATTTGCCTGAGCTGTACTTACGTGCAACCATTATCGAGTGCACAGTGTGCATAATGCATAGAATGTGCATAATGCAACCCTATAAAGGCGCCTGCAGGGAAACTGCCACAGCAGTAGGTACATAATAATATAATGCACTATACTGCGTTCATTAATTTGGTGAGAACTTATAGCACTTTAAAACAATATAAAATATCAAAGAATTCAAATAAAAAGGACTTCAATAATTTTTCAAAATTATATGACATCAAATACAATAAGAGAAACGTGTCTTTGCGAATGCAGTATACAGTGTAATATAGAGATAGTTTAATACACGACGATTAATACCAAATCCTGTTAATAGTATACGCAATGTAAAGGTGTCAAAATGTACCAAAGGCTAACAAACAGTTTCTACGTGGTTTACAAATCGGAATGTTTGGTTGTCAGAAAACCAAGAAGAAAACTTTCGCGAAATGGAGTGAATGGAAGGCGAAACATGTAAAGGATCTCAAAGGGATTCGAATCTCATTGAAATAAAAACGAGCGGAATGACATATAACGAGACGTATATCATAATGTTCATACATAATTCAACGTTTCTATTCTAACATGAAAGTAACAGCGCTTACACACATTTCTAAGAAGAAGCCACTCTGCCACGTAAGCTTTGAGTTCGTTATTGGCGAATTCTACTAAAACCTTGAGAATTCATAGAAACTGGAAAAAAAGAATAAAAATACTGCCATAAACAGTGGATACACCTTTGCTTCCACTGAATAGTATTATGATTAAATTGAGATGCTAATTAATATAATTCGAGTAAATTCACAATTTCTATATGAATTTACTTGATATACGTATATATTTCCTTTGAAATTAGCTCACAGCTTTCATTCCTACAACTCACTGTCTCAATTTCCATTGAAACTGCGTACTACTGAAATTTCCATAAGGCAGGGGTAACAGTTCACGCGAAAAGAGAAATAGAAGGTAGTATTCTCCGTGGGATAAGTAACGGCAGTAAACCTTTGACACAGGGCCGTAACACGTTTAACCCGTGCTCCCATACTGCCCTGTCTCGTAGCAACTCACACCATAGCCATCACCATGACCATCGCAGTTACGAGAGTACCGACCCAGCTCGGCCTTTGCTATCGCAGATTTATTGACAACTCTCCCCAGTAATACCCTTATAAATTCATGGAGAGTCGAGGAGCCATTTGCAGCTAACTCTTCCACTGAATATTCGAAAAGAATCGATATTGGTCTCTGTACTTTTAGGAGATGAAAAAATAAAAAGTCAGCAAAGACTTGATCGTTACAAAAGTGAAAAAATGGCTGCATCAATGAACATTGAATATCCGACAATACAATGCGTATCTACGTTTTATAGCTGAATAGAAATTGAATATGGAAAATTATTGGACAAATCGATAGGAACGTATACACTCATCGTATTGGAAGTGTAAATATATTGGGTGAGAAAGCAATTAAGCTTAATTGTCGTTTGAGGTCTGTCTTCAAAGTTCCATCTCTGGTGAGATCGCGGTCAGCCTTTGATACGTGGATCTTTCTGGGTCTCTAAGGTTGAATTATGACGATGGATCATGCTCGTCACTAATTGGTTGTGTTTCATCCCAACTGGCTTTAGGACGAGAAGCTATAATTTATTTAGCGTTTTATTTATATTCGTTCACATTGTTTGCTCGGAGGTGCTTATTATTACCGGCCTACGGGACTCTGCCAAGTTTAATCGTACTCAAAGTTCATAAATCACACGGGACTTGATAATAAATCAATTTTAGGGGGTCCCTGTTATGGCTTCTAAGTCCGATCGGACCCATGGGAATGTTTGCTTTGAGGTGCCTTAATTGCGAGGTGTATGCACCGTATATAGTTTATACCGTTATGACGTAAAAACGAATTATTATTGACGACTGAGAAAGAATATCGATTTCAATTATTAGCATAATAATAAATTACGACATTAAACCTACAATAAGAGCACAATAGTTCCCCATTGATATATAGATATGTATATCCCATAAGGGATATAACACTACGTAAGAAGAGCTAAAAAGAATTTTCACTAAACAATCCGATATAGCACTAAAAATATAAAGAAACGAGTTATTGAAGCACCTACAAATTTTATCCAGATCCTTTCAATTTCCTAACAACCAAAAGAGAATTTCGCAAAACTTTTACAACTCGATCGGCAAAGGAATCACTTATCTTCATACTTTAGTAAGTACATTGTCTTCGCAGCAAGGCACTATGTAAGACTGTGTCTTGGAGTCGGGCCAGCAGGGTGCCGGCGTTACAACTGACACTCGGCCCACGTTTCGTGTTAGAAAAACGTGAAAATACTCTAATCGTAAATGTCATCCTCGAAGCCTCAGTGACTACCGAAATAGCGAATAAGTATCGCAATACTAAATAATCTTGATGGAAGTAAAGACAATTATTTCTGAGCGACGAAGACCGTATATTATCTACACGAGACAAATAATTGACGTAATTAAAACCTATTGAAGAATGTCATAAACACAGGGTGATACCAAGCAGTATTATACAACAATAATATATTTAATTGAGCAATCATAGTACAGTCACAACACACGTACAATTACAGTAGATATAGACATATGAAAACGACATATATTTACTTGTCGTGCAGTTATATCTTACGAAGGGAGGACCCTAAACTACCGTGCAAACTGGCATTAGTTTGTGGTTTCTAATCCATTAATCCGTTCATTAATCACTTGGAATTGTGCTTTGGCCGTGAGAGTCGCCAAGGCTACTCCACCGGTAGAGGCAGTAGTTAGCCGAATGCTGAAGTGGTCACTTCGATTCTATCGACGAACGATATTGAAATGGACCAAACTCCTCCCATTATGATTTAATGCCTGTTCGCGTCCTAAAGGGGTTACTTAAGTACCGTGAGCCACCTTCAAATGGTAAGCAATAATAGCCTTGTAAGGATAGCGTTAAGGATTCTAATTTGATTGATGTCGATGTGCCAGATATAAACATTTTTGTTTATAACAGACCTTACACTGAACTATAATAGCTGCCGATAATTCCAGCTGTTTAATTTTCGATTATTACGTAAAAATTGATTTCTTGCCGAACTTTAGTGGTCGAATCTGTGTATGCAGTTAATGTCACATTCCATAGTTCACGTGATCGATACGACGTGGATTATTAGCAGAATTCGAGCTGATAGAATGATTAGGAGGAATAATGAAGTTTTAGGGGAGCTATATATGTATACCAGTATTTGTAAGCTTTGAACAAACAAGGTGAGCTCACCACGTGACTAGAGGTTCAATACGCCAGTAAAGAGGGTAAAGTTTTTGCGTTAAGTAGGGAGTTTAGGCAGTAGATAGTTAAGCCTAGTAATGATTTTAATTAAAGGCTAAGGATCTAACGCCAGTAGAGTGAAGGGGATGAGACGTTCAGGGTGCTGCATCTCTGAGGAGACTCGCAATAAGGCAATATAAGCGCCCTTTGCCTGCTGCAACTATTAACGATAAGGGTTCTCATTGCCTTCATTTTCCGCCCTTCGAATCTACTTCAGAAGTTTTTTCTAGCATACTAAGTAGTTGCCGTATCTCACGTAAGACTTAAATGTCTAAGTCATGTTATTCGTGCTCGGAATTTGTCATTACCAAATAAAATGAAATATTCCAATAATTCCAAGATCTTAGTGGCGCCGGATATTCCGATGTCACGTTCTGGAATTCTCCCACTTTCGTCGCTGTTGAACGCAAGAATTTTTCAGAAAAATAGAACGGACAGAAAACAGAAAAGGACACATACATACGTACATACGTCCTTCGCAAAAGGTCCACGAAATCTTCGGGGATAATGGAGGCGAGTCGCGGGAAGCTCTTCAAAAGTTGGTAATCCCTACGCGTTAAGACAAGTTCTGTGGATGGAATCCAATAAGAGGTTACGAAGGGCGAACGAAGGAGGAACGAAACCTTTAGTATAGAAGAGCCATCGCTGTTGTGTTAAGCGAACCTAACCTCCTTCGCTGTATACAGGCTGTCATCCTCTTTGCGAAGCATTCCGACCGCCCTCCTGGAACGGAGACTCTCTCAAGGGCACTTGACGGCGGAACTGGAGCAAGACAAACTTGGTCGAAGAGTCGGAACAGCCTGCTACTGTTGGAAAGCCAGGAAACCTCCAGAGGGTACTGCACACACCACCCATCCAGAAGCCTAGGAATTGAGCTACGACGCCACTCCAACAGGGTACCGCATTGCTCGATAAGGCAACCCAGTTCCAAGGATGCAACTTCAATTTTGCGGAGGGAGTTGTTGCCAGTTTACGAACTTTGCTCCATCAGAAATCCACGTCGCTGTTGTCGTATTGCCAAAACTATGGCACTGTACGTTACAACATTTTCCAACAGTTTAACACTTTTGAAAATATATATATCGAGCTCTATTAGTAATTCCCCTATTCCAACATTATCTAAGTACCAACTTCAAAGTTTTAGAAGAACGATTTGCTGAGGATGCTAGCTATCTTGTCTTCTCTCATCTTATTGCCATCTTCAGGCATTTGAGTGTCAGACGAATAGCAAACTTCTTCTTAAGAGGATAGCTTTTCCTACGTAGACCCAGCTGAAAGTGGAAACCGTGTTGAGAGGAACTTAAGTAGATCAGTTTTGAACCATTATACTCTATTCTGCTATGGTAGCAGTTGTCACTTCTTCGCAAGAGCTTCATCGATAACATTTTGATCAAGTGTTTACCTTAGTGTAAGAAGTAGCATAGGACTACTTGGATATTTAGTGTGCGTCAGGGATTTCACGTTGACTTGGCTGTGATCCAAGGTGTGACACACGACTCCGGGTCCTTTGTGAATTCCAATGAGATGAAGGGTTTGATATTGGCTGGAAGACAATGGATCCAGTGATAGAGAATAATCAATGCCAAACCAGAATCGGAACTGGGGCGAGCATAGACTGCGTTGAATGGCTTGACAAGTGCTATGACATAGCCTACCTCCGTCGTAACGAACGACATGAAAATTTTGGTACGTAGTGATGTTTACACAGGAATATCGGTTTGTCAACGAGTGACAGGGTTGAATGTCCGCCATGAAAAACCAGATGATCGGAACAGTACAAACGAACCAGTAGAAGAGTATGTATTCGCATCCCGGAGAAGGGTGCGACTATTTATCATTGTGAAAACGTATTGTATGGAAGGAATAGAGAGATATAGATGAAACAGAAGAGAGTGCAAGGGAGGCAAGAGAACCGGTGAACAATTTCGACAAGTAGAAAGACGTGACAGTTTAATATTAGAGATCGCGAGAGACCTCGCGTCACTGCGTTGTCTCAAATGTGTATTTATGGAGGCGCTCTCTTCGTATGGAATGGGTATACGTCCAACAGGCGGAAGAAATACGAGAAAAGATTAAGGAAGAAGAAAGAGCGGATGTTACGAAAACGTAGAATGGAAGGGATATAAGTATTCATAGAGCGTTTTGTAATATGTCAAAAATCCGGACGTGGATTAAGTCGAGGAAGGAATGGCGCTAATATGGTAGATTTAGAGCTGAACTGTCGTGGTACTGCTGGGTAGAGATATTCCTAGTAAAATATTTCTATTCTTTGTATCTTGACTTCATAGTTCAAGCTGGACTCTTTCCTTTACCCGGCGTGACTTGAATCCATGAATATTGTTACCGCACGGTGATAGGATATGCAACAGATTATTACAAATAGGAAAGGAAGATAATGTCCAATCTTATACATTGATATAGAAATGAGAACGCGCTCTCCTTGAAATTGGGAAAACCAGTCACGATCTTAATAAGAATTCAATTCACATTCGACAGTTTCATGTACTTCGAAGGTTTTTCTATCATTTTCGAGGTTAAGTTTCTAACCACGCCTTTAGAGATTATTACGAGCCACTTTGCATTTTCACCTTCCATGGTAAAATCCAACGTGACTTTCAGCGACACTCAGTAGCAGCCTCTGTATATGTGTTATATGTATAACTAGTATACCGTGACTAAGAGGACTTTGGCCAATACACATCTGCAGGGGAGTTTCCCGGAGTAAAATGAGTAAAAGACCTCCTGCGCGAAAAAGAACATGGGACACGAAGGGAACGAGGAAAATGCGACGCGTTGTGAATATCGAATCAGGGGGAATCGGATAGCGATAAACGACGCGATTGAAAGCCCCTTGGATCGAAGCGGCACTGAACCCCATTGCAGCATTCTCTCCGGAACGTACTTGGATATCGATAAGCCATTCGATTTCCAGTGAACCCGTTGGTAACGGCCAATGATAGTGGACGACTTAACGGGAACGGCCAATAGGAGAGACTGTTGAAGACTTTCGAGTTAGCAAGGACTAATACTCGAACAAAGGAAGCTTCTATACGAACTACCAATTTATGTTGGTATCCTTTACTGCCCGCTTTTCGAAACCTCTAAGCTATATTATGGGAGAGTGGACCCAGTCAGATAGAAAACACTATTGGACAATGGAGTCTTTCGAAGATAAGCAAACGTTTAAAGGAATAAGAATAACTTGTCGAAGAATCCATGGAATATTATTTATTAATGTTCTAGAAAATTGGAATCTTATTCCTTCCGTTATACGCGTCGTTCGTCAAGTTTTTCGATATAGGATGAAGAATATCGATTTTGAGTCGTGAAAGGTACATCGATAGAAAGAGGATATTATTAATATTCAGAAATAACAAAATGAAAAAAAGACTGCAATTTTACAATTTCTTTATGCAAAATCTCGAATCGGCTCAACCAATTTCTTGTCCTTATTCATATCTTTCCTGTATTCAAATTCGGTCTTATACAATCAGTGAATCTGATTCGATGATATCGTTTGATTTAGAATCCTCTTTCTATAGTCTAAGTATATGTATGTCGAGATATTGAACGATACGCTATTTTCAGTTAAAAGGACGCAATCATAATCGCTGATACGATCTTCAGACATTCTCGATACTTTCTTGAGATCAAGGAAGTCATCTGACCCTGAACCGATAGTGCTACTGATCCTAGATTGAATGATGTCGGATGGAATAGATAGTTCAGAAAAGTCCCGCTTAGATGGGGCAAGCGGTATTATTGCGGTCTTCGATGACCTTCCTCATGATAGGGGAGTATCCTGTGTCTACCTACCATGATGTTTTCTGCAGTATAGTAGATCCCTTCATAGTACCAATTCCAACCAATCTTGATGGCATCTTTATAGCAGTAGGACGAACGAATGGAGAATACTCAAAAAACGCAGCGAAAGCAGTTCATGCTTGGTGAATTTTCCTCAAAAAACTTCATCTTTCTCGTAAGATTTTAAAGTACTTCTGATGCTGTTAAAAATTCAAGCAAAAATATAAATATGCATAAGAATAATTTCAGTACCTTTATAAATAATTATCAAATAAAACCCTCTTTAAAGATTTTTCTTCATATATATGGAAACGTTTAGTGCTTATGATATCGTATGGTAAGAAAATCCATTCACGTCTTTCTATATTCTCTAGAACAAGTTATCGCATATATGATCTGGCTGCAAAATATATGAATATTATTCGAACAACTTCAATTGTTCCATGTTTATTCAAACATGAAAAATTGTAATACTATACTATTGCAATGAAATGCAATCTGTTTTTTCAAACGCAAAACAAGTTTGCAGGAAAAGCCAGGTGTCTGCAGTATTCTTTCTATGCAGTCATGGTAGTGTTCTAGGAAGAAATAAAAAACTGGAACTCTGAAACTTATTACAAAATATCTAAAATCGGTGTGCGGATTAAATTTTTCGGATCGTTTCGATTCAGCCAATTGCATTAAGGGACTGATGCAGCAAATGCACTTGAAAGAAGGCGGAATAAAGCTGCTAGTCCGGGAATAAGAAATTAAGTAAACGTCTCCCGGGTGACGGATTTGTAGAGCCCGGTCGGAGCCCAGTACGCCGCAGGTTTCAGAATTGCTGGGGCTGACGTACTGCAGCATCGTGTTATTCGTGAAGGCAAGAAAACCTAGCAAAATGGAAAAATAGGGTAAAAAGTCGATAGCTCATTCAAAATGCGCGAAAAACGTGAATAGAGAATGAATCAGGACAATCACATGATGAACACTTACGGAATTCGTATAAGAAAATAAGTAAAGCATCATACAAAAAGTATTTTTATATATATAAACTAAATGATAGCGCATGTTCCTCTTAAGGGGATCGATAAACCAAAAATAACAAACTTTCTTAAAAAATGTGATATTTTTTATTTTTTAAACCTCAACATTACCCCTGTAGTTAGTAACTTTAAAACTTGATTCACTTGAAACTTTAGATCCCAAGATTTGAACAACTTTTCTTGAAAATGTTTTCTAACATTTTAGAAAATCTAATAAACTTAGAAATAAAATTGTTGATATCTTACTGTTTTACATTTTTATTAAACAATATTTAAGCTGGGTTACCTGAATTGAGTTTGAAGTTTCGCAACGGGTTTTTTGCAAAAAAATTAATTTTTAAAGAAATTGTTAAAAGGGTAGCAAAATATCTTCTACTGAGCAACCTAGGCGACTGATACATACATTTCAATTAATATTAACAGATTTAAATCATTTGAATTGATGGTTCCCTTAAGCATTTTACGTAACACATAGTTAAAATTTTGGTATCGCCAACAAGTACCTCGCAGGTACCTAAGAAATATCTTTTATAAATTCAAAGATAAAAAAAAAGATTTAAAAGATATACCTGCTCAACCCTTGTACTCTCGTTCGCGCACGTATGACTTCATTTTTGCGAAGCGCAGTTTGGTGCTTGTGCATGCAGGGTGCGTTGTGTTCTGGGTGGGTTATTCTTTCGGTTCGTTGTCTCACCATTGTGTTATGTAGACGTAGACGATGCTCCTACTGCTGTCTCTTGCAGTGAATACTAAGCGAACGGATCGAGCGGCGTTGAAGCACAATGTGAATTTATCTTTCAAGAATAAAAATAAGATCGCGAAGTCTGGTTGACGTTTATTCGTAACAAAGAGAAATAAGTAGATATATACAAAAAAAAGTGAACAAGTGCAAAGAATGAACTATGGGATTTTAAATGAAATTTAACCTTAAAAATCAATTGGTATATATTGCCCACCCAAGTTTCTTAAAACAGATATCGGTTAAACTAGCTTTTATTTCAGTTTCCTACTTTATTTTCTTTAAGGTCGAACTAGATTGAATACTGTCAAATTACCCCTAGGCAAACGAATTGGGATAGAATACCTTATAGCTATTAGACCCGAAATAAATCCAAGCGTTTTCTTTCCCTCTGTAGCAAAATGGGATAAGGCGGGACAAATTTAAATTCCAATAAAAACGTCACTTGTCCAAATGTAAATTTACGACGGAAATAATTATGGCTCTCTTACCATTCTGTTTCTCCGTTTATTTATTTTTCTTCCTCTTTCGCACGCCGATGGTCATACCCAATAAATGCCTCTCTGTTACACTCGCTAAATTCGCCATACGATCCTCGTACGAGATCATCATTTTTGACGTGATTTACTGCATTATAAAAGACATGAACCCACCGTCCGAACCTGGAGCAATTAATTATCTTGAACTATGTGAAAAATAGCGAGGTGCCTACTGGGTTAGATCATATTTTTTCTCTTACCCTCGTCCTTAGCGAGATCGTTTATCGTGCAGTATCTTTAATATGTCCTATGCCCGTGAAAAATGGGTGGAATACATGTAAACGGAGATAGCATAAGATCCGATGATCTATCGCGTGAGCCTCTGAGATCTTTATACCCAGTTCGATTATGGCTTACATAGTTTTATCTCATACATTCATTAAAGGCAAATACAGCCTATTTTATCTTGATACATTTTTTGGAAAAATATGGAATCCTACATTCGGTAACATCGTTCAACGTATTTCACGCTGTAGATTGCATAACTTTTCATCAATTTTATCTTACTGTAACGTATTAAATTCGTATGCATTGTGGCATATGTGGAACCCTAATCCAGAGAAGAAAAAATTGTTATCTGGTAGTGTATAAATGAGGGCAATATGCCAACATAGAGGTTAGGAACGACTCGTGTCCCTAGGCACACAGCTTCGCATACGTCACTTCTGTCTTGGGGATGCAAGGAAGAGGAAGAAAAAAATAATGGAAAAAGTCCTACGTTAACAACATCGCATTTCAACCGAGATTATAAGGTATAAGGTAAGTTTTATATACCTATATATAGTATGGGAATATCCTGTATTTTTCATATCACATAAAATACCGGTCTGATACTATTCGCTGTGTCTATATATTGTTAGATACTAAATAAGTATTTACTGTGAATGCTAAATACGAGTTTCTTAAATTTCCGTAACGTTTCCAAGCAATGCGAATTCCTCGAACGGTCCCAGGACCCTATAGATTTCTTCATCTAATTACAAATCGACGCCCTCTCGTTTCCTTCGGAAATAAAGACGAATTGCTCCTACATTTCTGAGCAGTCCCTCGAACGAGAAGGATCGACTGATAAATAGCGAATTAATTTGACTTTTTACTTTAGTGACACGGGAAAACGGGATAAGCAATCGCGTCCAACTTTTCGATTTAACAAGGTCGAAATATCTTTGGAGAACTTTGCGATGGAGTCAGTTTTCCTTCAGAGCGTAGATATAGCTATAATACTTAATGTTTTATAATTTATTGTATAATAAATTGAGCATGATCCATGCAATTCTATATAAAAATAAACATGAATTTTTTTACGAACTCGTTATACCTTAATTTATGTCTACCAATATGAGTAATGAAAACGTTTTAATTACGTATAACATTATTTGCATTAGATACGTTTATAAGCATGAAAAATTATGCAGTTTTCGAAAATTTATTCTTTTCCGCGACCCATAATAAAACTCGAACATTCAGCAACTCCTTAGACAAAAAGAAATTAATTGTCTACCTTCTTTCGGTTATGAATATTAAGAGGGTAAAAATATAGGCCGTCTCCACTTCCCGGAAAGTTGGCCCACTTTAATTTTCTGCTAGCTGCTTCGAGGGCGCGCAACGGGTCGGCCCGTGTTAACATTAAGGTGAGAGCTTCAAGAGAGATAGGAGCTTCTCAGTGTGTTTTAGGTTGATTTCTAAAATATTCACGATAGCTAAACTTACGTTTTTTGATAATTCTGTCAATGTCCATTTCTGAAAATTCAATTTTTTTTATCAACGCGTACCGTACAAATTTAAAGCCGTTGGGTTTAGCAATTCCGGCGAGGGTATAAGAGTAGAGTGTATTTTTTGATGCGGAAGATAATTGCATTACCGGACGACAATGCATGGGATGCATAGCATATAGCGCAACGACATGAGGAGCTCGGAAAATGTGATTTTTACGATAGACTTTCCATAATCGAGATATAAAGTGCCACAAGGGAATGGGCTCGTGCAATATATTTATCGTACGTCACTTTGGACGGGAGAAGGAACCATGAAATTATTATCACGTCATTTCCTTAGACGCCATCCTGTAAAAACAGCCCAGGAACTACATAGCTGGTAGTGCGGCGAAAGATGCCAAGAGGAGAGAAAAGAAAATAAAAGGTTATTTTAGGAAAAGCCACTGGTCCCCGTGAAGATGATAGATTGGAGGAGACCCAGGAAGTAATTTAGGCAGAACCTTTTAGAAAAGAAGCGGTAGAAGTTGGCAGTAAGAATAAAAAGATGAATTAAAGAGAAGGTGCGAGAGCTCGGCTCTTAATTTACGCAGGATTAGGCACGCGAATTTTAATATATGGATCAGTGGGTTACAAATTGATAAAGTGTCTTATGAAATGTTTAACCATTGACATATTTATCAAGACCCCATGCGATTACATACATACTTGTTCAAAAATATAATCATATTTATTTTTTGAACAGTCATTATATAATCATTTTCAATATTTCAAATGCAGTTTTGTTTTCATAAATTAATCCAATGGGTCGCGCTTGAAAATATTTCCAAAAAAGTTTCATCACGGAAAATACTCCAATAGAAGAATGAACCAGAATCTATTATACCTGCTTCATAATCGTAATTGATTTAATTTCAGGCTTGCTTCTCCATTCAGATAATAGATGTTACACCGTTCTTTTCGAAAGCCAATAATGACAACCACGTAGAGACGCAGCCCAGCATGCTTTACTGCAGAGAAGCACGGAGTCGCAGTCGGAGTCGAAGTTCCAGCGGTAATCCGATTTGCCCACTGATTCGATTTTCCATTTTCTCCCAACATCCCTAACCTCCCAAAAGCTACGCATTTCCCTGCCTCCCATTTCTTCTTCTTTTCCAGTTAAGATAGAAAGTTCTCTTTCGTTCAGCCCCTACTATGAAATGGCGCACGTACTTACCACCCAGATTCATATCGAGGGATCTTTGAAAAGTTCCAGGACAACCAGAACTGGGGTTACATTAATTGCGACATTTTTCATTCGGAGCAATACGATTTCGTTTAAATTCGCTTAAGGACAATGAAAATAGAATTTCTTAGAGTCGTCATTGATTTTCCACAATCTTACAATGACTTAAGAGCGATTGTATTTTTAGCAGAAGATGCGTTTCATTTGGGAAATGTTTCGACAAAGTAATACTTTAATCCTTTGAAGCATACATTCTTTCTTACATGTGATTTTTTTAAACTGGTTTGTTGGTTTTTTTTGAGTCACTGAAACCGAATCGAGTGTGAACATTTTCAAAATTCAAAATATCGGATCTAACATGGTGGAACGAAATTTAAAAAATTTATCAGAATTCCGCCATATTGTATCCGCCATTTTTTATTTTTGTATTTTGACTTCAGATTTGCAATCAGCGACGTGAAAAAAAAGTGCGTCTCGAATTTGACTGCCATTTTTGGCTACCATCTTGAATTTTCATAATATGTAAGTTTCTACTTTGGATTCGCAATCAACAGTGCGACATACGTTGGACTCTGAGTTTTAGTATGTCCCAAATCGGGAAAATTTTGTGCTTAATGGATTATATGCAAATCAAAAAATTGTAAAACTGAGTCGCCGTATAAAGTCAGCCATTTTGAATTCCGAGATTCTGACGTCAGATTCGGATTCAGCGGATTCTAAAAAATTGAGAAGCCTCGTAGAAGTTGAATTAAATGAATAATAATACAATTTTTCTAACTTTAACACGTTGACTCCCGTGTCACCCATATATGGGTGAAATTTTCATTCTTACTTGGGATCAAGTATATGTATATATATTTCCATATCACAAAATGGCTAAATAATCATGCCGTGGTAGAACTTTTGAAAAATATTATGTGGCAGTCAAAGTGTTAAAGAGGTGCATTCGCATAGTAATACCGTGCTTCAAACGGTTAACGTAATTAATAACTTTAAATAGGAACGTAATATGACTATTATCACATGAGAAATCACTTAGTTCTAACGTGGATTTTAACTCTTCTTCGCCAGCGGCAAGTACTGTTGTTGGTGAAAGTTCTCTCATGCAATTACGTACAGATATTTATCTAGTTTACTTTGCGAAAAATAAATTAAACCATTGATAACATAACAATGTCTTTAATTGATTACATTAATCAGTCGTAGTAGTACAAAATAATGGAACGTAGATGATTTTTTTTCGATATAAATATATATGTACAATTTTGCATAAGTATTGATAAGAGATGAAATAATGCCGAAATCAATTGATACTTAATGTCATTTTTGTATGATGGCACGAGTGTCGTATTATGATTAGTCATACCCTTATAATTTTAGCAGCGCGTAACAATAGCGTTTTTAATCACGCGACCTTCATTAATCGTATTCTGTTTTTCTTTGCTACAACGGAAAGCATTGATTAATATTTTTTTTGGCAAAATCGCAAACAACATAAGAATTGGCTGAATCATCCTGCAGAATTTCAAGGCCCATAAATCCGTATAGACAGCTGCTAATACTCCAATTATCCATGGAGCATCCATCAGTAGGTACAGTCTGAGAAAAAGAAAGTACTTCTTTTTTGCATTCCTGGATACATTTTCATTGGCTAACGCTGTGGACTTGCGTATACGTATGATCTTATACGTCGTGTAAACGAAAAGAATATTGTTCATAACGCACATTATAATGGGCAATGTCGTAACATAAATAATAACGCTAAGATTAGCACCATCGTCAAATCTTTTAAAATTTGGCTTTAACGGCGAATTTTCCGGAATAATTGGTAATAGCTCCATGAAGCAGGCAAACGTAGTCGGTAGAAAAGCTCCGCCCCAAGCAAATGCCGAATAAATTCGAAATTTCCGTGTTTCCTCCTTTCCCTGTAGATCGGCCGATGGCATCCAACGAAATCTGGTAATTACCAAAGTCATGTCGAAACAAATGAAGAACAGCCAGAATACCGATGATATCGTGAGAAACATCAAGCTCAGACCGAGCGTAACAAGTAACATTGGATTTATAGATTTATGGCACAAAATTACGAGTCCCATAGCGAACAATATTACAGCAATAAATAATTGACTTCCGTTATAACATAGTACAGCTTTGTCGTAAGCACGATGACGAAGTTCAGAAATTACAAAGTAAAAAATGACGACTATCAAGTATGGAAACACGTATATTATATTCGCAAACACTACTATACTAGCGCCCCAAAACTTTAACGGTGTGAAGATGCTGTCACATTGGTCCATCCCCTTATTTATGGCTCTTGAACAATTCCGTGAGATGACCGTACCGTTCGCAAGGACGTCAAGACACGTGTTCACGTTCCAAGTATTATTTATAGTGTCATCCTGCACCCTTTTCTCTCCCGCGCTATCTGTTCGAAACCCCGAAAATGTCTAAGTTATTATACTTTTGAAACGGACTGCATTGGAAAAGGTAGATGTCATTAAATTTGACTTTTCATTTACACTGAAAAAGTTATCATGGTTTCTTTGCCAAATAAAATAAGACATCTCCGCATATTCCATGCAGTCTTGCCGAAACAGAACCTCTTTACGTGAAAGCAGGAATACTAAAATAATAAAACTTAAATGGGTGCATCTTATAAATAATACAATAATGAACTTACTTGAAAAACATACGTTGTGAGATATGATGTCAATATTGGTCACGTTCAATGCATCAAAAATTGTTTGGTTTTCATTTTTACGATATACGCAATCATAATTTTCGTCCAATACATAATCAATATCACAACACTTGGTAAATAAATTCACAGATTCCGCGTCTACTGTTGCGATCACAAGAACCATAAAAATACCGATAGAAAACATGTTTAAGAACTCCTCTTAACGCGACAGCAGTTTACGTTAAAGTGAATATCAATGATACCTCCCCTCTACTCTAAGCATATTCAACATATTCCAGAATCATAATATGAACATGCGACATCTTGGAAACTCAGAGACTGCTGGAGGCAACTATGCGTTAAGCGAGGCCGTTATGCGTGCTTAGTTATAAAGTCCCCAACAGGTCCTGTGTGACTCATGGAAGAACCACAGTTTAAACATATTCATATACATGGTACACGCTCGGATCACAATATATCATTCTCCGAGACTAGACTCATGTGAAGATAAAATATCGACGGTCACTAAGTATGCATTGTAGTATCTGCAATATCGGAATATATATTTCTACACCTTCTAGATCGTTCACTGTGTTGAGAATAAAAAAACCCAAGAGGGAAATACCAGAAATAAACACGTCGCTCACAATTGGAATTACCTTCAATGTATCACATGGCGACGTCATGAAGAAGTGAAAACACATTATGCCTTGAAGTTGGTATGTAATGTGTATGAATGTAAGGAAACGTTGAGTAGGAACGCACATAACTTGTTCCACTTGTTTTTAATGTTTGAAGCGATACGGTTAAGAAAAAAAAAGTGTAGGAGAATGGATGATTCTTATGAATCCCTTTTTACATAATACTCATAATTTATGAGTGCTTAAGGATTTATTTGAGAAAATTGTCGCATTCTTTTGTACATATAAATTATGCATAATTCTTTTCTCGATTTTTCTCCGTGATATTTAGATATCTCATGCATAGATATTGTAACATAAAAGAACGGTCTATCTTGTAGGAAAAGTGCATTATGTAATCTATCATGGGAAGTGCATTCATTATCTTGCTTCTGTAAGTAATCTCCGGAATTGTGCGGTTTTGTGGAATCCGATTTTATTAGAATTCACTACTATCGTAATATAAGAATCTTCACAACGTTTTCACAAGGATTTACCGAGGAAGTGTTACTCATAAAACGAAAGAATGACAATACGTATACAGCACTGCTATTGGCAACATAACGGCCATTGAAAGACCCATAGTATTATACGGTGGATCAGCCAGGATGCACTCACTTAGGATAATTTTGCAAATCACTATTCTCCTCGTGTTACTATCGCTGATACAAAGTGAAGTTAGTTATTTTCATGGAATAGATAGACTACAAAAGTGTTGCAGACGTGGTTATATTTTTAATGAACAGTACAAGTGCGTATCAATAAAATCAAGATTCAAAAATATAGATCAGAAGACAAATACGTCCACCGAAGAGCAACCGCAAGCTTACAAATGTCTAGACAATCTGGAGCCTACCATAATAAATTACACTTTAAACTATACGTATCTCATTGATGTTACATCCAATAACTCTTGCGTAGAAAATTTAACTAATGGCACTAAAGTCATAGCCAAGTGTCCAAAATATAATGATTGCGCAATATTATTCTACGATGGATTGGCTACTGTTGTTTTTTGGGGTGCAAAAATATATATGCCGGCCAACATGGCTCACGTTATTTTGTGTCTACTTGTGATTTTGATATATATGGTAGTCCCGGAATTCGGACAGAATACAGTATACAATCGTGCTATATTGAGACACAATGCGTCTCTTTTAACAATGGGAAGTATATTGACCTTATTGGGAAGCTGTGATCTTTGTAATTGTAATCTGAATAATCATGTAATCATCTGGTTGTGGCTACTTCTCCAGTTCTTTACTCTTGCATCGGTCTTCTGGTTGAATGTCATATGCTTCGACATGACATTGGTAATAACAAGGTTCAGATGGATGCCTGGTTCCATTGAAAAAAATGAACGTACAGAATACAGAAAATTTACCATGTACTCAGCGGTTGCTTGGGGCAGTGCACTTTTACCTACCGTGTTAGCTGGAATTTTTCAATACATTCCAGATATATCAAACGACTTTCCTCTTAAAGTCAATTACTTAGATTTTCGGAAAGGACCTAATTACATTGTTAATTTATATTTCTTTGGTATACCATTGATCACGTTATTTTTCAATAACATCCTCTTTGGTTTCACTACTTATAATATAATTAAAATACAGAAAAATACCAAAATGATTATCAGTAATCAAACAAATATGCTAAGGAAAAGATATTTTCTTGTTCTCAGACTGTATTTACTAATGGGAGCACCGTGGTTCTTCGGTACGCTTTTAGCGTGCTTGAATTATCTTATCATATTAAAGATATGCCGATTGATTCAACCAATTTTTTGGATACTCATGTTAATATGTCAAAAAAAATTGCGAAGAAAAATTACCGAGAAACTTAGTATTACCAGGAACGATAACCGCAAAGGAACTATGACGGTTACTTAGAATCATAGAGACTCTACTCATATATAGAGAATGGATTTGTAATTGGCTATATGAGTCTTATATATTTGCATTACGCAATGTACGACTCAAGGAATCTCCGTTGAGGAAAATCGTGATGCACGCAATAACAATTGCTTCGACAAGCATATACGAAAATAAATGTCGTGCACACCGGTATATGTATGTAAAATGAACTACGTACAATGACGATCTCTTGTCGCTTATTTTCAGCTGTGCATGAAGTTCACTAATTTGTAAATACTTGAATAGCCATTGAAGCTCTTCGTAAATACGACTGCTAATGAAGTGGAGACAATGTTAGCTCATGCGATATGTCATCCATTAAGAGATGTACATGTGATTTCGAAATGACAACTAAGCAATAATATTTGAATTTTATCATAAGTGAAATGTATTATTACTGAAAATATTTGGCATAGTCAGTCATTCATAGATCACGTGTCGATAGGTGTTAATCATTGTATGTTAATTAAATGATTAATATTATGAAAATTCGGTGTGTAATAAAAGAAAGTGAAACGATTTTTGTGTATGATTATACAACAGAAAGTTTATCTGTTATTTATTACTCGTTTATTTAATTATCTTCATAAACATGAAAAGTGAACATTTGTACCCGTAGTTATGCTGAAGTTGATTATTTAAGAAATATTGTTGTAAATATTTTGTACAGCGTACCTACCGATAGCGGTATAAATAATACACTTTGTTATTATCATTCAGGCGATAATTGTATTTCTCAAGAAATCATTGAGATTGAATAGAGAAATATTATCTTCAGAAACCCAAACCATTGTTTTCCTTAGACAATAAACCATTTGACTTTTTCGTAAAAGCGATTAAAGATGATAACTTAATCGTCCACTCAAGATAGCTCAGAATGGAATCTGACTTTGTCATTTTCCCTGGGAACGGCCCGTTTATTAATCTATAAAGGGTGGCATCTCTGGCAATTACTTGTCCCTCCTGTCACGGGATGATCTAACTCCGTTACCGGGCCTCGATATTACCACCCCATCTCAACGTTTCCACCCTTTGCACCGTTAGCTTCACAAAGTAATCTCTGACAGAAAATATCAAACCATCCTCGTGCGACGTTAATCCGATAGTACCGAAAAGGATAGAGAATTATTTCGTGAAAATTTCAATCCTGTACAATTCCGTTTCCATGGATCTAAAGAAAAGTAACGCAGACTATTTTACGAATAATTTCATTTGTTTTTCTTTCTTTTTTTTTCTGCAAACACGTCGTTTTAGTTATTACGAATTTTTACGTTTAGTTTCCGACAATTTTCCCTCAGAAAAATTTCCATCAATTTCAACTACCCCAACCGTTACCTTCTTCGTCCTGTTTTTGTTTCTATTTAATTCCATTGTATGCCAACGGTAAACGAATTTTTCGCATATTCGCCAATCTCCATGTTGCAATGCAGTATATACGTATCACGAATAAATCCTTTGGCTACTTTTTTTTTGGCAAACTATCAAGTTTTAATCCTTCGTGCATTTCATTATCCATGTTTATTAGCGCGTCGTGATTGGTTGATCGGTGATGGATCGCCATGACGTCACACGTACGATATCCAATCAATCAAAGGATAAGCGGATTAATCTGATTACGCGGACCACAGCCGCAAACAACCATCCTGGATTACGGATTCTGATTTGATCGAAAACTTTTCTAATGGCTGAGCTACTCACTTCTGCTCGGTGTAATGAATTATTAAAGCATCCATAGAAAGTCAGGACGAATTTCATATTTCTATTGCTTATTCGAATAATCCCTATACGTTACAAACAGAAACATGGATACTTACCGCTACCCATAAATGATAACAGCAGTTCTTCCACATCCGTCATTGTCAAAGGAAAATATCATTTCTACTATAAATTTTGCTTTGTTGTTTCGAAAAAAAAAAATCAATCCTTTCTCCCTATAATTTGTCACGATATTTTCACGTGAAGCTGGTGAAGACAGTTCGACATATTAGAAAAAGAATATTTCGCATGTCGGGTGTCCTTTCAATTACAATGTAATCGCACTTATATCAGTGATAGGAAACTGGCCTCGAGGGATTGGATACATTTAATTCATACTCATAATGTAAGATACATGAGATGTGTCGTACCCCTTGTATACCCATTTCAGAGATACAAGACATCCTACGCAACAGCCCCTATCGTATCATGATGGCATAGGCCAAACTATTTCATCTGCAATCCCCATAGCGTAAGCTATAGGCTGATAATTCTGTTTGGGGTGACGAAAAGTCACGGATGTGATACAAGGGTGAAACCAATACCTACGAATGTCGGAAAAGGGGTTGCTTGTCTATTGCCTTTGTGATAAATAAATTGACCTTGAACGTGGTTAGCTCTTACGTTCAAATTCGTACCTTTAGGTTTCGCGCATTTTTTGCAATCGTTTATATTGAAATACCGTGAGAAAATCTATAACTAATTTAATATCAATTTTATCTTAGCGCTTGAGATAGACTCTACATAAATAGACGTTCACGGTTTTGTATATTTATACCGAGCGTGCTGTATTCCCGGCACATCCTGTGCAGAATTGATTTTGCACATCTTCGCCAATAGAGTGCTATTTATAAACCAGCGAAGCTTCGTACTTATTTACGTTAGCTTTTTCTACGTCGAAGCGTAAAACCGACATTTTCTTGAATGGGTCTATAAACTAGATTGCGCTCTTGGACAATGGAAAATAATTCCGATTGTATTCATATTGCAATGTAAAAAAAGTGAAGGGTAGAAAAAATTAATTTCAATGTTTAAACTCGGCAGGAAAATAATTTTTATAATTAAACAAATGTTTACTTTTTTCAGACTCTACTAATATCCATTTATTCGTTTGCTCACTTTTTATTCATCTAAATTTTTAATCCAAACTTTAATTTTACTTATATACACTAGTATCTCGAATATCGCGTAATCGGAAAATACGTAATGCAAACGATGTCACTTATAAAATTCCGTATCTCGTAAGAGCTCTTTAATTTTCCGTATTTCCTAACTTAGCTACGTCGCGGGGTTTGCATAACAATGAGCCTGTATATAAGCGCAAAGAATGACGTCAGGAATTCACTAATTAAATACCAATGTTCATCTGGTCGTCATAGCTGGAGCTTACGTTTTAAATTTAAAGATCAAAGTTTAATTTATGAAAATACGTTAGGAACGTCAACTGTTTTTAATAATATAAAAAATGTCAAATCTTTCTGCATCTTTTATCTCGATGGCCAGTAAAAAGTATATTCGAAATTCCTTAATGGTCAGAGACATCACTTTAAGCTTGATATTCATATTCAACAGATGCTAAACACGACTAACTTCTTTCAGCATTGATTTGCATCCATCCTCGAACAAGAAAGTTGGCTTTAGGTCAAACTTCCATGGTTCGACAGAAGCATCGCAATAAATTAAAACCAGCCAGTTTCATATTCTTATGCATGGAATTAAATGGCACGTCATTAATCATCATCGCGGGATTTTCATTGGCGTATTAAAATACGTGGGTGATTACAATTTATTTTATTACATGTAATAATTGCCCAATTACGGTTATATATCATTGTGATATTGTAATTAATAAAAATATATGAAAATGCTGCGAATATCGATATCAAATATGAAATCCCATTCGTACATTTTGGCAGAAGCGTTTGAAATATTATAGTATCGAGTGTCCTATTCGAAATTATAAATAGGATTATTTTAGTATTTTATCAGTTTTATTTTTAACGACCATGACTCCCATAATGAATACTACATTATTGATTTCATCTATTAGATATAAAAACGCGATGGCAATATAAGTACAGGTTAGCATATATTTAAATATCACATTCACGATATATGAGACTTTAATTAAATTAATATGACAGCACGTTCTATTTCTAAATAACAGCAAAAGTCAATAATATAGTAAATAAATATTCTGATATGATACTGTGTTATTATATAATATATATAATTTCAATGGCTTATCCATATCGTCGACTGTACCTACCTGTTTCAACTTTTCCGAATGTGTGTACTTACGTGTCTACGGTACGAGGGGTTGAATCCATATAGGTGATGTAGGTGGACTGTTTGAGAAGGAGGGTATAGAGTGGGTTTGCATTATGATTTAATTACAATTTATGGGACGAGGTTTCACGCGGTACTCTGATTTGGCATTACGTCCTGCAGCCGTTGGGCCGTATCGCACATATCCTAACTCATCTCAACCCCATGGCCATCACCGTAGAATCCCATACTAAGAATCTACCTGTTCGCACCTGATGGTCACGATGGAACCGATTGCGCGGTATCAAGCGTAATATTTATTCTACCGTTTCATTTAAAAGCACAATGCACTGTCAGCCGACAGAAGACAAGATGCCAGAAACTAGATATATTACCATATTGTTCTCATGACTTTACTCGTCCCAAGCGGCACTCGGCTAGACCGTATAATCAATTTTCCGTAACGCGAGAAGTGAAAAATAAAAAAAATGCAACTATAAATGGCACGGATGAAATTTTAAAAGTTACTTTAAAGCGGTACATTGATTTTAATTACGTCACGTTCATATTTTCGGCATGATTTTGTTTTTTCTTAATAAATTAAAGATCCTTGGTTCTATGTAAAAAATATGTCGTCACACACGCAAGAAGGTGTCAGTTCATCGTTGAAAATGTCCATTCAACACCATCGACACTCTGCCTTCTGTTTTCTCGTTATTACGCGCAAGTGGCAGGCTGCAGGAGAGAGCAAGGTAGATAATGGGAAGACAGAGTGCCTGCTCGGGGAAAAGTTCAGGATGCTGAGGGATAATGAGAGCAATCTGCTCATCTGTTAGCCTGCGATGTCTCAAGCCTCTTTCTTGCTTGTGAAGCGACGACTGTACAGTGGTTCTCAATAGGGAGTCAGAAAACAAGCACAGTTTCGTTACAATGGCATCTATATACCTATATATTTCTTGAAAGTCTTTGATTAATTAATGTGAAATTGATATCGACTGTGTAATATAAGCTAATAAAATTGCATTATAAAATACACTAGAATACTTGCGTACATCACGTGTCAAAATGTCGGTTGATTAATGATTAATTAATAATTTGTAATATTTTTTATAAAAATTTCCCAAGGAGTGTAATTATACAATAAAAGAGTGCTTAAAAAATAGTCCGTGAGGTGCCTAGTAAAATTCTCGAAAAATATGTTTTACGTAATGTATATGTATGTGATATTTATGTTCTTATTGCCGAACGTGGAATAAGTCAGTCCGTTATTAACGAGCTGACCGAAGTATATTATCATAAACGCATGATCCAGATATCAAGTAAGCTCGGATTCTTTTTATTCTATATCCCTGTAGAACGAATATCGAGCCACTTGTTTAAAAACCTGTTTACACCGGAGAGCTTTATCAAACCGCATTTAAACCCTCTTCAAACGCTATAATAAGTAAATGGTAGATATCATGGTACATCGAAAGCTACGATGCACAGACGTATGCAGATAAATAACGGTATGCGTAGACGCATGCTCATAAATAAAAATCAACGATCCGATTTAATTCCTGCAATTCCAATAAAACAGTCAAGACTGATTCTGCACTTTTGTCACTGCAAACAAAAAATAAAGTTGACGAAAGATGTCGTGATATTACTTCCAGTCCTGCTTCGTTAAAATTTCCTCATGAATTTTGCTCGTATAGGAAAACGTCAGAGAATTTCGTTGCGCAACGTAAACTCTAAATTGCAATCAAGACACTCTCAGGCACGAAAAACCATAAGAACTTACAAGCGTGAGAACCCCTATCTTAAGGAGGGCGGTCACATTCGGTAATTAATGACCGTGTAATCATTTTTCACGGTTCCTCTGTCGGTCCTGGACTTGCATTAAGCGCAACATCTTGGCTTCTCTTTGCCCGGCTCAGCCTGCCTGACTTCTTCGTTCTAGCTTCTCCACCCACAAAAGCACCGAGTTTTCTGGATCGTATCACTCAGAGCGAAGGAACTTCCCGCTATTGGACCATTACTAGGAATTGTGGTACAGACAAAAAATGGCCGTTCTCAAAACGAATTTTCAGAAGCCTATATCGTGCTGTATAGTGCCGCACGGTAGATAGGGATAGATGATCGTTTAATACCCATAAAACAATTTATTGAAGTTCGTAACGTACCACCAAATCTGTGGTGGATTTGCCAAGCAATAAAACCCAACCTGTATTTTCATTGTTCTATGAGCAGCGTCGACGTTCAGTCCATATTGACTGGATATATATGCCAGTCTCGATATATGCATACGTTTGGCGTGAATTAATGGGGCATCATTTTATGAGGAATCTGAAATATCGAGAAACTCGAATAAATTTTTGAGAGGTGACAGGTTGTTAAATAAAGGGTCTCCCCCATAAACGGTTCTCGTGGCGTAGTCTGTTTTATGTCGCACTATGCTCGTAGGGCATATCTGGTGAGCGTTAGAAATGCGTCCCTATCGAATAAACAGCCGCTCGTAAAACTCACTTGGTGGCCCGACTCGTTTCTAACCGATCTTGCAGCGTAGTTCGTACCGACATTAAGGGAACGCACATTATCAATTGTATACGCGATTTTTTTATCGTTCAACAATTTTACGCCTAAACAACATGCAGTTAGATGGGATTCGTAACTTCCTTGATCAGTAATAAATTTATTGTTTTCTAACAATAAATTAGCTTCTACAGTGGCGACCTTTTTCTTCGTGAAAAACGAGTCTGAGATATTTTTCATTGAAAATAGCTACGAGATTTTTCAAGATACGACCTGACCGTGAAACAGATGCCGGAAACGTGGCGGGTATAATACATCTCACATCCGTTTCTGAGGTTGAAACACTTAACCTCCAAGATTCTTCAGCCATTCACAATCCATTATTTCACCGAGGATTACAGGCTCTCTGTTTATCGTTTCTCGTTTATTATAGCATTACCCTCCATGCTCAATCGTCCAAAGCGTATCTGCGCTTCTTAGTTTATTTTCTTAACAAGCGTTTAATTTGTTTTCTTATTACCCTCAAGTGATCATCTCAATTCGTATCTCATACAGATATGTCGCGTCTAACTCAATCCCATTTCCCTTAAGAAAACCTTATTCTGTTTTTCTAAAAAGTCATCAAAAAAATGCAATACGTTTAAAATTTCTCCAAATCCCGCGAAACGTCTCTCCTATTACTGTAGAAATAATGGACACTAATAGACTGCCTTTAGCGACGAATAACATCAATTAAAATGTCAGCGAATCACAGTAGTACTTACCATTTAACAATACGTCCATTTATCTGAAAGTGCCGCTAACGGTATAGCTCATAAAAGCCTCACGTAAATGGAACACGACACTCGAAATGTCACGATCGTTTTGATGAAAAAAAAAAAAGAAGAAGAATAAACTTGTCCTCCATAGAGCAAAGTCACTCACCTGTCTGTAACGATCGAAAGATGTCTCATTTTTAGATGACTCGTAGAAGAGGAGGTCCTTTGCTGCATCTGATGGGCTTTATCTCTTGGTCGACTCGTCTCATAACGCGATTGTCGGTCCCTGAGTCTCGCGACTTGATCAGATTACCAACAGATAATGCCCACCGTGATAGACACGGAGGAGACCAGAAGAGAAGAGGACAGACGAGAATTGGGATGCAGGAAGGGTCGACCTTAATTCGTTGGTAAAGACAGACGCAAAAATGTCATAATCTTCTCGTTAGGTTGAGTGATTAAGAGTGGGTACTTTTGTCATTTGTTCAGGATGTACTTATGGGATTGACTTTATCGACTATAGTATTCAAAGTTATTATTTATGGTTTTCCCTTATTTCTCATGAGACAGATAATAATATGTATTAGGATAAAGTTGCATTAGTACCGCTCTGGTTATTTTATCAGTTTGTACGGTATTGGTGTTGACTGTTTACTGTATAGTGTTGTGTGATACGGTCGGTGCTGCTGATGTTTTTTTTTTTTCAAGGTGCTTGGAACATCATTGACATTTTGTTCTGGGTTATGTCAACGCTCTGGTGAAACAGATGTTCCTTATTTGGGGGAACGAAGAAGGGTTTTACGTGATTTCTTAAAAGTTCGGTTGTAAATCAATATTCAAAAGGAATACCACGAGTGGAGTACATGTGTGAACAAATATTACGAGCTACAAGAGCAATGTAGAAAAACGTCTGATTCTATTAATAAACACGACTCGCTGTACTGTTATTTTCTTTGAAAGAACCTAATACCCCTTCTTCTAAGAAATGGTGTTCGGAGTTATTTTAATTTTTATTGGCCATGGATGAGTCTGACAGAGATGACTATGGTGAAAGAATGCTGTAAGATATACTTAAGATTATGTGAGAGATATCGCCATTACCGGTATTCCATGCTGTCATGATTTTCGGATAAAGTGTTCATTCTTTATTATTTTATCTGAACGGCTATCATGATCACTAGACCTTTTTAATCTACGAATACAAGTTGCCGCATTTCTGTGTTAACTAGTTAACAAAGCCGTAGCTTTTAATGACAGCTTTCATTAAAGGCTACGGTATCAAATTTAGTGAATAAAAATTTCAGATGATTCATAGAGAATGACATTTAACTAGGATCTACGTTAAAAAAATTGTATAGGAGAAGATTGCTGCCCATAAATAATGAGTTATCTGTGCAGTACTTTTTTTTCGCTCAATGATTTACAAGCGTCATTTCCAAATCCTATCACGTGTTACCCGCAACCCTTTCATCATCGCGATAGAATAAGATTTAGTAGAACTTCCGCAATACGTCGCACTCACTAAATCGGAAATGGGTCGATCCATCTAAGTCCCCTGCAGCGACCTATGCTACATCTTCGTTATGGCGCTATTAAGCACCATCTTGCATACACCCGAAAACTAATCCCTATCCAACAGCAACCCTTTAACTAGAATTTTAATCTCCGCTTCGTTTTCGACCCTTCACGTTTCTTAGCCGACCCCTATGCGCCTGTGATTGTGGGGCGTCGTTAAGGGATGCAAAACTGCCACAGCATCGCTTCATATTAATGACCCGGTAGTTTGCTATGACACCGCAGCGTGATACTACACTCGCCAAGAATTATAAGCGATAAGGCTTCCGAGCTTAGAGGGATTTAAATGGGATTCACCGTGGATGACATGGTGTTAATTGCCGGTCGATATTTTCATGCTAAATTTATTGATACGAGCCAGCGCTTCTCCTTTACGTATAAGGGATGTTCGATAAGTTAGGTCTGAGATACATAGGTATACTATTTTTAATCATTCGTATAAAAGACACGAATATTAATCGACAATAATTATAGTAAAACGGACTTAACTATTGTAATTATATATTGTCTTTTGAAACTCTGTGACTTTTCAAGTATTTCAATGAAATCCCTAGTGATCGATATACTTTCTATGGCTGAAACGTTTCACGATTCACTAACTGCGACTGGACTAGCTGCTACGTCTTAAGCAGACCGCTATTTGCATATTCAATGGCAGTGAATTCTCTCGATGGTATAAAGGACGTGGGTAGGCGGTACTTGAGCGTAGTTTGTTAGGGAGCCAATGCCTAACCATTCATTAGGTACAGCCACCCTTTCTTAGTACGCAAGAAGAAGCCTCAAAATCAAGATGCGTAACTCAGAGACTTGGGGATCTACGAATTCAGGAAGATTACAAATGGTCGATTATACAAATTGTCAATTTTTAGGGATGTACAAATAAACAGATCCCTTTGCTATGTTGGATCTCGAGATGTCAACTTTGATATACCTAATTATAATTTATTTTCTAGGTGTGATTTATCTATTAACTTTTGCATTTCAAATGCATACTAACAGTTTGCAGGAATTAGGTTCGATAAGGAATGCATTTTGATACTGAACTTTCAGCGGAATGCAACGTTCAGAGGGAATATATTAAAACGTAAAGCACACACAAACATGTGACTGTCGTTGAGGCAGTTTAGTTCGCCTAGTTGCAGTTGGCCCATGTACCCGATATATAGGGTGCACAGAATAGATACATACTCTAATAGTTCCTTCCTGAATAATGCATCAGTCGACATATTTGCATCAAACCTCAAGCAGTTGCCTGACTTCCCCTCGCCGCCCACGAATAAATGATAATTTTATTGCCGGCCCAAGGCACCGAGACACCCAGGGAACTTCTCAACCCCAAAAACGCCATTTAACCTTCCGCGGCCCTTATACTTGAAATAACAACGTATGGAGCTATTAGCAGCATCCCATGCGAACAAACTTCCCATAAAGTTCACAGTTGAAGAGTGATCATTCCCTCATGTAAAAAACAATAGACTAAGAAAAATACAAAGATATAATGGACTTATAAAAATTCTATTAAGGATTTTCGAGACTTCCCTATACTTTTGTGAGGCTTTTCTATATAATTCTCAAGATTCCAGAAGTATGATATGTGTATATACGTGAAACGAAGGTTAATTGAATTTTGCAAGTGTGACAGTGACTGTATGGGAGACTTGAGGGAATTCAGATCAATCGATTAGTGTTTACGTGCCTGAACTGTTCCATGAAACTCGAGCCATTCGGAGATCTCGTTAAGCGACTCATCCGGGTAAAAATGTAGCCCGGCGGGCATCAAGAAAGACCACAGATGCGCTTGTTTGAATTTTTGCTTCGCTCGAGCAGATCGCAAGGGATGGAAAATTATGAGTCATCCTGAATTCGTTAATTTTGTGCGAACAGCCCTCGAACTTTACTTGACAATGAAGTTATCGGCTATTTTTAACGTGATGTATATACGTACAAACTGCGTATGCCATATAGACGTTGAATATTTATGGGACGGCTATTTGGCTTTTCATCATTTTCAATTTTATCCTTTATATTTCTATAAACCACAATTACCTACATATACGTGACGCAGTATGCGAACCACCACAAGCTTTTGTGCAAATTAACCCCTTCACAGAGATATATAATTTTCTCATCTGTAAATTGCATACTCATGCACGTACCTACCCTTCGGCACGATGATGCAGTACATGCAGTTAATTCGTTATCGCTCTGTGGGACGCCTGAGCTATATGGGGTCGAAGCATCCAGCACCTACAACTCAGACAGCATAAGGGTTGATTGGCATGATTCACCCTTGCACGAGATGAATTGAGAATTACTTCTTTCTCACCGACTTTAGCTGGCGCAGCTCTAAAATCCCAATTAGGGCAGAGCAAAGGGTCCTGCAAATTGGTCATTCATCGATAATTAGAAAAAAAAACTTAGACCTATTTCTCTCTCTAAAATAATTTAACATCATATGTTCGCCCAAACGTTACTAACCGCGGCTACTTTCTTTGTTTCCAAATAAATGTAATTAATTTGTAGCGTCATTAATTTTTTAAGAAAGAAGTATATACAAAAAAAATATATATTGGAAATCAAAAACAAACACGATACACTGTTGAAGAAAACATAGTTCTTGCATTGCGTGACACTTGATGGGCAAAGCTCATGACGATCTGGAGCAAAACGTTTATCACCGTTATCGCGTGACTTCGTCTAACCCTTAATCTTCACAGTACTTCGTATTATAGATATAGATATGTGTTATACCCATATACAATTAAATTCTAGGAAAGATTTCCCATTAATTTTCTGACAACATGAAAAACATTTTATTACGATTAACTATGTATATCGCGTACCATCTGTGTTTCCTTATACGATAAGAACAATCAGCCTTTAACGAAATGCATTGCTTTGTGACAAATAGCAATCTAAACACACAGAAATATGTGCGAGTCATCATCGAGTGTCTGAAGTGCTTTAAAATTTTTGATGATTAGAGCATCAACGATGGATAATGAAAAATAATTATCTTGGCATGACTGTCAACTATTGCAAAGGGGGATTCTTATGTGTGAAGTTCCCATGGTGTGAAAGTGAATTTGTGCTTCTATAACAATTCATACTTCATTTCCATATGGCGAGAATTTTTAGTGGCTTGAAGGGATGAGACTATCCGAGGGAAGGGTGGAAATCTATTCTAGGGTGTCATACGACTTTCCCTACCAATTAATGGAGGGGAAGAAAAATGACAATTTTCAGACCCCCCCGACCTGGTTTTAGTAGTAGAAAGTAGTTTTAGTAGTAAAAACCTGAAAATGTAGGTCTTTGTAGATTCTAATGACTTTTGGTGAATGTTTATTATAGTTTATATTACTATATTTCTCGTTCTCTCTTGGGGTATATCTCCCGATCGTTTTTCGATGTCAGCCACTATTTAGGAGAAACAGGATATTATTTTAAACGCAACGAGAATTATGAGTTGACGTATTGTACTATATAAAAGTCCGTGGCAGCCTTCGAGTGACACGGGATCACGTTTTACTCACGCAACTTGTGATATTCACGCACCAGAAACGTCCCGCCCGACTACGCACGCACATCCTACTGAGCAGAGTGATGAAGATACGAGAATTTGTAGCTGGGAGAAATGATGCGCAGGTGGGAATAGTTATGATTAACTATGCCAAAGTGAAATGTCCCTAATATCTGTAAACAGAGTCTTTGGAGAACACGTGATAATAATGAGCAATGGATTTTAAAAAATGGGAAAATTCTATTTTTATTATTATATAATATTATTTAGTATACTATACGAATGTGTCGTTTTAATAATTAAATGAAAACAATAATTTTTACAGAAATCGAAACTACTTGTAGAGCAAAATTTTGATCGAGTACGGAATTATATAATGAATTATTTGTATAATACGCTTTATTGTATTTTTTATGAAAGCTGACGTGTTTGTTATAACGCTTTATAACGATCATATGTATTTCGTTTTATAATAGCTAAAAACTCCCGTTAAATCAGCAATAATGGTACACACGGTATGTGACGATTTGTAATTATATCAAAGGACATTTAAAATTAAGTAACAGTTATGAAATTTCCGAATTTATATTATTAACAAGTAACATAGCCATATTGGATTTTGCAATTAGTTCTTTGTGCTACTCACAAATATATACACTATCGACCCCTTACTTTCTACACAATGCGTTAAGTACACAATGATTTACGGGCACGCGGGAAATAAAAAAAAAATGGCTAACTACTGCAACGTTAAAGTTTCGCGAACAAATAACGAAAGTCCATTCGCAGCGGGGCTGAAGATTACGTATAAACAAAATCGCAACGTGCGAAAATCCATAAATCTTGGTCGCGTTAAAGTAGCGACGATAAAACTATGAGAACAGCAGGCAGTTGGGTTGTAAAACAAAAAAGTCAATTGTACATTAGTACGCATGAAGGCAAGCTCGCTCTGACATAACGCGCAGCATAAAACTACACAGTACACACTCCGTTCTCTAAGTACCTTGCGCGAAAATAAAAACAAAAAAAAAAAACGTAGGGAACTCGTATCCACCTACGCCGTCAATAAAACAACAATTTTGCATGGACGAAACTGACACGGTTTTGCGTCTTTCTTTGCGTATTGCTATAGTCACGTTTCTCGCGTCTCTACGAGGCAGCGGAGAGAGAATAAAAAATATATATACATCTAGAGAACATTATACCTACGTTATACGAGAAACTGGGAACGCGCAACCATTCGCAGCGTTGGGATCGGGCGGCGATTGCGAAAATAACATTTGACTCGAGTAACGTCTCCCCACGTTCGCGACCACATACCGTGCTACGCTCCGTATATCACCGGACGCTGAGTGCTCCCATAAATACCAGATCATCATAGACCTTCTCTTTTCCTCTTTTCATATATATATATATACATATACGAATGTGTCGTTTATATATATATATATATATACATATATATATATATATATATATCTCACTTGTGTTCTCACTGTGTGCTGCGTAACTACTCAGTCACTTTATCCGTATTTTCTCTCTTCCGTCTCTTCTGAGAGAGTCTAGAGTCTAGACACGGTAGACAATGTCGTGTTTGCGCGCCAACCACACGCTGCGTCAGAACTGCTTGTTTCGCCGATTTATTTCGTAAAATGTCGTTCGTTTCGTAGGGTGAAGGGTGGGTGGGGAGATGAACGATATAAAAAGGAAGAGGAAATGTGAAATGCTAGAATCCGTTTTCTTTCGTGATGGTAGGATGCAGGTTCAGGGTGGTATAGTTTTTCTAATAGGAGAATATAACAAGGTGCATAGTGTACTATGATTTTTTAAAAGGTTGAATTACTGTTTGTTTTGTTTGTACTTTTGTATAGACTGATATAGGCATAATTAGATTTCTATACATTATTTTTCCAAACGATTTCTTTATTTTAGATTGGAACGTATAGGCGGGCTGTGAAACTGAAGAGATCGTAAAACGTAAGAATGCTGGTACTTTAGAAATTTTATATTTGTCTGGCTGATGGTATTCTTATGTTTATGATTACACTTTATAGTAAGAGTCGTAGGAAACGTCATCGTTTTAGCAAGCTGCTTCCGGATACTGAGATTCAGCTCATATTACTTGGAAAAAGGAAGCAGCGGTTAGGAGCATATGGCGAATTCGACAGACAGCAAGTATATAGAGTAATTTGAATTAACAAGATTACTTAATAGTCTCCAATTAAAATATTTTCTTAATAAAAAACTGCACCTGCAAGACTGTATTTTAAAAGGATTTCTATAGGTAAGGAGCTTCTACGGAATACATATTTAATCCATTCTAAGTAGCTTCGACTTCCTGCCTTTAATATAAATAAGAAGGAGCTAAAAGCAGGATATTCCATAGAAGAACATTATAACAGAAATTTAATAATGCCTGCGACAAACTTATTTTACAAAGCATACAATAATTTCGTAACAAAGTTCAAAAGTATAATATTATACCATTGCATATCCCTAATAATGTACTTCTATCTTTTACTTCCCATCCCTTGATAAAAATTCATATTAAAAATTGACTCAAAATTCAATTACGGGATTATGTAACGAATCATATTATTTAATTACATAATTCCTCATCACAGTCATACAGTATGCTGATTGAGGAAACTGAAGCGTAGTTTTCCATTGTCTCAGACAAAGACACGTTAAATTGGTCCATACCTGGTATAAAGAAAATCTGCAGGTGTTCCTGACAAAGAAAAAGGAATAAATGTACAACAGGATTTGAAAATTCAGACAAGACTTTTTCACAGTAAAACTTTAGTTTGGGGAAACAGTTCTCAGGCCCAGGGAAAGTGAGAAGAAGGCGGAAGCCCCGTAAGAAGGGACGAACTAATCTTCCAAAACTCCTTTAACTCTGTGCAGCTAGGGGATTACTTTCTAACCGTGGCATCTAAGTAGAATCAGTACTAACCAACTTTTTTTCTCGACTGTGATGCAATACCAACATTATGGTGATAAATATTCCTCACGCAATAAATAAAGTTAATTGTTATTATGCAAAAGGCCAACACATAATCTCACTAAATGTATAAAATAGTGGGTGACTAGAAAATATCCTGCACTTTGTTTCTATTTCATTTTTAATACGCTTTCATTAATATCCTGCATGTACGTATACTAAGAGTTCACAAACACACACACCCATGACTAAAGCAAAGTCAAAACAGGTACGTCTGATATGTATATACCTATGAAAATAAAAAGCAACCACTGTCTGAAATATAAAGGAAAGATTTATTCACATAGTAGAGAAACGTGTGTTTCTCCAAAGAGTCCAATAAAACCTCATATTTCCTTGGTACAGAAAGTCATGGTGTAAACATAAGCCTGAAAATTGCGTCGCTCTGTTACCCAGTTCGTTATATAGGCCGGATTAAGAAATTAGGGAGCTTTATACTGTTTACGACCTCCTTTAACGAGTATAATAGCTCAGAGCCTCTGTTACTGCTTAGCTTATCTGATTATCACGTGGGTTAACTAATCCTAACACCTGTATAAATATTCGCGTTCGATGATTAGTCTATGGTAGAAACTTAGCTTTGTTTTAAGGACGCTGAGTAAGTAAACTGAACTAGAAAACGTTTTCTGAATAATAAAGCAGCGAGAGATCCTGGAAAATTAGTGTCCTAGACGTGAGTACGATAACCCTCTTCAACGTGGCATGCAGATAATGCAACTTGGGTATCATTTACGGCACCTATGTTGTCCTACGTGTACTATATATCCTCACTAGAATGGAAACCTTTCCAGCCTCTCAAGTATCTTCGCTACTAGAATCCCAAGGGACGCTGGCATTAACTGACCGGTGACTTGCTCGCGTATCGCATTACAGTCCACATACGAGCTGCACATTTGCCCGTCCCAGGTTTTACCCACAGTACTACTCACTTTTCTATATTCCTCCTGATGGGAATTGATGAAGACACTACGGACCAGAGGTAACGCATCCTGGCTAGAATTACATGCCATCACAGGCACTTCTGTGCTACCATACAGCCTACTATAGTAGAGACTCAAGGATCCCGCATGCATTTGCGGTAAAACTACGCTCTTGATTTTTTGTATATTTTCATGTATATTTAGGAAACGAGATAATGTGAGTGACAAGACATGATATAGTACTCGATTGCGTATCCAGTGATTTATTTATTCATCCGTTGATATCTAATTAGTAACGTACCCCTATTATTACTTTATGAGGTACGTAACATCTGGAGCGAATAAACTTTGGAATAACGAATACGATATATGTACGTATAATAAACATCCTCAAAATAAAATCGTTGACTTTAATTAATTTTTTATCAATTACCACATTTTCGAATTATTATACATTTATTAATAAGATAGGACGTTGAGTTTGATATCTTCTGATTTAATATTCCAAGTTTAAAAAACCCTGTTAAATGTGATTTATGGATTATTCGTATTCCAGCATTTCGATCTCACGTCCGCTATTTATTCTTCATGAAGTGTTCGGAATAAAGTAGCTGTATCCACGCTTCGAAAAGGAACCTCTTGAAAAGAAATGTGCGACTCTCACGTTTCGGCTTCTACTCGAGAGTAATCTGTCGTCTGAAAGCACCAACGAGACAAATGTGGAACCTTCGAGGCAGTGTTGTTTCGCGAAACGTTCGGTTGTGGAAAGATGTATTGGTTAGCTGGACAGGAGTCCCGCGGTCCAGGTTTCGAACTCCAGGTTCGATCCCCTAGTTGTGATTGGCGCGTACGTGAGTCGGATTCCAAGCAGAAGGGCACACGTGCATGCAACGCTTGGGAGCATAGTGAAGGGGGTTAAAGCCACAGGAAGCAGGAAGGGTGGCAGCTCACTTGTCTAGGGAGAGTGAATACCTCACTCGCTCTGGTTGCCACCAGAGCACCTCGTAGAGAATATTTGCAGACGGAGAAAAGATCAAGGAACGTGAATAAGCTCCGTGAGATTCCATTGTCCGGTAGTCAGAAAGTACGACGTTTAGGATCGTAAAAATTTTCTGAATTTATACTAACTTCAAAAGCAACCTGAAAAACACGCCATAGAAAAATACCTGAGCGTACTATACGTAAGTCTTTCGTACGTGTCTGGATCACATATGACAATGGGGCTATATGGAACTAATCGTTGATAAAGATTCTTCGCTTTTTTTTAAGGATATTTGTGTATACTATTATTTTGATACAAGATTTATTATGTCGGACATTATATAAAGTGCAGTTTGATTATAATAATGTATACGTATCAAGTATATAAGTAGCATAGGTGGATTTTAGGTGACGAATGCTACTTGGAATTTCGGGTGGCAGTCGTAAATTCTTATGTTTTGTGTCTTACCTGCAGAACGCGTATTTTAGGACAAGGGTCGTCCTCCATCTTTTTTACGGATCCAAAAGGTCGCGATCCATCACACTTCAAAGACCCCTTATGCTCAGACCCTCTATCTCAATAGGGCCCCCTTATTCAGTTGATATCTCAACATTCGATCTATATAAACGTGAGAGCGTTTTCCACGATAAAGGAAATTTCGGTCGATCCATCAATTAACCAAGTGAATCAATCTACTTCGTAAATGATCAAGATGAAAGTCATTAACTCGCAAAAGTCGAAAGTTTAACCACCAGCATACCGTTTAGTGCCGTGTAGGACTTTGGAATTTCAATGATAGCACGTTTTGTGGTTTGCATTCTGCCTTTTGTAAAATGCTAAACCAATGTCATTTGCAAGTCCAGCGTGGCATGTACCTTTGCATGGTATGTATATCTATATCTATATCTATATATATATATATATATCTGCCTACCTACCAACCTTCCTACGTACCTACATACCTACCTAGTATGTATATCTATGATCTATACGTATGAACTTGCGATCTGAACGCATAACCGAAAGATCCCACAACCTGTATGCATATACAGTGTACATTATGTATCCCATGACTGGCCAATGTATGAGGTCTATTAGGGATCGGAATTGCCAGGACATTATAGGACAGTATATCTACCTTATCAGGACATCTAATGGCAGGTACCCGCATCCAAAAGGGATCGGCCTTTAGCTAAATTGCTATATCGAATATTCCACGTATGATCTATATACTTGAGTATTTATATTTAACGATATATTAAAATACGTTTAATTCTTTAATAACAACTTTTATCGCATTATCGAGACCATGCGTGATATAAAATGCTTTTTAAGATTTTCTCGAAAATGAAATTAGTACTTGAAGAAGATTTACTAAGAAAATTATTGTTCATATAAATATAGGAATGAAGAAGAGACACAAGGACTCTTTAAACTGTCCACAAAATGAGATCTACTTTTACTATGTAATTTAACGTTCCTTCAACATGTCACGCCAGTTAACTCCAACTCAGGAAGGAGGCGCTCGTAACAATGACTAAAACTTGTATTATATTCTCGTTGCGTGACACACCCGTACCTTTATGGCAAATCGATTCTACCCTAGTCGAAAACACGACTTTTGCCTTGATTTACAGCGCTAGCTATTTTTTCAAGTGTATAAGAGATATTGTAAGACCTCGGACGTTTTTATGGTTATTGAATTACTCGCAAAACGGAAAGTCATTCCGCATAAAAAATAGTTACATTTTGTCACATATTATTTCTGTCTTTACTCCATTCTCGGATCGAGTAAGTTTTGCTCTCTCTCTTTAAGTAGCTCATTAAGAAAATTATTATGTTTTTATTCTACGAGACAGCGCATTGTATATATCAAACATCTGTGCGCCTTGTTATTGTACCGAGGAGATATTATAATCCTGGAACGTCATAATCGCATTTCTTTTTCTCTCCTTTTAAGCAATATATAACGACAAGAAAAATTATAATATCAACGAAGAACCATATGCTCCTGATGGTAAGAGGGTGCTGATAGCAAATTGATGCGTTTCATGAAGTGACAAGCTGTTGCCAATGACAAAATGGAGAAGCGGTATTGAATTTTGGTAATATTAAATGTTTTTCTCCTACTCCCTTATCTACACCAGGCCTTACACAACGTACGCTGCTACCAACTCCACTGCGATATACGTATAATATAAGCACACGTCAAATCTCTTTAACAGAATGAATTTTCATGTACAAGGCGATAGCTCTAGCATTAAGAAAAAAAAATAATGTCGGTCGAGACTCTAGGGTAAATTCGATACATATATATTGTGACGTATTTTCTCACCACGCGAGATCGATATCGGTAAAACGTCACCGTCGGCCGTCCACCCCCGCTCATGCATCCGCAAGCCACGACTGGGCGCCAGCCAGCTTTTGTTTCTCCGGTGCCGACGAACTGGTATGTCCTGGGAGACGAGGGGGGGAGACGTCCTCGTCTCCACCAAAGCGGCACAAGGCCGCGAAACGAGATACGTCGATCTTTGGGGACGCGTGAAATCGGCAAACGCAACAGAACGCGTCAATTTTGGGCGCGTAAAATTGACAAACGCAACTGGATGCATGAACGGGAGCGAACGGTTGCGGAAATGCACGGCCGCTCAGGC
>JARPRG010000064.1:76791-88717 GCA_031001745.1 Hartigia nigra | reverse complement strand
GCGTGTCGAGTGCAGTCCTGCAGTCCAGCGGCGTGCACGTGTACGCACATGGTAGTAATGTTCAGATATCAGAATCAATTTTGACCGTACAAGAGTGGCTCGTATTCCTTAGAATTATTGTCGCTTCGAAAAGTTGGAAAAATGAGTTCTACTGTTTTTGATTGCTTTACGAAGCTTACGAAAGAGAAAGTACAAGAAAGATTGAACGGCGGTTTGAACTTACTTAAATATATGTCCCAAAAGAATACGGTAAATATATTAATTATTTAATAACCATAATCACCTGGAGGAATTGATGGAGTATCTTGCAATCTAAATAAGATATTTATTTTCATTGAACAATACGGCAGGAAGAAGATCAAACTAAAGAATTAAAATATGCACTGACACGACTGGTGTGTGGTCTTGGATCTTCACGAGAATTCGCTAGAAAAGGTTTCTATTCTGCGTTCACAGTATATCTGACCGTCAATTCAGACATTGATGTACCCAAGATTTTAGAAATTGTTGAGAGCAAATTACAGCCTGCTGGCAGTAATCAAAAAAGTGTAAGAGTTTACTTTATCGTCCAATGTTACTTCAGTGATTATGTACTTTGCATACCGTTGTGTTCTTGCTATGGAAAAGAATGTGAGTGACTGCATATTCTTATTTACAGGAAAATGCTGATATTTACATGGGACGCATATTAGCCTATGGAGCATTGATACGTTCTAAGTTGCTTATTAAATTAACGAGCGACGAACAGCAAAAAGTACTGGAATCTTTAATAACAGCAGGGAAAAAACGTAGTTATCTCTCCTTTCTATCAATATCATTCATTCTTGACTTTGCTATACAACTTGATGAGGAAACCTTTAAGACGATACTTTGGCCATTGTTGCAAATAGAACTTGGCAAGCCATGGCCAGAGCAAACCTTAGATACATTTTATGCATTGCTCTTTGTGAAGGAGAAATTTCCAATGATAGTTAAAAACAAATTTCTGAGGCAGCATTTGGGCAACGAACACTTTATCTCTTCGGATTCTATGAAAGACGTCTTAACATTATTAAGTGTAAGTAAAAAATATTTTCAAGCGGAAGCCACTTAAGGTCATAAATAACGTTAAATAATATTAAAAAGTAACCTCTAAAGCATTAATAGACATTTTTTTTGTAATAGGACATACCTAGATTCGTATGTTATCGACATCCAGTATATGAACTTTTTTGCAAGAAATTATGTGAAACTCAATATGTTGTCGAATTTTGGACTGGCATAGATCAACGGTTTATCAAACCATCCAAAAGCATAGAGCGCCTGGCTATAAAGATACTGAAGTTATTACTCTCAAATATTAAAGACAAATCTTTACTCCCATCGCTATTGTCGACACATTTTCTTCAACATATGCTCAAAAGATTTGTAAGCTGCAAAAGGAATAGAGCCGATGAGATTGCTATAGCATTTAAGGAAATGCTCACCGTTTTGATAAACATTTTAAATGATGAGGAAGTCAAGCCTAAAACCTCTATAGGAGTATTGAAAAAATTATTATTATACCCTGGTGATTTAATGATCGAGAAAAAAACAAGCACCAAAGTAATCCAAACGATTACTGCCAATCTGACTGCAGAAGGGGTTAAGAGATTGTCAAAACTTTATAGAGATATCGCAGTAAATGCTAAGCTCAAAGAAAATAGTGCTGGCACGGAACTTTGGACAAATTCCGAAAGGGCGTATGCCGCTCAGATGCTAACTAGGTATATGAAATATACGATGGTGCAATTTATCTTGTAATAGAAAATCTTTCCTTTTCTAATTGAAAATGTTCCTCGTTATGTTATGTTATTCTAGACTAATGGGACATCCGAAAGTGACATCCGACCATGACTGGCGGCTGGAGCAACTTCAGTTCTTGTTCTCCTTAGGATTGTGCGAGTCGTCAAATATCGGCACAGAATTAGCCTGTAATTATCTTATTGATCATAATACTTTAATTCGACAAGGTTTCTTTATGTGTTAGAATCCTCTATTCCTCTCACCGATCTCATTTATTTGACAGTACAATTGAAGGATAGCTTTTATCGTGGTCTGGATTACAAGTTGCCAAAGTTGAGTGACCTACGGGATATATTGAGCGCGCTCGTTCGTTATCTCGATGAAGAATTATTCTTGAAAAATACTTTAAAATTGAGAGCACCCTTGACGGAATCGGTAAAGGACGTCTGGAGAGAGACAATGATTCTAATGAAAAAGTTGGAGAAAGACTCAAAGAATGAAGGTCCAGCTGCGATATTTCATACGATGGATTTACATATGGCGCTGCAATTATTTACCGAGCCGAAAATGGCAGTTTCTTCTATTAAGGAGTTGCAAAGTTGTTACGAAAGGTGGTTATCCAAGAAGAAGTCGACGATAACGAAAGATCAAGACGAACCCGAATGGGTGGAAGTTGTCGTTGATCTCTTACTGTCGTTACTCTCGAGAAATAGTCATCTATTGCGGTCACTCGTTGGATGTGTTTTTCCTCACATGTGTAACTTCCTAACAGCCAGCTCCGTTCATCAGATTCTGGATGTTAGTGAGAACGACATCGACTCTGCCTATCGTCACATAGTATACCAATTCTTTAAATTATTATTGACTTATTGACTTATTGACTTTCAGGTATTGGATGTGAAAAATGACAAGGGTCCTTTGACCAGCAACAAGGATGACGATGCTGACGACGAGGATGACAACGAGGATAATAGCGATAGCGATAGCGATAACGATAACGATAACGATGAGAACGAAGAGAACGAAGAGAACGAAGAAGATGATTCATCGGAGGAGGAATCTTGCTCCAATGAGAATGGTGATAGCGAGGGAACAAATGGTAAAGAGAATCCTGACGACAGTGATTTAGATGTCGAGGAATACGAAGAGGACGCAGTGACGGACAGACTGAGAATGGCCGTTCGTCAAGCCCTCGGTGATGCTTCGGTTCAAAGTGACGAAGAGGACATCGATGTGGATCAGATCGATGACGCCGAGGGCAAGAGACTCGACGAATCCTTGGCGGCGGCTTTTAGGATTTTACGGGAAAATCGACAAAATAAGTCGAAGAAGCAAGAGAAAAGCGCCCAGACTTTAACGCATTTCCGAGTTCGAGTGATCGATCTGCTGGAGGCTTACTTGGATTCCTGCCCTGTTATGGCTCTCGCTCTCGACATGTTGGTGCCCCTCTTCGCCCTCCTAGAATTTTGCATAAAGAATCCACATGAGAAACCATTGGAGAATAGAGTAAGAGCTTGTCTAAAGAAATTATCATCGGTTAAAAAGTTCAAAAATACGGAGGGTGTCGATGAACAACTTTTCAGAGACATATTAAAGGTAAGATAAATACAATTTAGTTTTATATAAGATAAATATGGAGTTCTGAAATCTCATAAATATGTATACGCTGCCTAAAGGTGTTAATAGAAAAGGGCGAAAGGTCAGCTTCCGTGTGCCAGGAAATGAGCGATAAATTGGCAGAGTGTTGTACCTTCTTGGTGAGATGCGTTCAGCAGGCGAACATACCCAGCGATAATATAACGGAAATTTATAGTGAAAACTTAATGGCATTCTTCAGGAAGAGAGATTGCGTTTTGCCTGCTATTCTTTTCAAAAGCATCTTGCAGCTGCGTTGGGATGAGAATTGGAAACTGGCACCTATTCTCGTAAGTCTCCTGATTCTTTATTCTTCCATTTAAAAGACTGGTTAATCAAACAAAATCAATGTTCTTACCATTCAGGTGGATTTTGCTTTTGACGCTAAAATCCGATCGTTCAGAAGAAGTCAGGCGCTCGAATTTCTGGCAATATTTTTCCGTAACGATAGACTTATCCGATCGAATGAGAAATATACCGAGATCAGACTAAAAATCGAGAAGAAGTTATGCGATAGCAGTATTACTCTTCTCGAAAAATTAAGTGCTGCTGGCACAAATGAGAATGACCATTCGACGCCAGATAAAAGTGCTAAGAGCATTAAGGAAGTCAGTCAGAAATTTGTCTCTTTACTTTTCGCATTGATACACACGATACAACCACATCATCTACCAAATGCTTGGGATTGGAAGGCCTTTGCCGATGCTTTCACGAAATACAGAGCCAACGTGTCGCTGGCTAAGGATGCCAAAAGTGCCTACAATAAATTGGCTGCACAGATTGGGCTGCCTGCTAACATGTAAATATATTTATATCTATCTGTTTCTTCAGATTTCCAACAGACAGTCTGTTGGAAACAGAACAACAGAAAGCACCTGCATTTTGCTCGAATCGAAAGAAGAATGAAGAAAAAACAGGAGACAGTGTTATATTTGTTTATTTACACGTATATACATTTAGCAGTTTATTTGATTGGCTTAATACTATATTTTTGCAAATTCTTTTTAGAGCAACAAGGAAGAACAAGAAAGAATGTCCCGGACAAACTAACGGAAATTTGTCCGAAGATGAAGCTGCGGTCGGGAAAGTTAGAGAGGAAAGTCTTTCAGAGAATAGTAAAAATAGCAAAGATTCGGAGGATGCGGCGAAGGAGTTGAAAAAAGAGGCAAAGAAGAGGCAAAAGCTAAAGAGTAAACGAAAGGACAAGCAGAGGTTAAAAAAGGAGGCCCGTGAATTGCGTGCAAAGGCCATGGCCGAAGGTTTTGAGCCTTTGAGTTTCAGTTCTACAGTTTTGTCTAATGGTAATAATCTACTGGACACCTCGGACAGTATGGATGGTGCACGTGATGTAAATGGTACCACCGGAAGTCATAGAAACACTAAGAATTCTCCTGTCAAGAGATCGCTCCCGGAAGACTTGGAGGGACAAACGGGCAAAGCGAAGAAGAAGAAGAAGAAAGGCGCGGGAAGTAAACAATAGAAGAATCATAATGTATCATAAAGAAACCCCTTTATCTTGCGCGATTCTATTCTTTCTTTTTCTTATATATATATGTATGGAATTATGTACATAACGTAAGTGACCCTATTCCGTACGTGAATAAATGACATGATTAAATGATCAAGTTTCACCATAAATCCTTCAAATTATTCTCAGTATTTTTACAGATACGTATGTATCTGTAAAACCGTACAGACCGGAGAGTCAAATTAAGAACATGTTACAGTTGATGTTTATTTAATTACCGTTTTTGTTTACGAGGCTTAGTGCTAACAATTTACTGCGATCACGACTAATGTGATGTATTGGCGATAATGCTTACTTTAATTTATTGATAATTGCATTTAAATTGACAAATTGAACATTAGATTGTTTAGTTGAATCGACGTGAAGCCAATGGGCTTGATTGCGTATTTTTCACGATGGTGAAAATAAGAATAATATCTGTTAACCAATCCTTAAATTAGTCTTCCTTTGACTCCAACACGTGATTGGCTAACAGCTATTCACTGTAGTACTCAACGCTGAAAATACACAATCCCCTAAAAGCTCATTTGCTTTCACTTGGTCCCACTGAAGTCAACGAATAGTCAGGACTGGTCAGGACTTTGTAACCCACACCACCAACACCGCTTTGTGTACATACTGGTGCATACACCGAATCGGGTATATGAAAACTCACACTAAAGTCAGAATTGGTCAGAATAGAGGAGAAGCTTTTTTTAAAGAGTCCTTTACAAAAATACGAGTAAATGAGCCCTTTGAGAATAACGTACGTTGTTGTATAGTACTGCTACATAATGAATATAATGTGATGGTAATAATATAGTTTACTGTTTAGTCATTCTTCATTGCCTTGAGTCTGCTGCAGCTGCTGTCGGATTTGAGGTTATATATATCACCACGCGGTAACTATAACCATTATAATTTTTAATTAATAGTTTAAACTTAAAGAATTTAATTTAATGAAATATTAGCTAATAAATTATATCATCAATTATTATAACTTGTAATGGAATGCTCCTTTTGTTTTAAAAATTGAGTTTTACGATATTCTATATTCAAATAATTTGATCATTTGTTTTCCTTGCAGATGAAGAATAATTCAAGAAATAATGCCGACTTTAATGGCGGCACTAAGTGGTACGACGAAGTTCCAAAGGGCAAGATACCCTGCAAACATTCGAAATCAGAGATAGAAGTTTTAGACTTGAAGTCCGAAGCAAAAAGATACTTGGACGCAGAGACAGCTGCATTTCAGTTAAAGCAGTCGAAATCACGTGATTCCGAGATTTTGTGGCTTAAGACTGCTTTATCTCGTGGTACAAGTTCAGATAAAGTGGCTGCTAGCATTGTTTTGATACAAGACAGTCCAAAGTATAATCTTTTACGATTATCATCGATTGTCTCTCAAGTTCGTGCTGCAAAACATAATCAGTGTATCATGGTTATTAATTCGCTGAAAGATCTCTTTTTATCAGATTTACTGCATCCAAATTTCAAGCTACTCAAATTTGAGGAACAGGATTTAGATACACTGGTGGACATTGATGCATTGAATAATAAGAAAAACAGATCTCAGTTGGAAATTGAAAGAAAGAAATTACTTGCACACTGGTATTTTGAAGATCAGTTACGTGAGCAGTACGAACGTTTTGTCACATCACTGTCTGCTATTGCGTCAGATACGGTAGATGCAAATCGTGAGAAGGCAGTTGTCGTTATGGCAGAGTTGCTCACGGCTAATGGTGAACAAGAACAGAAACTCTTAGAGTTTTTAGTAAACAAAATAGGTGATCCAAGCAGCAAAGTTGCATCAAAAACTGTGTTCTCACTAAGGAAGGTCCTAGAGGAGCATCCGAACATGAAACTTGTTGTACTACGAGAAGTAGAAAAACTGTTGTTCAGAAAAAATGTAGCACAACGCGCACAGTACTATGCCATATGTTTACTCACGCAATTGGTATTGGGACGCGAAGACAAAGAAATAGCTACAAACCTGATTGACGTGTACTTTGCATTTTTCAAAGCTTCTCTTAAGCGCGGTGAGCCTGACACCAGAATGATGGGAGCAATTTTGACAGGAGTCAATCGTGCATATCCGTTTTCTAATATGGATACAAATAATTTGCGTAGCCATATTGACTCTGTTTACAAGGTGGTGCATGTTGGCTCGTTTAACGTATCACTCAACGCATTAAGTTTACTGCATCAGGTAATTATACTGATTATAAATAACGAATGATTAGCCAGCGAACACAGAAAGTAGTATAAGGTTACATCTCGTTATTTCCCAGGTTGTTGGCAAAGATGCCACTCAAGCGGATCGATTTTATTCAACGTTTTATCGAAAACTTATGGATCCTCAGATTGGAGTGTCCAACAAACGTGCTATTTTTTTGAATCTACTATTTCGCGTACTTCGAAGTGATCCAAGTGTTACACGATTACATGCCTTTATTAAAAGAATCCTTCAAGTCCTGATGTACTTCCCGGCGAACATGGCTTGCGCCACTTTGTATGTGATATCAAAAGTTCTCCAAGTTCGTACGGATGTGAAACAGATACTCGGTCCTTTATCAGCGAGGATCAAAGTGGAACCGTTAACGGAACTTGATTCGTCCGACGCTTCGACGGAGCAGCCAACCTCGTCCAAGGTGAAACCTCATTTCGAGAACGACAACGATATTGAAATAATGACTCAAGTGAAAACCGCGAAAGATTCGATAATGCTCTCAAACCTCAAAGTTGAAGTAGCAAAAGAAGTTAAGGACGAAAGAGATATTAGCAGGATGGGGGATCCCGTTAAGGAAGAGAAGGATGATTTACGATTGTACGACCCCTTTGCTCGTAATCCTCTTCGTGCCGGAGCCTACCATGGCACTTCGTGCGCTGAACTCTTGGCACTTACCTCGCATTTTCATCCGAGTGTTGCACTTTTTGCAACCACCATAATTCAAGGTACGCGTAAGCGCTATTTATCCTATATCTAATGGATATAATGAAAGCATTAATATTGATATCGTTTGTAAATACGTGAATTTTAGGAAAGTCTATCGATTATAGCGGAGACCCATTGGAGGATCTTACACTAATTCGTTTTCTGGATCGATACGTCTTCAAAAATCCAAAAAAGTTGGAAATCAAAAGGATTGCGAAGAAGAATGATCCGCTCGCTCATCGCGCTGCGTATACTCCAAGAGGGATACGCTCAATCCCAGTAGACAGTGCGGCCTATATAAATGAACGAGAAGAGCGCGTTCCCGTTGACGAGCTCTTCCTCTACAGCTACCTTAAAAATAAGAATGAGCTGCATAGTGCCGAACGCGTGAAGAAAGAGAAAGATATGGACGAGGATAATGAAAGTGTAAATAGCGAAGAATTTAATGCCATGCTGGACGACCTCGGTAAAGAAAAAGATTTTGATGAGTTAGATATCGCTGCTGATTTCGAATCTACCAAGGCTAACAGGAAAAGTACGAATATTTATTTATACTTTTATTTTCTTCATTTTTATTGTTGAACTAGGCCGATATGAGCCATGCTTTCTGAGCTTACGTATCACATAATATTTGTTATATGATATTGATGTATTGCTTATTATTTTGACAGAAATCGTCGGAGAAAGTGACGAGGAGGACGAGGAGGACGAGGATGAAGATCAAGCTGAGGATGATGACATGGATAGGGAAAGTGATGTTGATCTGGAGGATGTAAGCGAGCTTGATGAAGATAGTCTCGACGATTTAATTGAAATGGATAATATTGATGACGAAGACCTAAGCGACATTGACTTTAATGATTCTGATGACGAAGACGGTGTTGAGAAAGAGAAGTCTTTCAGAAAGCATACCAAAGATACCGGCAAGAATTCAAAGAAGAAGACTAAGGGCTTGGACGAAAGTGTCTTCATGTCGGCTGAGAAATTTGCAGAGATGCTCGAGGAACAGGGACGTTCCAAGTTTAAGCATGGCGGCACGAGCGAACTGAGTATTGCGGATGGAGCCAGTAACAAGCAGCTAAATTGGGAAATGGATAGAGATCACCGACTCAAAGGAAATTATAGTAGAAACAAAAGAAAGGGTGCTGCAGCTTCGAGAAACGGAAAAGGTGTAAAAAGGTTTAAGCGATAGGAATTCACAAATATATATTGTAATAAGCTTTCTCACTATTGCTTGATTCATTAAATCCTTTGCCTTCGTTGATTTTAATAAGATAGATGCTAAGTTATTGGAAATTAAGTCAATTTTACATTGAAAAAAGACACGAAGAAATATATTTATGATGTATCAATATAGCGTTAACAGCATTTTTTTTTTTTTTACAAATCGTATTACAAGGTTCCGATGCGTAATGAAACATGTATAAAGAAGCTTTGAGAAACATAATAGGATTAGCAGCTTAAAATTAATGCTATCGTTTTTAAAACACAAGTCACAATGGTAAGATTAAAACACAACATATTAATATGTCAGTTTCTATTGTTAGTTGTGTAATGGGTTAGCTGACAAAAAAAATCAACATGAAAATATTCTCAATAAAAATTCAGTGCTTTTAACTATCAGACGAGCGTTACATGGGTCATACCACGAAATGTAAATGGGAACAACTGGTTAAAGTGAGAAAAAAAAAAAAAAAGTAATCTTACAGACAGTCCCTAATATAAACAAAAGATATGTAGTCGACGAGTGAAAGAATATTAAAGGTAAATAGTTGAAATAAAGTTGACAAATTTTGACAGACAACACGCGTCCAAAGTAAACCTTAGATAAATAAACAAATCAAGGTGTAGATTATCTGCAGAGTGCACAGTAGTCGAATAATCTTTATTCCTCAGATTGTCATAAGGTATGTCAATTAGATGATATTTGTTTCACGAATGCAGACAGAAAGTGCATTAGAATTTTGCGATGTGCTAAGGTGTAACACTAATCTGTCTCTTGTCGCTCGAAAAATCAACGTAGATTCTCAGGTCTTTTTAGTTTTATTATTGAAACAGCAAGAGAAAATATGGGCATAAGGTACATCATGTAGATCATGTAAATAGATGAATTGCATCTGTTTAACCATATAACCATAAAACTTGACATCGTTGCTGTTTCTTCACAGAGTGATTAGGAGCTAACATAATATTTCTGTTATTGTTCTCGAGACGTAAAAAAGTACTTCGTAAAAGTGTGTTCTTACCAAACGAAGTATATGCGCGAGGTACCTGTATCGGAAAGTTACTCGCTACTCCGCGTCTTGCTTCGTCGAGCCTTCCTCGTCGTTCGTGGGACTGTGCCACGTTAATCTCTCTTCGTAGAATCTGATGACAATTTGCGGACACTTCTCGTTGGCGACACGTGCAGGCACGAGGTCCGCGTCATCAGTTCCCTTCCACTTCATCAAAAACATTAGTTCACCGCTCGAATCAGTGGCACCAATTATGCGTTCCGGTTCCAGGTTCCTGTCGAAACCTTTAAATGGAAATACAAGAACTGCGGATTAGAAGATTTGAACTTAAATACATAACACTAAGACAACTAGAGAAGCGTGCCTAGAGTTGGAGTCAAAACTTGTGGAAGGGTATTATTAGGGATAAATCTCCACCTTCTGGTTTCTTCTCCTCGACAACCTTTCTCTTAGGTTGGGTCGGAGTCGGCGTGCTAGAACTTTTGCGTTTCTTTTGATCCTTGTCATCGTGCCTTTTGCTAGCTGTAACCGCTTCCTTTTTTTTACGTTGTTCTTCAAATTGTGCGATCAGATCTGGACAATCCAAATTCTCTTCAGGCTCCCAGGTATTATCCTCGTTCGAATATCCTTTCCATTTGAGAAAATACTCCACCTTCAAGGTAAAAGAACATGTAACCTATATGGACACTGTTGCCATATAGCAATTTAAGTTTGTAGAAATAAAACTACTTTACCTTGCCCTTGTTGATTCTTCTATCAAGCACCTTTTCCACGCTAAACTCTTCTTCAGTCTCACCCTCGACCATTGGAGATTCTTTGGATTTGCTCATTGCCCTATAAGAAATATATTCATCTGTTTTCTACGAAATTTAAGACTTATTAAGAAGCTGTAAGCACATTCTGCATTATAGAACTGCCATTGTCCTATTCCATTCTATCAACAAGCGGTATCACTGTTTTTTGTAAGGTTACTAAATGCGCGCCAAAATCAGTTAATTTTTATTTTCAGAGTACAAAGGAAGTTGCCGTTAAGAATACATATTTTAGTAAATGACTTCACGTGTGCGACTTTTAAAATGCTCCGTAATATCCAGAAAATACTGAACTATTTGTAAAAAGCGAAAAGAGTCTCATCATGCAGAAATCACATTCGCAAAAAAGAAGTTGCTTGGGCACCGTAAAATTTACAATTGTACAAGGTAAATCATGTCGATTGACTAAGCTCGTTTAGAAGCTTGTTTAGAAGCACAATAGCTAGTATATTCGAAGTGAGAAAACTGACTAGTTACTTTACCACAATACAAAAAATTTGATCAATTGAAAGGATGTTTAGTATGAGACAACTGCAAGTAGAATGTTAGGCAAGATGGCGGTTCAATGCGGCCGGAGAACAATTCCCGGTTTTGACTCACTTTCTATCGAAAGTAGAAAGAATGCTTGCTCCAATTAATGTGAAATAAGTAAACCAATATAACGGTGTTATAATTAGTACATACTTACAACAGTTTTTATAATGCTTCAGCGTTAATTAGCAAAAACTTATACAACCGCCACCACAATGTACGTTCCGACTCTGCGCTTTAAAGTTTCTGTGGTTTCTGTTTGCTTCTGTTTATTAGTGGCGTCGTAGTAGCTTGCCGCGAAAAACGTTGATTCCGATTGGTTCGTTTATGCGCTGGACATCACATGCGACACAAGCACAAATTCCTGTAATAAGTTTATTATCTTGTTAAAAATAATGTATATTTTATCATAAGACTTGAATGCTTTTACGGTAGCGATCGTAGCGTAACGTAACATTTTTTTAAATCAAGTTTTCACTGGTTTTCACTGGTTTTCACTGGTTTTCAC
>JARPRG010000064.1:45109-67400 GCA_031001745.1 Hartigia nigra | reverse complement strand
TTTAATCATCCATTAGCGACTAGTATCAGTGAGAATACTAAGCACCATCAAAAGAGGCGAAACCAATCTGCAATCAACTCTTCCGGAAGTGGAGTTGGCTGCTAGAGATATTTTAGCAGACCAGACAGTTTGGAGAATCGAGATATTATGGAATTAAAAGTTAATAACCTCTCGTACACATCATTTCACATAATTTAAAGGGGTAAATTAACAGTTAAGTCGAAATTTCGGAGACTGGTTTAAATTTAAAAAAAAGATACCGTCAATCGTGAAAAGCTGAAAGTTGTGAATTCTTGAGCTGTCGGAAATATACGCACCTTGATAAACTGACTATTGACATGATATGAGATTTCATAATCTAGTTGAAACGTTATCGCTCTTTTCCTTCATAAAACTGTCCGATAAGCTTGGCAAATCACTGGTTCAGGAAAATCTACCTAGGAAAGTTTGCGTAATTGGGAATCGCCGTAATATTTCCGCTTTGTTCGATTCGATTGAAGCGATACTCTTTGACTTCGCCATTAACTGAGTCAACTTTGCTATAGTCATCTCCTCGCTGTTTTGTTATTCGTTTTTGTTATTGTTATGCATACCAGTAGCACTTAGTAGAAACTCAATATTGCTGAACCTGCAATAACATAGATGCCTCTCGAGGTCTCGGTAGCAAAGCTTGAAAAAAAAATGCGACCTCGTGAAAATCAATTGAATTATCAGGACGATGTCCTCATAACCAATATATGATGTAACGAGCGTGCGAAGGACAAGATTCTTTTAAGGAATCGATACCTCAAAAACTTCAAAACGCACGCTTTTTCAAATTCAAGTTAATCGATCAGTCAAGGTCTATTACTTATAAGAAGTATTGATCAGTTTTACAAAAATTTGTAATAACGCCATTTGGATTAGTTTTAGGATTTGTAGATGGACAAATGTTATTATGATTAACTAAACTAATTTGTACCATTGGGTAATACAACGTTAACGATTCCTGCTTTCACGAATTAAGTGAATTCCCGTGTCACGTTATTCCTCGTGATTATCTTTGTGGAAAAAGCAAAATGTTTAAACTGCGAGTGTGCCATTTTCTTTAAATTTCGCTGTAAAAATCAGAAGTATAATAACGCAGCAGATTCTTCACATTTAATTTGCCCGAGTTCGATAACGATATCTGTAGCTGTTAACCTCAAAATTGAATAATACAAGAGCGAGGTATTACATCGCTGATTAATAAGAGAGCCTTATTTTGTTGACGTACGAAACTTCTGTTCAACCGATTCGTTAATTTTGATCTCGATCGTAGATTTAGTAGGCGCGCGCGCGCGCACGACTTGCTTCGACCGAAACGCAAGTAAAGCTGCGAGTCCAGTCTGATCCAGTCTGATCCAGTCTTCCAGTCTTATGTTAAACGCGACGCCGCGCTACGCTTCACGACGTGTCCTAGTTTCTCGTTCATCCTCTACGAATTAATTAAGTGGAAGAATCCTGAGCATCGCCAACGGGATAGAACAGAAAACAGTGAAGTGAGGTTAAAACGCATAAAATTGTTCGGTAGAATACATAGAATACACTAATATATTCTCCTGTGAGTTTGAACTTTGTTTGATACGTGAACTTTGAAACATCTTTGATACCCAGAGGGTAGATAAAGGCAGGTAGTGAGAAAATTAAAATTCATTTCATTGAAGATCTTACGATTTCAATGAGATTCGTGATTTCGATGTTCTTGGATATCCAATAACGACCCTTGAAAATGTTTGGAATTACATGTGAAACGATCGACTAGATTAAAAAGTATCCTGCGCAGGAGGCCTGTCAGAATTTTATGTAAGTAATGAAAATTCCTCTGGAATATTTCAGTCGAGTCTCTTTTCATGCGTATCTTTTTAATGCGGTGTTCAAGTTGCGCGCTGCATATTTCATACAAGTTTGAGGTTTCTCCGTTGTACGTTACTTACTTATATTTTTTATATAAAATCATCATTCCCCGTATTAAAATATATGTTAGATCTTTTTTGTACGATTTTTTTATATGCAGTTTTCGCTGGATTGTTTCTACCTCATAAAATGAAACTCGACTCTATTTTGATGGTTAAGGTTATGCACCGGTTGTTTCTTGGTGTTAACGATCGACCAAAACAAAAGAATCAAAAATCCTAGCCCCTCGTACGTTTGTACTTACCATTAGAACAATTAGTGCGTTCTTTTTAATATGAATAATATTATATTTCAAGCTTATGAAATATTTAAAAATTTGTGTAGTTCAGCCATTTGTATTATTTCATAATTTTTGTTTATTATCTTTTTACTCTTAAACGGAGGTGCGCACTGTGGAAATGTATTTCTTGACTGAAGAAAGGGTGCACGTGTCGGTATTATTGTGGAAGATTTTGAAAATGGGCATCGACTCCACTCAACGAAACTGCAACATTCCTGTTTGCAGATATTATAGATAATATATATGAAGTTGCGACTAAGGATTGAAGGTATGAGCGCGAAGCGACCGAGTAAGAATATGGGAGCTTTCGATGACAGGTGTCGTAAATATCACAGAGTCATCTAGGAATAGAGTAGTGGATTTTCAAAGAAATCATCGTGCAAGAGGCTTAAAGATGACCTTATTGGACATATTGAATAACAGATATTGTGAATTAGTGATGAAGGATTCGGGTAACTCGACATTACGCGTAATGGTCGCGAATCAAATGACAATTCATTGTCCAAGAGGATTTGATTAGAATGTCTTCCGAAAGGGCAATAAACGAATCCATTAGAGGTTCGTAGGGGCGCGTGTGGGCGTCACCGGTTCTCTTGAGCTCGTAATGTAATTTGTTATGCTTTTTTTGAAAACTAGAAAAATATTTGCTGAAGGCGGTAGCCGAGAACGTCAAGAAGAAAGAAGGGCAGGAGACTTTCGAGCCTTCGCGTTCTCTTCACTTGCTAACGAAGAGATTTATTTTTCCTTTATCAATCTTATCGGGAATCAGTTAATATCTGTGAGTGCACATATACAGTATAAATTATTTATCTAACAATAAAACAATAAAACGTATCAACAGAAGTCAGGCCATCCAATTCGTAGAGGCAAATTGAGGTAACCTTCAGGTAGTGCGTATCAGCCGAATGACCCCGTGATATAATTATACTTTAGTGTATACGATACAGGCGTTTTCATTTCCGTCAGAGTTCATTAAACCGAAAGACTTGACGTTATTGGGCACTACGTGTGTTGGGCACCCCGAGTATCTCAGTTCATCTAACGATAAGTCCATTTCAGTTCAGTAGCACAGGCTATATACCAGGGGAGTTATCAAGAAATCCATCGGCCGTTGTACCGTACAACGAGGTAGATTCGTAGAGTCATAGATTCAAGAAGATCCTTAGAATCCAAAAAGACACGGCAAGTCAAGTCAAGTCTATTATCTGTCATCTGTTTATATTTTTCATTTTCAGAGAAAGATGTATACCGTCGGCTTGATCTTGGTGGTGACATTGAGTAGCGTAACGAGTAGTAAAATCTACTTAAATGTTTCCGGCGACATTACGTTAGGTGCCTTATTTCCGGTACACAGGAAAGGCGCCAATGGCCAAGATTGTGGGAGAATTCAAGTGAGTTTGATATTTTACAAAAAAAATTTGAAATTGGAGAATTTTGCGTTGAATTAACGACAATTAAAAATGGGACGTTTGAAATTGTAGAAGTGACAGGAGTTGGCGTGTAAAATGAAGGAGTGACCTGGATAACTTGCCTGTTATAATGTTATGTTATTCCGAAATTGTCTTTGTTGCTCTAGATCGAAGATGGCGTGCAACCTTTGGAAGCCATGCTCTATACGATACGACAAATAAATCAGGATCCTCGGATACTTCCTGGTATTCAGTTAGGAGTTCTTGCATTTGATTCCTGCGACAACCCCAGCTACGCATTGGAAGGGGCCTTGAATTTCGTCAAAGGTTTTCCCTTCTCTTTCGGTTTTCTTGTTGCATCCCTTTTTACAAGTCTCAACACTCGGGAATCATATGGATTCTTGATAAGGACTGTTTCTACTTCAGGTTTCATAGCACACCTTAACGAATATCACGAGCAAGAATTTCAGTGTTCCGACGGAAGTTCGCCGAAATATTTGGCCGGAAGTTACGACAAAGTCGTTGCTGTTTTAGCCGCTCAAAGCAGCTCCGTCACGCTTCAGGTAATTGATCGATTAATATTTATGTCACTTGACTTAACAGTTGCCTCTGTGGAGACGGCCCGTGGAATCCTTGGAATCCTTGGAATCCTTGGAATTTCAGGAGCTAATTTATCAGAAATTGCTTTCAGGTGGCCGCGATGCTGAAAGTCTTTTCTGTGCCGCAGATATCGTACATGGCGACTTCGCCGAGTCTCAGTAGCAAAGAACGTTTTCCTCATTTTTTTCGCACGGTACCAAGTGACGTCAATCAGGCTCACGCTATGCTGGAGATTCTCAAGTAATTTTCATCTTGAATTGTTAGTAATTAGCCGATCAGCCACTGGATTGTAAATCAATTAATTAATGGCATTTTTTTGCAAGACCTAAGTCCCTAAGAGTCTCGAAATGGAATTTTAGACATGTTTTGTTTCTTCACTTTACTTTCAGGCAATTTGAATGGACTTACGTCTCTGTTGTATACTCGGACACGGAATATGGGAACCACGGGTATGAGACTTTAGTTTCCTTAGCCAACAATTACTCGATTTGCTTCAGCGCGCCGCAGAGAATCGATAAGGAACACTTCACTACCGAAGATTATGATAATGTCATACGAACTATCGCGAATAAAACTGAAGTTCGTGGTGCGTGAAACTTTTATATTATATTATGGGATGACGATTATACAATTTTTTATAGAGAAGACGAACGCTCACTTCTATTGTCGGCGATATTTTAATATTTCGATTGTGTGAAAATAGCAAGGTAGTTTCTGATGAAGAAACAATTAAAGCCTTTAGTGAAACATACAGTATACAGTACTCACTCTCGTTTTAATGGTTACGCTTACAGCGTGATTGAAAATGACATTTGAGAAATATTTTCTTCTTAAAACTGCCTTCGAATACTCGAATGTTCTTTGACATTTTTCTTGTATTTTCATCAATCTTAAGCTAATGAAATAATTATTCGTTATGTAACAAACTAGTGGTGGTACTCTTCGCGGAAAAGATAACGACCCTTCGAGTTCTCGAAGCGGCCAGACGCCTTGGCGTCGGGACGCGCTTCGTCTGGATCGGAAGCGACGCCTGGTCAGCGAACAATCACAGGGAATTTCTTAATCCTGGAAACAGCAAGGACCAGGAGATGGTTGTTCTCGAGGGAGCCCTGGCCGTCCAGCCATTGTCTAGGAAGATAATGGGATTCGATGACTACTTCACTAATCTCACTCTTGCCCATGAAAAGATCAACCCGTGGTTTCGAGAATTTTGGCGCGAGTATCACAGATGTGGAAGAAGAAACCTGACCAGAGATGAACGTCTCAGAAACGAGGTTGAGTACTCTTCAAATTTCCGCCTTTTTCTCTGTTTTCACTTTCTCTATTTCCAGTGCAATTTTATAATTGCATAACATCAGCTAATTATTCTTGGACAAATTCATGGAAAGAAAATACATTTGAAGTGTGGTAAAATATATAAAAGTATATATATATAATTATATATATATATACTCGAACAAACATCTTCAGGCCGCTGGTACCTTCGATGATCCTAACGTCTCTTGTCTGGATCCTTTATTGAAGATCAATTCAAAATCTGGTTACAAGCAACAAAAATTTTTGCATTTCGTAAGAGACGCAGTATATGCAGTGGCGTATGCATTGCACGGAATGCAGAAGGACAAATGCGGAAAGAAATCATATGGAATGTGCAAGGAAATGAGACACATCGATGGTCACGTTATGGCCAAGTATCTCTCGAATGTTCATTTCAAAGGTAACGCACCGACGGTCAAAGGGAAACCTATAATTTATCAGCAGCAAAGTCAAATCTCTTTTGCCGAAGGATATAAATCATCTAATATTTCTCGACTTTCAGACGAAGCTGGTAACAAGTTTAGGTTCATCGAGAACGTGGATGGCCCACCTAGATACACAATTTTGAATTACCAAAGAAATTCGGATGGTACTTACCACTGGCAGATCATAGGCAATTATACCCGTGAGTCTGATAAATCCTTTTGACAGCCCACAGTGTCGTAAGGACCGCACAAGCGACAGGGGGAGGAGTGACATGACATAAGCTAACCTAACTGATAGATAGATGCGTGACGTTATTATTCAGAAAGCGACAGCGGTGCACCGAATCTTTACATAGAAGCAACGGCGATGAAGTACAGGAATCAGAGTGAAGGCGGTCGTCGCTTCTTTCCGAATTCGACCTGCGCTCAGCCCTGCCGGCCGTACCAGGTCAAAGTGCGAGAGAAGCAGGACGCTTGCTGCTGGCGCTGCAGAAACTGTGGACTGTATCAGTACAAGGTGGACGACCATCGGTGCGAAGATTGCCAATGGGGCACCAGACCGACCACCGACCGGACCCTCTGCGCCCCAATTCCTGAAGAGTTCATCGACTATTCCAGTCCTTGGGCTGTGGTAGCGATGACAATCGCCAGTTTCGGTAATGGCTTGTGAATGACGGACAGTATGATATTTATGAGAATCGACGAGCCACCAATTGGAGGATCTCGAATTTACGATTCGAGATCAGATCTAGAAACGCGCTTAACAGTTGCACTTTGAAAGTCCATCTTGCGCTAGCTAGTTCTTGTAACGGTTCAAGTCCTTGAGGGGAGTTCGGGATAATGATACGAAGAGGACACGTAATCCGGATATGGCTAATTATATTTAATGAGGATGTCTTTCGTTTGTCGTGTCCTCAGGCATCCTGCTGACCATTTTTGTCCTCTCCGTTTTCTGGATCTACAGCGAAACACCCGTGATAAAAGCATCCGGGCGAGAACTCTCGTCTCTGCTGCTGCTTGGGACACTCGTATCCTTTCTCATGACTTTCGCCGTCGTAGCCAAACCAAATATAGGAACTTGTGCGGTTACTAGGTTTGGCATTGGCTTATGTTACACCTTGTGCTATGCCGCTTTAGTTACCAAGACCAATAGAATTCATAGGATATTTAATAATACCGCGCACAGTCCTCATAAACCAAGGTTCGGATCTCCATTCTATTTTATCTATAATTTAGCAGACGTAATGAAGCACTCGATGTAAAATGGATTTTTTTTCGATTTGACAAACTGAAAAATATTATCGATTATTATTTTGAACTAGGTATACCAGTCCGAAGTCTCAATTGGTAATAACAGGAATTCTAACGCTGCTCGAGGTACTCATAAATGGTGCTTGGCTTTTAAAAGTTCCGCCATCGGTAATACACTTGTTTCCCACGAGAGACACCAGGCTCAGAATTTGCCAAGGACTGGACGATCGATCCTACATGCTCGGACTGATATATCCCTTCGTCCTTATAGGTATAGTATAGCAATGATACATCGAAAAATCAATGGGATATCTATAAAAGAGTGTCGTTTCAGTGATCTGCACAATTTATGCAGTTAAGACAAGAAAGTGTCCAGAGGGATTCAACGAAACACGTCACATAGCCTTCACGAACTACACAACGATCATTCTCTGGCTCGCATTCGTGCCTCTGTACCTGGCGTCGACGAGTAATGCCATAAGGGTGGTAACCCTTGCCTTGTCATTGTCGATAAGTGGCTTGGTCCAGCTGGCCTGTCTTTTCTTCCCGAAAGTCTACATCGTCCTAATGAAGCCCGAAAAAAACACGAAGGAACTAGTGATGGCTCAGCACAGAAGCTCCTCGTACCTCGCGACGCCGGCGACGCCCGTTGTTATCCTAAATGGTAATCCTTTCTTATTTCACGCGTCAGCGGGAAGACTGTCGCATTCGTGTCTCTGAACTAACAATAAGCCAAGCAAAGAGCGACACACGAGATTACATATGATGACGCGAGCACGCACGGCCCAAGTCAATACTCAGGACTTACTTTCCTCCTTTTTACAATTTATTGTGCCTCGAAATTTATATCCTTTGTTGCTTTTCAATTTCTGTCGTTGCTCCTGTTTTGCTGATGTGCGCCATACTGGACCGAGCATCGGCTATCGAAAAGTCAGTACGGAAACAGTTTTTGTACAGGCTTTTTGCTAGCTGCGTGTGCAAGAAATTTGGGATCCACTCCTATGTCCAGAGCAGCGATTCCTCGATCGGGTCAGCTGCTAAAAACGATTCGGCAATTAATTTCGCTAAATAGTGTCTGTGACTTGCGAGGTCACAGGACCCGAGATCATACCTGGATATTGGTGTTCGATTTTTTTCGGTATTACCTCTCGGGCAAATTTACTGGTTTCTTACTTTTCTTTGGGTTTACCTTTACCCCTCTCCTCGGGCACAAGCTTACCTAAGGAAAATCAAGGAGGTTTCCGTGTATTTCGTGATATTCAGAGTCATTCTATACATATCTTTGATATTATGACACAGTTTCGATATCAAATCCTGACCATCACATCTAACGTTGAAAGATGGAAACGACGATCCTATGAGAGTGTGGTATTAAACTTTTAATCGTGCAAGGTATTGTCTTCTACCTAAAATTAAGTTTGGTCGAAACATTCCAACTGAACTAACAATTAGCTTAATTATTTTGATGTCAAAACGTTAATTCGACGTCGCTCGCGTGCATCCAATTCCTACAAGAACGTTCGCGTGCAACGTATTTTTCGTCATGTCGCATTATTTACGTTCTACGTAATGTGTTGAAGGTAAAGCATTAATCATTCTTAAGATACAACCGTTAGGAATTGAATAATCTACAAAATAGTAACAGCAGTGTATACTACGTAAGATTTAATGAAGAGACGTAGAACTCTCGAAGAATTGAATTACTCACTGAAGAGTGCCAAGCGAGTTCAGTCAAATTAAGAAAACATTCCACGTGCGAATGTACTGATCGCAACTAACGTCATTCTTAACCACCACTGTGTCGAATCTGTAGACGTGTCTTATTTATTTCATAATTTTCTACATACCTACCTTTAAGATTTATGCATAAGTATACAAAATAAAGACATAAGGCGATTTGTATATATTTGTACATACCGATAAGAATGAAATATTAATTATACGTGATGGTATTTGTGGTGAAACGAAAAAAAATGACCTTTCACTTCAATTACTCTCTCATTCGAGATGAAATTAGTTGATTTCTCTCTCTTATTCTCAATTTTATTTGTACAAGTGAACACTCGAGTGTACAAAATGCGCTAACATTATTAACGGCAAACAATTTTTATTTCTTTTGACGTTAAAACGATCTTTCTCCTTTGGTGAGAAAACCAGTTGTCAATTGCCGTTTAGGACCGTACAAGTTTAATAAAACGTTTGGAATGTCGTACAATCGTGTGATTGCCACATTTTTTCGGCAGGTCCAATAATTTAATTAAAGATTAGGAAGATTGAATTCTTCTTATCGGTTAAAACGTTTTATGTAACAACTCGCAAAAACAAAAAGCAGTCATCGAATGTAATAATTTACAAACGACAAGTACATTACATGTATCGATAACGCCATCAAAGAATATTTAGCAAATTTAAATGATCGTTAACAAGTAATACTTAACATCTATTGTGGTTTTATCTGCTCGCAGACCCACGTTACATACATGTCAAAAATGCTTGAAAGTGCTTCTCAAGATCGTAACGAATGACGTACGTACACCGTGTCATTTATCCTGGTCGTTATATTTGTCTTAACGACTTCCAACCACTACCAACCATATTCGAAACCAGAAGGTAATCCCGCCAGTGAAATTACTCAATCGGATACAACAATAACAACTCGCCGAATTTCTATACCAATTTTTACAGCGATTCGTTCGAAAATTTGAAGGCATTTCGCGGGAACAAGGCGTATTCACATCGTTACGTGTTACGTGACGCAAAAGAATTTCTGCCGTACGAGCGAAAACAAGTGTCAGCATTAATTCTAAGTCAAAATTCGTAACACTAACGATAAGAGAACGTCAGAAGAAATGACAATGTCGACGTTCGTATCTATTTTTTGTTCTTTACGCGACAATGAGACGACGTAATTGTTTCTCGAAGAATCGTCACTATAAAATTAAATGCCAGTTCGACGATCGGTGCTCCAGAGGTGTATTGCTGGTATGCCGCGTAAGAACGACAGTATCATAAACATTTAAATACTCTAATTTAAACATTAACAGTAATTACAGCACATTCAAATTAATTAGCGTGACAATTTAATTTATTACTTTGACGTATTAACCTCTTGGACGGCATTCTGCCTTTCACAACGGATTAATTAATCAGAAATGTTTTCGGTATTTTTCTGCAACTACAATAATTCTAAATTTACCTTTATATTCAATTCGTTCAAACTGTCCGTCAAACGTATTATCCTTTGAAGATGTCAAAGATGGACGCGATACTGTCACACGTGGGACTTTCCTTTTAAAATATAAATTGTAAACCTGCTCGATTGATATCACTATTATATCGAGGAAACTTGAAATAAACTAAACCTCTATAATAAGATAATGTTAATCCTAGTAGCTGCCATGGGCAAAGTAATATCTTCAATTCTGGAAGACACGTTGGTCCTGATACGGACCAAGAGTTACAAAGTTTTATAAAGTATATTTGCGATGTGTGTCGATGCGTGCGATTTGTGTGGTTAGATATTGTGAATGTAGCTTAATTAAAATTAAGGACAGTACACGCTGGACGATCAAGATCATTCCACACAGAGACCAAAGTCCGTCAGTGAAGTAACAAGTTTTGAGCACGACTTTAGTCACAATAACGTATTGCATCGTGGAAATCGATCGATGGAAATTTTAAGGGAATTGAGCATCGATTACGTCTACAATTTTGAGCCTCGTTGAGCGCAATCAACCGATATACATTTTATTAATATAAACAATGTTTGAGCATATTGATAGAATAAAATAGTAATGGTAAATAAGCCATTATTATTTGAATATTGTTAACTTTCACTTGGACGTTACGGCGTGTCTGTCCTATGCAAAGAGCGTCACGTCGGGACGACTTTGCTCCTAAGGCCTTTCATGGACGGAATGGCTGATAAGGCGTTCACATCAAAATCGATTTATGAAATAGTTCGTATTTAGCTTAAGTACTTAGTATTAAAGAAATTGCGTATTCCGCATCGCACGAATATCTCTAGTCTATACTAATTTATTGCAAAAGCGGAGGTTATGTTTTCCTTATGATAAAACATTATAAATACATTTTAAGTCACACAGCCGCACGGTTTACGAATGCACGAGACCTTAGTCACACATCGATTAAAAACTTTTAACTGAAAATAGTTTATACCAACGGGTACATCAATATCGTCAGAAATCGTCATTAACATTCATTAGCATTCATTCTCATTCATGCACGCTTACATAGGTAAGAGCTATCAAGGATTCCCTTCCTTCTGTATCCCTTTTCCCCGAGGAAACAACTAGGTGATGTCAGGAGCCGCTTTTGAAACGAAAAATTCGTTACGCGAGACAGCAAAAAATCTTTTACTCGTTTTACTATTACCTTGCATCTTTCTTATAGTAGCCCAAAAACTATCTAGAAATATTTGACGCGATTGTCCTTAACGTACTAGAGCAGAAGGAATACCTTCTTGTTTGTACAGAACAAACGGAATTACTGAGAATTTTAATATTTAAATTTCAATTGTACGAGCAGCATCCGCCTTGCTTTCTACGCAGTCATTACATTAGCTCTAGTAAATTACTACTACAAACAATCTCGTGGAATACAGAAAATTGTCAAAATTCTCAAAATTCTCAAAATTCTCAAAATGTTCAGTCATTCTTGACTTATAAAAAATACAAGTATTTTAAAGGGAAAAAATAGCGTTCAAAAAGAACTCTCACGTTTGGTTTTGGGTTGTGCCGCCTCTGGGCTGGGTGTCATGGCCGGATTGTCGTAGGCGTAATCCAGCGTGGTATCCTCGCTAGGATGTCTCCTCGACAGAGGCGTACTCGTCGTATTTGGCGTTCCGTTACCTGGGCTAATTTCGACGCCAGCGACGGCACCGCTTATTGTGGGCATAGTCAGCTTGAGACCATTTTGTTTAACAGCGCCATTAGCGCCATTAGCGCCATTTTCTGCATCGTCCTGTACCTTATTGTTATTCGTAGCGTTCTGCAACATTAGGATCCTTGTGAAAATCTGTACATCGACAGAAAAGGGGACAAATAGTCATTTCGAATAAAAGCTACCTTAACCCATTTTCTTCTTAACCAGCCGGAACTTAGTCGCTTTCTTATCTGGGAGCAACACAATAGACTCCTGGACAACAAATAGAGAACGATGATAAGCATCAAGCAGCATAACGACAGTGTCACTTTCATCAACGTCTTCAGCTTCTGCACCTCGACTGAAATGTGAAGGAGCTTTTATTAAATAATTCAAGCATTTTGAGTCACTCCTTCCAGAAGGAACTTTTACGTTTCACAATTGGTACGCGTTCGATAATTCATTTGACTATTTTTTCAGTTAAAGTTTGATTATTGTAAGTGGAAATATTTGTTCTTTCAATTTGTAGAGAAGTGTAATGTGTAGTAGGACAGGAAGGTCGAGAGAGGAGAAGAGGACGGTGGCACACCTTGGATTACGTGACGAAGTTATTTCAACGAAAGAAATTTAAAAAGGGCTAAAAGAGACGTAGGAAAAGAAGTAAATGTATAGGTAACCATTCGAAAGAGAACTACCGTAAAGCTAGAAGGCAGAACGTATTATATAGTCAGAGTGGATTTCTCGGGCACGGGGCAATTAACCGTCCTAGAGAAGAACCGAGCGAGCGGATGTCATTTGCATAAGTAAGATCTGGAAATTGCGTGCGCAAAAATTTCAGTATGCAAATCCAACAATGGTAAATCTAGTTGGGTTTTGTGCTGGTTGAACATGCCGCATCGTGCTTGAACAAAAACTAAAATAACTTGTGAAAGTTTCGTTGAAGAAAGCCCTATGTTTTTGATTTGCTTGAAAATTTCGAAAATATCGATTTATCACTGATTATTTATGTTTTACTTCACTCGTATCGAACGTTTCAGAATGAGAAGAACTTAGAAGGAAATATTATCAGAGACAGCAAACGATCATCCGTAGAAGATAAAATAATTGATCGAATCTCGGGTACGCCGGCGTTTACTTTCACCTTCAAGGTGCGTCCACAGGAACTTTTAGAAAATTCAACGATGAGTCAGTCGCTCGGCTTATTAGAATTCAACTCATGTTCAGACTCGAGACTTACCTTTCAGCTCTTGGCTCTGGTCGAGGTCCGTGCGGAGTACGTAGCGCTGATCATGAAGATATTCTAAAAATACAAATTAATCTATAAAGCGACAGCACTTCTCTACAGATTCACAATTTTCAACAAGTTCAACGTGATACATAATTCTTCTGTAAATTAATGAACCATCATCTCTTTTCCTGAGGCTGAGAGAGTATTTGACAATTACGAATCAATATAAGTAGAAAAAAAGCGGAAGTTGCGTGGATGATTCTGTACTTGCTGACTTGCTGACTTGCTGGCACGTACACGCGTCGACGCGAGAAAACGCGAAAATCCATGACGTTCCGAGGACTTAGAATGCTTCACTGAAAAAACATCAAGAGGAAGTTTGACTGCAGTTTCTCACAGCGTAGCAGCATGTACATCCACGACTGTGGTCTTTCAGCAGGAGTCATTGAGAACTATTTCGAAACATCCATCGCAACGCATCCACCGACTCTTTTATATCCACCAAATGATCGATACTTTGCCCGACTCGAAACGCGATACTATCCTGAGTCGATATGCAACATTAACTAATAGCCAGTATCATGAAACCTAGTATTTATACAGCTACATCTGCGTAACGTTACCGAATGGCGTGTTATGTCTTTTGTAAACACAAGCCGTATGTCGTCCATTAGTATTCAGTCCTGGCTTCTCTTCGTCGTTGCGTAGAAGCCGCCTATATCATACGTCATACATATCGATAGATCGATATTCGAATCGCGGAATTAATTTATATGTTCAACCGAAAGAGAGATGCTCTTCTCTCAAGTTAAAAAAAACTGGCATCTCGGTTTATACGACTAAGACCCAAAGGCGATGATCCATGCTATTCGTACATGTATATAGCTACTGATTTTCGCGATTGATTGATTCGCGTCGCGGGGTAACCGTATGGGGCACAGACATTGTTCTCGTTGCACGGCGACGTCGGGACGTAAAACGTGCTTCGGTGGTAGGGCTTACAGGCGAACCTTTTACAAAAGACAGGAAGTCTTCTCCGTATTCGTATTATCTATATGTTAGTTACGTAAAGTCTCGGCGGAAACGACCGTAACAAGAGGGACGTTTTATCCGGCAAACAGTAATGTACCTTGGATGTGTACCGGCTGTGTAGATCAGTCACACGACTGATTGTCTTCTACGCGTAAATTTGTTTGCTGCAAAGATGCTTCGACGAATTCGACTGGACAATTAAAAAAATAGAATTTTTTCTACGCATCCAATTTTATGAAACGTAACTTTCCATTTGTTTACTGAGAAGACTTTGTCGGTATTTTTATCTGCAAAGCAATTGTATTTTTTTTCCTGAGATTCAGGAAAAAATGTGAAAAGTCAAACGAGTAGTTTATAAACTGTAGAAGGAATTATTGTACTTTAAGGTGAGAATTGCGAAGCGAGTGAAAATTTTAAGAACGCGAACACGTTGGTAAAGTAACTTGGTCCTCGTGTAGGAGTTTCTGCCTTTCTTGACGTTCGTCGTGTCAGTCTTGATAGCACCATAGCAACTTGCCGCCAAACAATGGCAAACTAGTACCAACACAACGTAAGCTACTCTATTCGTGAGTTCGTGCCCGACAGTGTCGTTGGCTGTAGCGTTGGCGGCCGTGTGTCGCAGGTCGCTACGATTTACGCCTCCATGTAAGTGCGAATGGAATGCGACTTGTGTTATCGTATAGAGTAAATGCTAGAGGGTAATAGCGAGTAGCTAGTAGCCGCTAGTAACCCAAGAGGCCTACTTTCGCCACGAATCGATTGGTCGATTCACCCCTACATCGAAACTTCCTACTTCTTTTGATGTTTACCTTGATGGATGACGTACAGAAGTGGATAGTATTGATAAAACCGATAGAGGGTCAATGAAACGATACAAATACAATCGACTGTAGAAAAAAGCGAGCGAATAACTTAAAAAAGTCGATGGCAGTTTGTACAGCAACCGTCGGAGGAATGTATTGCGTCGAGTTTGACAGCGCCACGTTGGAAAGCGGAAGGATGTGGCACTACGCTTGGCTGAAGGTGGCTCAGCCGTATACAGTTGCTCGATTGCAGTATCAATTGTCACTCATAATTACAGAGAATTCGAGGCTGCGAGATCATTTCTTTAAAAGTTATCAAATTAATCAGGTAAATGTTTCGACGAATGAATAAACAGCTGTGTAGGAATGGGATGGCGGCATCTGGACTCTGGCAAAGAGTCTCTCTATTTGAATTGGCGTAGACCCGAGGAAGCTGCCTATGAGTCATCGCGACGCTGCTCAAGAGCGTTTATGTGGCAAGTGGAAAAGAAGTGGTGGAGCAGGGAAATAGGAAAGGGCGGTCAGGTGCAGAAGCAACCAACCTGAACGGTTAAACTTATTTAACTGCAGGTAGAAGAGTAAGGATAAGGGATGATAAATATGGGAATTCTCTACAGTGCTCCATAAAGGACATTGCCCTGTGCTTCGTAAAATACTTCCAGTAAAAATATTTATTTCGATGTAATGTATCTTGATTCTTTCTTTAGAGTCCTACGACGTTTATTCGCGCTACAGGTCACGTGCAAAATTTAATGACGCGGCATCGAGGCATTCCTATCAGGTTTTATTCGAGGAAAATTTATAATCAACCAAAGAAAGAGTAGACGGAGCAACGTTAAAATACATTAAGAGATGTTCATGAGTTCTCATGACACTCATTCTCGGTCAGAGGCAGCTGCTCAAACACAGGAGTCGCGGTTCGAAGATTTTCTTATATTCAACTTTGAGACTATTTTTTCTACTTTTGGACGATACTAGTGCAGAAGCAGAGTTTGGAGTATCCAAGTCTCGTGACAGATTCAAGCCACAAATAATTGGCTTTTAACCCGCACATTGTCAATTGCTCTTCGACGCTTCAATTTAATAGCAGACATTGAAAAGCAGTTGGAAATTCAAACAGTTTTTGTCATACTTTCCCAAAGTGATACTGCTACCCCTAGAAACTTATTTCATAATGATCTTCCAGCAAGTAACACCCCTCACATAAACCATATTGAGTCTGACAGGTCTTTTCTTGTGAACCTGATGACGAGGGTAGGTCCCGTAGCGACAGGTATCTTGCCAAAGGTACCTAATCCTTATCCGCTTTTTAAGATTCCCCTTTGTAGCTGTTCTCAAGAAAGAGTCAGAAGAAGAAGAAAGGAAAGAAAAGACGAGAAAAGCCCCTCGTGTTGGACGTGACGGAAGACGCGTCCCTACGGATGCAGCGTGTTAAAGCGAAACCATTGACACACAATTAGGTTTCATGACTCTTTAGCTTTTCTCAAAATAATGTGACTTCAATACACAGTGGCGAATGGCTGAACATAAATATATATGTATATGTTTTTTGTTGAGAAAATTTTACGCGTCACATACATAATGTAGATACACCGAATATTATTTATATGTGACTGGGATCTTCTATACTAGTTAAGAATCGAATATCAATCGACGATTGATCTTCTTCTACCGATGAGCCACGTACCTTGGCAATCTTTAACGCAGGTTTCAGGCTGGTGATTGTGACTTGCAGGATCACAGATTGCCGCGCAGGGTCTGCACTGGCTGTCGTAAGGACTGCAGTATTCCGTAGTGGAGCAACGTTGCTGCCCGCATTTCGTTCCGTTTGGGTCGAGTATTGTTGCATTTGCCAAAAAACAGCTTAACGATGCGAAAAATAAGAAAAATACGAAAACGTAAGATAAACCGCGAAGTGACGTCATTTCGCATCACGTTTCAGTTGCACTGATATTGATTAATAAGATCACCGTGAATGTGGAAGAAGAATCTTCGATTATTAATATTCTTATAACTGTCTATATTTTCACAAGGCACGCGACAATTGGTCCGTCAATTGCAGATACGAGCAAACGCTCCATATAATTCTTTAATCTGTGGGTTGTCGAAAGTGAATTTGAAAATTTCAAAGAATTACAAGAGTTCACGAATCCTGTTATGTTGGAATGAAAATTCTACCGAAAAGCAGATACGAAAATTCGAATTGTTCATATGTCTAACTGTACTCAAAGGGCACGTTTCGTGGAGGGTCCATGTTTTGCAACCTCCAGCTGTAACAAAAAATAGAAAGACAAGCTTTATAGAAGATGAAGGAAACATTTTTAAGAGTACATAGATATACAAATATACATGATAAATAATATTTGGTAAATTAATTTTGAATTTTAAATAAACGTTTCAGAGGTTTTCCCTGCAAACTGTGCGATGGACTGACTTCTGGTATATCGTGCAGGTTGCTTTCGAGTTCAGCGGGTCGTTACTTCCACTGGAATTTCAGTAAGGCTACAAGACCTTATAAACATAGTCACCTGGCATGGCACCTACACAGCTAGTAAAATGGCTTCGCCTCACGCGAGGTCTACGCGAAACCGCAGCTCGGCGAAGGAGTAGAAGTGAAAAAGATAAGAAATTTTGTAAGCTCCTTGCTTGTCCAGTAAGCGACTCCTTCTGTATCGAAGAAATACACTGTTCTTGTGGGTCCAAGGCCAGCTTGACACATTCTCATAATATTTAATATTTCAGTTCCATGGAAACGCACGCGGTTGATCGTCATTCAAGGAATTATTGAATTATCGAAAACAAGTGTAATACATTGAAAGGACAGGAAAAAAGAAGCAGCTTTCAACATATAAGGCAGTGATATTACGAAGCTTAGTAAACGTATAGCAGTACGATGACTCATAGTCCATGTGAACGTCAACATGGAATATGGAAATTGTAGATCCTAGCCTTTCACTGCGAATACCCCATCATGTGATATATAACATAACTTGAGTCAAGACTTTTAATTTAAACATTGACAATGATAAGTCAAATGCGGGAACAGGTCTAAGATTTTCACTGGCTGGGAATTTTGTATTCGATAAGAAATAGTAATACGGATACGTATGAAAACTTTACTGGCAGCTTGTTCATAATTCTTCCGTACTACAGGGTCGTCGCAACAGTGCACGGTGCCCTTGTCTTTGTTCTAAGAGAAAGCATGCTACAGCGAAACTTTATACAAAATTAATGTGGTATGCGAGGGAGATCGATTATTTCTCGGTAAAGCGTTGCCAACCTGAAGGAACTTGATAACTTTCCGAGTATCAAGGAAAGTCTTTCGTATTTTTGTCCTCTAATGAGGCCTCTGCTTGGTTTTCGACTTTGAGCAACAGTAAGAATTTTTGGAAGTTTTCTTTTCCCGCTTACATTAGTCGGTTTTACCGACATTGATTGACCGATCGCTTACATGTTTTAACGAAAGTCGAATCTGGGTCAACGAGCTCGTTTTCGTGCTTCAAATAACTCGCACGCCGTTCATTTTCACTGTTACGAACTGGCAGGAGTGTTGGCCACGACAATAACGCTCCAAGTGCCTTCAGGTAATTACGCAAGCATCAGCAGCGATGGCTCCGTCGCTGCCTGTGCAGCCAGAGAAGTAAAACTTATTAATCGTATTCGTTCAAGATCGACTTGTTTTATTGCATATAAAAAGATTGAACTACTACAGGCTCGTTGAAAATAAGAAGCGTCGTGTCTTATATGGATTTGAGGATGCTGCTTGAAATATTGAAAATTCTTGCGATACCATGAAATTAGTCAGAATGACAATTCTCATGATTGCTAAGAAACGATGAGAAGTCTGTCCACTATCATTAGTCTAATTCGTTATGCAAAATCGTAATACCTGATAAATACGTTCGTTCGTATAGTAGATTTTCGAATAGCATGTTCTTTTCCTTTATACAAGAAAAACTGGACTTGGACAAGGTATGTACGCCATCGCTCTTGGCGAGTTTGTCAAGGCGACTCGTATTAGCGATAGGCAACGTATGGCGAGTTCAGTAAAACATTACGTCGCGACGCGCAATATAGAGCTACGTACGTAGTGGTAGGTAGGTACCTGGTACGAAGATCCTGACACACCAGCCGCTAAGATACACAATATAACTGTCTATAGTTGGCTGTATCGCATGTTCAGACTTTTTGTTAGACGGCTCGACTTCATAATCAACCGGAAACAAGCAGGTTACGGATGCGTGCGTATCTCGTTGCTAGATTCTACTTATTGTCAGTGGTATGGAATCTTCACGAAAGGACGAATTCAGCGTTGATGCTTTATCTGTCAATTATGCTAGTATACAGTAGAAGTATGCTAAAGAAAGGCAGAAACTAACCCTCTCGTCGTATCGCATTTTATCACTCCATTTTCTTAGGGCCAACGGACACTTCCGTCCACTAGAAATTTACCTGGTAATTCGACCAAGGACAAAACAAAGATTCTATAGGAAAATTTACAGAATTTACAGAATCTTTATGAAAAGTTAAGTTCTTTAACCGTAGGTATCAACGAAATGAGCTACTCCTCGTAAAAATTCAAATTCCTGCCACTTTTTTGTCATACCATTCGTTCGCCATTGGTCCTCGACGAGACCCCAGTAGCAGTTAGTATTTCAAGCAGCGAGTCGTGCGGTCAATCGAGAGGAATGCCGTTTGACTGGTTCGAGTGGAGTATTCAGAAATACGTAGTGAAGTCATCCGAGTCAACGAGTGAGTATATACCATTGATGCTCTTGCGAAGAAATACTGTTGCTGCTGCTGTTGTTGCTAACATGTCCGAGGCAGCTACGTTCAAAACAATCGAGCATTGAAGCGTAGAACGCGACAACGGGACGTTTCGCTTGAGTTGAGGACAGTTGCGATTCAGGGTCGAAGCTTCGGAATTGAAGCTCCAGTCTTCCTATAAAGAATCTCGTACTTCGTTACTCTGACATTAGAAATCGACGCGATGGCTGTCAAGGACCTTGTCTAGAGGACTCTTTTACCTTAAAAGTCATAGGAAGATGGCACCGCCAAAAGTTCTTTTATTCGTGAACGAATTATAAACGATTGGCACTGAGGTCTACAATCACGTCCGAACTCAGTCAAACGTGACTTTATAAAATTCCATGACTAGGAAGATGATGCACGCTCTGAGATCGTTTCCAAGGAGTTCAAAAGAATCTGCTGGCTATCGACGTGCAACACGTAACAAGAAGAATCGAGTGGAAGCCATGTCATCCAATGACGATGCTTTTGAATTTAAAAACATATCGCAATTGAAAATTGCGCCAGACAGATTTGCCAGCGTGTCTTGACTCCGTCCCAAATGACTGTTCCATCGAAGAGATAATTTCTAGTTCCACCTTAGCACAAAATTCCATAAGTTTTCTTTAGATCAAGAATACATATACTCACTGGTCAAGTTAAAACGAAGCTCCTTCGGAGGCAACTGTTCGTGTCATCTTCACTTTTAAAGTCACATATTGTTCGCAAGACGTTTCACCTGAGTGGTTCGACTTGGTGCGGTGGCAACACACGCGGCACAGCCGAACGAGAATCGAAGGCGCGCGGGAGCCTCGGTTGGCTCAGGTAGACTCAGGTAGACTCAGGTAGACTCAGGTAGACTCGCCGATACCGGTCAGCATTGACTCCCACCTTCGCCGATGAAACTCCCTCTAGGCTACACCTGCCATTCGTTTGTCGCTCGTTCAGCCTTTTCCTGGCTTTACCTGCGCGGGCGCGCGCGCGCGCATCTTCCATCCAGGATTCCTTGGCCTGACGTCGCTGCTCTGGCGGGACTCGAACTGGGAAAGGACGGTACCCCAACTTCATTAAATGCTGATCACCGATCGAAGGATGACGATCAAATTTATTTGTGTATTGACATTGCTTACGATTTATACAAAGGTATAATAATTGGTTGGATCTATTGCAGATTGCATATACTTGAGACTTTATTGCGTTATGGTTACGTCCTTCGATATGGATACGTTATACAATAATTCTAAATGTTAGCAGAAAAATGGACGTTTCCACTGGATTCCGAAAGAAGGACTTATGGATTCTGAATATTCGTCATTGTAATCCCAAAAGTATTGCTTTCGATGATTTTCTTTTTTGTTTTACCGACAGAGCAAAATTTACATCCATTTTTTCTTTTTAGTTGCTCTTGGGATGCGTTACACTTCTGAAGCGCTGTTTTCATGTCCAGTGGCAAATTAAGGTGCTTTTCATTTTGTGCGTTTCTGTATTATGGTACATGTGAATTTGCTTATTACAAAGAGACAGAGGATAAGAGAGCCTTGTGCGCTTGGTTAATAGTCCCGTGAATGTTGCTTATTATTGACCGCTTACTCGCTAACGTTATAACGTTATAGACACCCTGCATAAAGTTTGCAAAGTACTAACTAGAAAGCGCATGCCAAATTAGCCTGACGTTGCAGGACGTCAGGATTAATCAGAATGTAACGACAGATCTTTTTTTGTAATACTGATTTATCATGTACTTTACGATTGATTTTTTTTCTATTAAATTTGTTATTTTAGTTCGTAAACCTATAGGCAAGCTAAAACTTCGTATATAATTAAATTATTAAACTTATTCAAAAAATATATTCTTGTAATTTCTGGTCATGACTTAACAGATATTCATTTTTACGTACTACGATAATCTTTAATTTGGGTATACGTATCAGAATACTCGTAAAATCAATTTGGACGAATTAATTAGAATAATAATAATAATAATCAGGTGTGTCGATTACGGAAATCCTATTCCGACACGATCATCTGAATTATCATTCGAGAAATAAGTCGCTCGACTTTCTTCAGACGTTCGATCATTTTAATCCACGTTGCAGAAGATTCGAATATTAATTGAGAACATGTTTAATCCAATTATTTTTGTAATACTATTGGAACCTATCTTCGTTTATCATGAATTGGCGAAACAACAAAAATACAACAAAAAAAACCACATCTGTAGAAATGTCCATTTGTCAAATTCAATCGGGAAGATCTGACAGTGTTTCGATATCTTTCCTTATGAATCTGCGATCTAATCACACTTTTTTATGAATTCATTAATTTATAATGTACATGTG
>JARPRG010000064.1:34211-45009 GCA_031001745.1 Hartigia nigra | reverse complement strand
GTAGAAAAGTAGAAAAGTAGAAAAGTAGAAACATAAGCGTTGCGAAAATACAGGTTGACCTAGGTGCTTGAGAGAACTGTACTTAATGCTTTTCCTATAATTAACGAATTCCAACGAACGTGTCTATAAGCCTAAATAATACGTCCAAGTCATAGTGTGTTAATTAAGTCTGCTTATTGTTGGTCATTCCGTTAGTACTAATGTTAATTGTATGCGGAAAGAATTGTTATCAGTAGATTCTTAGTAACGTCGTTATTGCGTCGTGCTAATCTGCGCACTTAGGATCTATTTGTCGTCTCCGTGAACGCTTTTTCGATCTTGACGATCGCCTAGTGCCGTCACTCCGAGAAATTGGTAGTAGGATTAGTTGGACGAGTCAGAGAAAAAGAGAGACCGGGTAAATAAATGAAAAGACAATTCTTTAACGTTCCGTTACCTTGTTTTTTTTTGTTTGTTTAAATTATTATAATTGTTTAACAGACGTTGGTGAAATCAGATATAATCATAAGGTAATTCAGTCTCACAGACCACTCGTTCGCTTTCTAATTTGGGCTACAATAATACAAAATATACTTTATAATTTATGTCATAATAATTCTTATCATTTAAATATAACCTTTACGCAGGTTAGCCCATCGGCGCATGCGGCTCGTTTCACCCTGGAGGACAGAGATTAATGAAAGCTAAAAATAAGAAATTTCGACGAGTGGATTAGGTAGTAGGGTGGTTACGCAACTTTAGGTAGTCCTCAAGTGGATCGAAGGAAACGCATCAATCGAGAAACGAGATAAGTTTCCGACTTGAAGAATCAACATTGAGTAACCGCCATCAATGTTGATTTCGAGTTGTCGGAGCTTTTTCGTGATTGGTGTGTGAAGATGTGGATGCGATAGGGCTGAAAGTGATCAAAGAATAAGAATTTGGGAGAATTGGCCTAAATAGACATATTTACACCAAAGGCCGAATACGTTTTTTTTTGCGCTCAAGTCCTCCAAATGGGAAATTTGTCATTGTAATTCATAAGAGAGCGGGGTTGGCAAATTATACAAGAGTAATAGAAGGCGAATGCCGATGGGCTATACGAATCTACTAAATGTTATTCATTCACAAATATTCGTAAACCTAATATCAGTTCTAAGAAGCGCTACGACGACTAAGGACTTAATTCAAAGTGTGTGTGTGTGCGTGTGTGTGCGTGTTGTGGCTACTTATTTTTCTGTGTATAATTGTTATTGTTTTTTAAGTTTTCTTAAAAGATACAATTTATTCAAAGACAGAGACGTCACGTTTATTCATAATGAAATAAATAATCGATGAAAAAATATAGTATTATAAAATAGGTACGGGTAGGATTACTGTTTCATGACGAGTAATACATTGCGCAAGTTAATTTATCCACTCGCTTCATTTTTCTCCAGCTTTTATTTACGCGTGCATCGTAACTGTTCTCGGTATCCCCAGCCCTGACTTTAAAGCGATTATTTGACAAATTTCGCCATGACATGACTCAATTTACCTTTTCATCCCACCCTAATAGTTTTTAGAATTTTTCATTTTATTCTTTTGGCCAAACACTTTCACGGAAACGGGGTTTTTCCGGATAATAGTTTTTAGTATACACCCCCTTCTTCTCCCCCTAACCGCAGCTCTAAACCTAACTCGATTTATAATGAAACGCAGGGACGTTCGACTTTAATTAAATGGTCGATCACCATTAATCCTTAGCGTAATCCTTAAAGAGAGATTTCGCTTCCTTACAAAATGTATAATTTAGAATATTTATATCCCTCTTTATTTTCAATCAATCTTTTTCTCTTGTTGAATTCTTAATTGTTATCTTCAGCTGTTATTAATTCGCCCTTCTCTCCTTTATATTAATAAGTATCAAATCGATTGCGCGTCCAAAAAACAGATGTAACGTATGAGATCATGACGGTCGAAGGGGCTGCAGAGGAATTTCGAGATTTCTGTTTGATCAGTGACGAGCAAAGTCAAAAATAACTAAGCTGTTTCTTTTCCTTTGAATTTTGTCAATTTCTATAGCACGTCCATCCACTGCCAATATATACATGAAAACTTTCATTTGTAATTCCCAACTTCCCATACAACCCCCTCGCGTTCCTCGACACATCGGAGGACCCTTATATTCTAAGTATAATTACAAATTAAACATATTTAATACACGCATTCAGTTCATCTTGTGGTTTCAGCTCGAAACTCGTCTCTTTTCCCCTTATCTTCTGTATTTTATAATAGAGTCACGAATACTCGGCGATATCACCAATCATTACATCATTATGTCTTAACATTTTTTTAAATTATTCATTACGAAGACTCCGATGCTCAACGTCAGATAAATAGACACATAGACAAAGAATGTAGAGTGTTCTCCTTCTCCTTCTCAATTATTTTTCTTTCTCTCTTTCCTCTTTAATACTTGTACACCCAATGAGGAGAACACCTCAGTTCAGAAAACTTATAATGACAGAATGATCGTAATACGAAGGAATAAATAAGAAATAAAATACAAGGCTCACGAGCGCGACTCCTCTAAGGTATCCCGTTATTTGGCATTTGATTCGCGTGATCCTCTCCACACACGTACCGTAACAAAAAATCAATCTTCAGGGAGACGTAAGAGTAGGCTAGATGTGTCATTTGTGGCCACACATATTTCGACTTATTATCAAGGTATGACATGAAGGACATTTTTTAACGAAATTTCGTAATACTTGGTGACCAAAAAATCATACATCTACCCTAATCTAATCTACAACGAAATTCTGCTAATATTCGTTCGGCCATAACTCTTTCTTGTCTTGGTTTGACCACATTCTTTCTTACTCGTTCATTTCATTCATCCGATATTCGCACTTCCATCAGATATTGCAGAATATAATAAATAAGAAGGTTATAGAAATGTACGTAGCAACGTTAACTGGAAAATCATCGGATTAAGAGAAAGAACGAGGAGTTTGAGGTGAGAACGGACAAAAAAAAAACGAATGTCGACTCTTACTCGTACTTAGTGTTGCGCAAATGGTGCGCGCGCACTGGTAGTTGTGGCCACTCGAAATGATTCGCAAAGACACACGTAGAGAAGACAAAAATGAAAATATTAATCGTTAATTATCGGCTCTTGGTCATCCTTTCTTACAGAAATCATGAATTTTTATCCCTTAACCTTAATATTCTTGTTTTTCTCTCTCAAAATTCCCGTACTTATATCGAAGCTTCAATTCATCCTGTTTATTTTCTCATTTTATAGCAACACTCTCGCACGATGTTGCGTCACTTAAGTGGATTTATTGTTATATTCTAGATACTCTGCACAACGGTAAGACATAGAAAAAAGAAGTGAAGAAAATACACGACTCCTTATCTATATATATTATCTAGATATCTTCCTACGATTTTCTTTACAATTAATCACATTGAATTTTGTTTCTTTCTGACTTGTTGCTGCTATTGTTGTTGTCTTCTGAATGCTGATTAGCGCCTCCTATACTACACGTATTATTCAGACTACCTTATCACGACAGTGGCATGTAAGAGTCTTGATCTCTTAATTGCTCGTACAGTAAAATTTTACGAGTCTTGCAAAAGTTATTAAAATCCATTGATAATAGGTAAAGTAAGATCGTCTTTATGATTATATTCTAATTCATGATAATAACACTTTAAAAGTTTTTCTTTGTTGTTTCGTATACCTGGAATACAGATGTCAGGCCAATATTCGCATACTTCACCAGTCGCGTTATTGCGAGTTAGTCTTAATTCTACCTAATATTTAAAAACGTGTTTAGTATCGAGAATAGAATGTCCTTCGCGAAAGTGAAACACTATGAAAACTGGCCCATGTAAAAAAAATTGACCTAAGGGATTTAGCACCGCATATAAAACATTTTAAAGATCCCCCTTGGAGGAGTGTAGTATACAACGAGAATAGAACCAAGATCACAGTCGAGCAGCAACCGAGAAATTCAATCTCAGAAGTGACGCTAGAATGAACTCGCAGTGTTATGCGAAAATCCTGGACTCACATTTATCTCAAGTTTCTATCATAAAATGATTGACAGTAGGGGGCGGAGAGGGAGGCAAGTGGGTGGGGGCAATCATTTCTTGTGAAAACCAAGTGGTATTCTTTTCTCGCATTGCAGACGTCCTCTGTTCGAGTATCCCAAATGTTCTTCTCGAGAAATAATAATATAATCTATTCCCGATGGTTCCTGAATGGTTCTATGTTTCATGTATTCGTATTGTTCATAACTGTTTATCCACGTGAAGATTTCCCTTTTTCGTTGACGTATACTAACGAAAAGACACAATACAATCGCGTGTTTACAATGTTAAGACGATGAATAACAACATAAGCATTTTAAAGATCCCATTCGTCATAGCTCCCCTTACATAGAGTCCAGCAACCCGAAGGTGTCGAACGAGCGTTACCATTCTTATTCTTGTTGTTCTTGTTTCTGCTGTTGCTGTTGCTATTGGTGGTGGTGGTAATGGTGGTAGCGATGGTTGTGATGGTGCTGCTGCTGTTGCTGCTGTTACTGTTATTATTGCGATGCTGCTGCTGCTTATCATTATGAGGATGATGGTTATTATTGTGATAGTGACGGTAATAGTGTCGGCTGTGGTACTGACGATATTGAATATCGACTTTGTCGGAGGTAGTGGTAGCGAGATCGTTAACACCAGCGGATCGCTGGGATTCCTATACTCAAATGGTCGGTAAATTGCTGCAGTCATTTTTAGAATTAAATCTTTGTGAAGCTTCCGGAGGCGATGGCGATGCGCCACCTTCGTCTGTTCTAGTTGGCACAGGCACACCGTTCTGTACGTAATGTGTCAATCGAGTAGGCAGCGCACCTGCGTTCAGCTGATAGAATTCAATGAGCTGGAGAAGATCGTAGAACTTGGTGGCGCCCTTGTCGAGAGTGTAGAGCCAGCAGTTCCGACGCTCGTCGAAAACCTGCAACATTTTAATGCATCATGTTGCATCTTCTGATATCTGCTTAACACACAGACATATTACGTACATATATCTTTACATAAAATGCTAGAGAACCGAGTCATTTAAGTAATTCCATAGTAGTAAATACGGAGTAAATACTTACGGGCTGTATTTGGGCGTGGAAGATCTTGTCACCGTATTTATAGGTTAAGACGTACGCTCCTGGATTGCTCTTGCTGTCTCTCACGAGGAAAACGCTGCAAGGGCAAAGAAGAAACAGATGAAGGTGGTAATACTATGCGATCGAATGATAGATCTATTTGACATGACATATACAAGAGAGACGGGAAACTTTGCTCAGAACTTCTGAGCATAGCATCGATACGGTTAGTTTGGGATGATTAAGGACGATTAAAGATGGTTTAATGCGAGGGCAGGCATGAAGTGCGTAGTAGTATAAATTAATAACGTCGTAAAAGGAAAAGGACGGAGGTCAGAGGATGCAATAAGCAATCCTTGAGAGTGAAGGAAGGACGCGATAGGAGCGCCGCTCATAAAGTCGATTGCACCGCGTTGCTTGGTCCACATGCAGCAGCGATCGTAAACTCGTGACAGCCGAGAGACTCTTGCTTGCAGGCTTCAGTACAATCCCTTGCATATTTTCATTTGACATTCTTCCTTAGTCATTTTTAGATTTCATAATTAACCCTCAAACTATTGCCGAAAGGCGTTTAAAAGTTTCTGAAGTAAATAGAAGAAGATTCTTTTACTAGACTGGATTAGGTTTGGCTCATGATGATAGAGCGTAGCGTTGGCTGCTATATTTTGTGATGCGAAATGAACTCGAGCACGTCGGTAATTTATAGGGTCTTGCAGCGACGGGATTTACTGTCTCCATTCAAGTCGAGGCTCGAAAGCGTCCGGAGTTTCTCTCCAGGATAAAGGAATGATTAATCGAATGAGTGGGAAATGCGAATATTGTATAAAAGAGGATTTAACGTCAGGACCTACCCATCGACGGATCCGTGATCTTTTAAAATTGCAGCGGCACATTCTCTTTTGAGTCCACTGTGAAACCATGGCTGCAGTACGTGAATGCCATTATCTAATCCGTGTAACCTGACGGTGGCGCAACCTGGCGGCGGTCTCGAGAAGGGTCTCCATCGACGTCTCCAAGCTATACCTTCGTTCTCGGCAATGTCCCTCGCCTCTTTCGGATCCTCGACTATTCTACCGACACTTCCGGTGAAATCCATCGCCACGCGTGATCGTATGGATTCCTAAAAGCGAAAACAGTAAAAGATATTCATTAAAAAACAATATTATTTAATAGGTCAGCAAAATCATTTGCTATATATAATAGTTTAGCAATACCGACGGTTTTCTCGTGTAAGATCCATGAGAGTTTCTTCAGGGATCATAATACTATTATACAATATACAGTGATATACTGTACGTTGTATTATGGGTATTATGGATTCGTAGTTGGTGGTCCTCTTATGGTTTAAAGAAGAATCCGATATTTTTGGCAATACAAAATATTCCTCAAATTCGAAAAGGACTATAATAATTTCATGTAAAAACCTGAGCTACGGTGAAGAAGGTTGTATAGTAGAGTTTAGAATTAGGACATGAAAAATTGAGTAAAATAATTGATCGACGAATGGATAAGCAACGATAGAGTGACTATGGAGAAAAGCGACTTCGGCTGTTTCGAGAGAGTAAAATACATGAATTCTTCTCACAAGCGAGTGAATTGCTGTTGCGAAGTTATTTCACAATGCAGTCAGCCTAACGGCTTGGCCTCGCCTCTTACTCGACAATTTCTCAATAGATTGTCAGCCACAGCGACGCGCGTTCAATGGAAAATAATCATTTATTTCTTTGTGAGCTCTCTGAACTCCTCGAGTTGTTGTGCGTGCCCACGTATTCTGGGATTGGCCCCTTGAGGATTACATGAGTGAGAGAAGCCTCTCGGTTAGACGGGAGAGACAAATCTACAGCGTAGAGAGAACCGGAAAGGTTTGTGTATACTCCTGTGACTTGAGAAAGGAGAAGTGCGCCTGAGATATTGTGCGGTCTGCCATTTTACCTGGAGAAGAGTCTCTGGTGGTTCTTTGTGCGTATAAATTTAAGAACGTGGGTAGCGGCTGATTTACACCTATAATTTTAGCTTCTAATTGAAATCGTGTATGTTGAGCGGAAGTAGGTGTGCGTATGTATATAGAAAGAAAAACTAAAAGAGGTCGAAAATTCCTTCATATACTGTATGCTTGAACACTTTAATTCGAAAAGCGACACGATAAGTGAATGATGATGAATTCTATTATTTCCAGCAAGCAGTAACATTACATTGACTCTGTACTTGGAAATTTCGCGGCAGGGCGCAGCAGTCATTTATCGACCTGCCAGAGCTTCCGAGGATTCGAGAAACGCAGCGACTGTGTATCTATGCAAGCTGCACGCAAGCCCGAACTTTATACATATATGTATACCAACTGCATACGCTGCTCGGCAGATCGATGCTGGACCATCAAGCATCCCTCTCGTTTCTCTCTCTCTCTCTCTCTCACACACACTTTACAATTCAGAGTGAAACAATACTCTTTCTCCTTTACATCCTGGTAAACTCAGCTTCGTGATACTCAGTGAGTGAGAGAGTGCGTAGAGGGGGAGAAAGTGAGTGCTCTCCTCTAACAGCATACACACCATTCTCCCAGTGGCCTTGACATTGCAACCCCATGACTGCTCAACCTGCTGGAAGCACGCAGAACTGATGGGATTCACTGGTACAGCCACGATGACTCTTTACTTTTCAATATATCCATTTTTACTTGCATACATATATATATCCGAATTGCTATGGGTTAATGCAAAATGTTGCTGAAGATACATAAGTCGAATCGAAGATAATATGGGACAGTCAATGTCAATAAGCGAAATCTGCATGTTTTGTAAAAAGTACTGACATATCGTCTTGCGATAAGAAAAACTTTAGTATACTGATAATCGGGATAGCTCGACTTGAAATGGGCCATTCAAATTATAATAAAAACAACGATGAGGGCCATGAAAAGGAAGTAAAAAAGAAAGAGAAACTGAAATAAGAGGCTACTGGCGATCTTATTCCTGTACGGGGCGATTGAAGCTCCTTGCGGTATTGGCTCCGGTACCACTAAACTTATCTAACATCTGGACTAATGACGGTCGTCCACGAATTATAAGGTTTCGTTTCGTCGTCAGCCTTGGGCTTTTGGCACTGGTCCCCTGTGTTGCTACGCGCTCGTACTATATGGAATATGTAATGCTGCGTTCCTGCCCCCGTAAACGCGTTCGAATGTACAATCTTACACGAGAGACAGAGAGAGACAGAGAGAGAGAGAGAGAAAGAAAGAGACAGAAAACAAAACTGAACTCTCGTTCCTGATACCTTTTGGCATGAAATGGCGGCATTGTGAAACTGTAATTTTGCCACGAAAAGTTAGATGAAAGGAGAAAGGAATAGGAAACGATAAGCTTCAAGATTGAATTGATTTGCACAGTAGAATATATTGACTTTTGTTATATTGATTAGTAAAACACTGTAGCCGTATCGTCTAGAGACACGTGGTCGATGATATAAGAAATAATACGTTTACGGTAAAGTCATGACATCAGTCCCGCTACTAGAAGCCGCTCTCTTCATTAACTACAACGTCCAAGAACCCTACGAATATTCATAACTCTAAAAACAAGTAGCCGGTCGCGTTAAAAAAAAGCTGCCGAATCGACTATGCTTATCTGTCGTAACGCACACGATAGACATTTAGAGCCGTCTATGCTGGAACACCAGGGTGTGAAATATATCAATGATAAAGAAAGAGTGCGAAAATAGGATCGGGGTTGGTAACCCCTGACGCCTGTTGCTAGGCGCTTGTCAGCTGTCCCTGCGAAGCTCAGGCTGCGCGGTACACTGTGCGGCATTAATGGCGTCCTACGTAGGAGGTAGAGGGTAGAGCAACAGAGCAACAGAGCGAGAGTGGGGCGGCCAGCAGCGGCGGGGCAGGCTAGGCCTACGCGTAGAGGGGGAAGCCTTTCCCGCCGGCTGGGACACCATTAATGTCACGACTCGGAGCCGTCCCGTATAAGAGCGTCTCCCTCACTCTCAGTGCGAATCCCCTATAAGACTCACTCACTCGCTGTTAGTGGTGCCGCCGCTGCTGGCCGCCCCACTCTCGCTCTGGACGCCATTAATGCCGCACAGTGTACGTGTGCCCGTTTACTGCACTGATCGTTCGCAGTGCGCGTGCGTCTTCATCTGCACACTTGCTTTATATGTATATTTGGATGTACGTTTGTTATATGGTTGACCCACACCGTTTATCACTACAGATGCCAACCATCCTTGGTTACAGTCGATGGCGAATTCGCATGCGTCCCGATCGTCGCGCGTTTTCCCGATATGAAATTGTTTAGCCTAGCTTTTTGTCCTCGAGTATAAAAGTCAAATAAAAAAATAAACTTTGCCTATACTGATCATGGGAACGATTCTATTAAAGTGATTTCAGAAAATGCTTACGTATGAGGCTGAAGGCCGAAGGCAGGGGGTGGGGGTAGGGTATAGCTAGGACAAAAGTGGCATGTACGCACTAGCGCCATTTAAATTTCAATATAAGTGGCATTGCTTCTGATAGAGGAGGGGGAGTCATCGCACCCTCGCACCTTTGAAAAGCCTACGCTTGATGATTATTAGCTGCTACCGAAGAGGGGGTGGTTCCTATACGCACGATGGCTGCAGTGCCAGGGCGTGTTGTTAGGCGACCTCGCGCATTTCATTGATTAAACAAACGCGTCGAGGGTTGGCTTGGTATACGTAAACACCAGGAATAGGGAGAAAAAGATAAAAAGATAAGAAGATAAAAGGAAAATAAAAAGTCGGATATGCAGATTAAGACAAAAAAGAATGACAATGAATCTCAGCTCGAATCTACTGGTTGACTTCCATCGCCTGCTAGTCGATGAATTGAAGAACCTTTAGAATTGAAGAATATCGTGTACGAATATAGCACCCACCTGCGCACTCAGCCACACAACTGATTCAACTGATCCAACTGGCCCGTCTGGGCTGAAGAAGCGCAGAAGCTCCAATCGGTAGGTCGTCATTTTACGTAGAATCAGAGTTTCCCTTGACTGCACGATACTTAAGTTATCGTCATAAGGCTTCACGTTATCGCAGAGTGCGCTGCCTCTGCTCAAGTTAGATGTTAGATTTTCAAGTACGGGATAAACCTGGAGCAATAACGTCGGCTGCTCTGGGACGACCGAGCCTGCGTTATATTGCAGATGGCGAGCAGCAAAAGGAATGCATGGAACTTAATTTTGCGAGTTTGAAAATTCAGATAGGCCATCTTGCTCTACCTATATTACAATAATACGGTTGGCAAAACTAATTATCGTAAAAGAGAATACTCCAGCAGCCTCCAAACTAAAGAAAAAATACATTCCGTCGTTCAGACGTGTTTCCGCCACGATGTCAAACACATCCGGTGATCGAAAAAATGTTTTTGGTGGAGGAGTTACTGCAGATGCGAAGAGACTGGAAGAGGAAGAGAGAACGTGACGATTCCTCGTAAAGACAAATGCCCGCGTGGCGCTCTCAACTGATTATTGACATCAATGCACCTTTTAACTTGCTCAAACGGTCTTCGTTACTTGTACATTGAATCGGTTATCACGGGGCCAAAGATCGCGAGGTCTTACATTGTTTCATGGACATCTTGTCCGTTCCATCGTTCCATCGTTCCATCGTTCCATCGTTCCATCGTTACTTCCACTTGATTCTTATCTTGTTCATCTTCT
>JARPRG010000063.1:15548-30044 GCA_031001745.1 Hartigia nigra | reverse complement strand
TATATATATATATATGTATACCCTCTCAGATAAGGGTTCACTGGGAGTCGCTACGGAGGTCAAGGGCGTAAGGATCGACTCGTGGACGCCAAGGGATAAATTGTTTCAATGATATTGATGATTGACGTAAAAAATGTCTTGTGCTCGTATAGCAACAATGGTAGAGGACCGTCAGTCGCCTTGTAATTACATTTGGAAATGAGTAAGAGATAGGAAAGGGAAGAGAGAGAGACAGAGAGAGAGAGAGAGAGAAGGATGATGAGGAAGATGAAAGATAAACAAGAGGACATGGAGAAACAGTGGAACAGCCCTTCGCATTGCGCACGAATCGATCTTGCGTAACAGTATACAGTACCTACTGTAATATGCATTGAAGGAATATTAGACACGTACACGCACACTCAAAATTTACAGGAGTTTACAGAAGGGTACACAACTAGAATACATTTTTTTATATGTCTACTCTCTCCATCTCTCTCTTTTTCTCTCTCTCTCTCTCTCTGTCTCTCATACTCTTGATTCTGGTTTGCACTCGCAATAACAACGAGAATTGATAACAATGGCGATAACGATGAAGCGACGATGAATGATCGATTCGAAAAATCATGAAGGATATAGATACACGTGTGTTTAGATGGCGATTAAAATAGAGAATGACAATGGCGGGTATTGTCCCTTAACAATGATCAGCTTAGATTAGTCTGGACTATATAGTTACAGCTACGTTAACGTTAACGGGTAGGCTGCCGTGCACATCCGACTTCGCGGTACACCACGACTTTGATTATCATCACGTTATTCGTAGAAAAATAATTCCTTAAGACGTATCATTTTCTTAGCGCTGTAACGGCCCCCAAGAATATCCTGGCGTCCTGGCAAGTCCACTTACCTAGGTGCTTGGTGCTGGGATGATCCTTAGGTTCTCGTCGTCAGACCTTTTTCACCTTCGCCATCTCCAATACTCTTTTCTCTACTGCCGCCACTTTTCTTGATTGACTGGTGGGTCTCTGCTTTATTTGTATCCTATGTTTTGTATTTCTCTCACCGTTGCTTGTTGTCGCTGTAAGGCGATGGGCAATGAAGTTTAAGAAGGAGCGACCACGACGAGCGGAGGGATGATCCGTGATGTAAAGGGTCGGCTGTTGCCAAAATGGCAAACCCAATGCGCGCAGTTTCTCTTCTCAATAATGCACCTTAAGCCGGGTTTGCTCTGATCCTAGTGCTGAGATCCTTGCGCCAATTGCACAAGCCGTACGAGTCGGCGTTACTCGCTTTCATTCATATTGAAAATATTTCATATTACATGGAGTGACGTTCCTTCGGGCCGATGGGAAGCCGATATGTATGCATTCCTGTGGGGATCTCGTGCCTGCGAGTTCCTCAAGCTTTTCCCTTCTTTTCCACGGAACCGGCCGCGTCCAATGATGAAACTCAGAGATAGAGAAACGACGACTAGAAGAGCGTCTCCTGAGACCAGAGCGGCGTTGCTACAGTTGTTGTTGTCCTGGTCGTCGTCGCTGCCGTTAACGATGATTGTGGCATCAGTGGCATCGGCCTATGCCTAAGCTCGATCGGCGGCGAACATGGTGGGGATTCGGTGCTCTTACTACTGGTGGAGCTAGTGCTGTTGGTAGTGTTGCTGGTCGATACGACTGGCGATCTGCCATAAGTAGATAAATTGGATCTTTTACAGAAAAAGGTAAGAATCATGGAAGGGTTTAAGGAGGAAAAATAAAAGAAGAAAATACTTTAAGAAATAAGCTTGAGATCTATGATTTACCTGGGCGTCTCGATGGCGGCACTTATCGTCAGGCAGGCTTGGCAGGGACGCAGGGCGCCGTTGGTTGTTGTCCTTCCGGTTCGTCGTCTTGGCACGCAGCCTGCACACCCATCCCACTTCTCCGGGGTGCGTCGCTTCTTCGGTGGAACCCTGAGGAACCTTCGGCAACTGGGTCCCGGGGCGTCCGAGTCCGTTGAGAATCCGGAGACCTCGTCCTCCGTGTCCAGACATTCCTCGTCATCGAGGAAAACCGAGTCGGAGCCTAGGGACCTGGACTCGGGTTCAGGAGGATCCACGCTACCCATGGAGGCAAGGGGTGCGCGACGAGTTGATGATACACCAGCGTAAAGGCCAGCTTCGCTTCCGCATGGGGAAATATCCGGCGTCGGCTGTATAACCTGTGATAGAATGTATTGCGCGCTACGTACCTCCGAAGTCGCACCGAGAATACATTTCCAGTAGGGAATAGAGAATCGAGTCTGGACGCTAACCTGGATGTCTATGGGATAATAAAGGTCCCAGGGTTCATCGTCGTAGGCAGCATGACGCGGGAAGGAAGGGGGCGGCGGTAGGCAGGGCATCGCCATGGCAGAACCGCGTCTCTCGAGGTAGCTACTGGTTGTGCTGCTGCAGGTGACGGAGCTGTACCTTCTGTTATCGACGGGTGGTGCCAATCTGGGTTGCCTGATAGGCGGTGCGAGAAGCCCGTCGTATCCGCCACCACCCCCAACGGATGCGAAGCGTGGGGCAATCACAGGTAGCTGAGACTGATTAACCTGGCAAATGACGTCGCAGTGCTGTACCTCTGTGGTCTAGGATGCGTTAGTGGGAAATCAAGGGCATCACGAGCAGCTACCAAAACTGATCAACTGAACATGAAAAATGGATCACTAGGTCAATGTACAAAAATTACCTCGACGCACAAGGACCTTCTGGGTCCACGACCAGGTCTTGGAGGTAGCCTAGCGATAGCCTCCAGTGCAGCCGCCAGAGCCCTCTCTTCAGCCTCAGCTTCGGCGACCGCAGCTGCGGCTGCAGCCGTCAGTCGAGGATCCTCCAGTTGCTTGCTCGACTTGCACCTGAAAATTCAGCATCACTTAGAGCATCGTCCTATGAAAGTGTAGGAAGGTGAAAGGCGTGGAGTTCACGGTACGACTGCGTCAACTCGCACCTGCTCTTGTAGACGACGAGTAGGACCATAAGGCTGAAGAAGCCGCCGAGGGTTGCGGCGATCCTCACGCCAGTCATCACGTCGTACGTTTTGTAGAATTCGATTTTGAGCTGCTCACGCTCGCTGAGTGTCGGCGTCGCTTCTGGTAGGGACGCCGACGTCGTCGGGCCCGTGGTCCCAGTCGCGTTGCTGCCAACGTTCCCCATTCCTAAAAAAAAAAAAAAAAAACGATCTACCCTTGGATTGCCAATTGCTCGCCTGTGCAAGTGATTTATTTTCATCCATCCGATATGTATCTATACGCGAACGTTTCAATTTTAAATCTATAATATAAAAGAAAAAGAGAAAAGAATGGATGGCGAAGGCCGTCAAAATTTCGTGCCAAAAAATACACTTTTTGAAACCAACCAGGAGATTCTGCGTTTTAAAGGAATGAATATCGGCTGACAGGAGAAACAAGGTACCTGCCAGGACCAGGAAGGTAGCCCCTGGAGGCCTGCTGCCACGGCAGCCTCGGCAATACCAGGAGGTTCGTGTATTGATTCCCCCTCCGCGGGAGTATGAAAGAGAGAGAGGGAGATAGAGTGCCAGAAAGAGTAAGAGAATCAATGGAATGAAAGAGAGGGAGAGAGAGAGAGAGAGAGAGACAAAAAGCACACGGCTTTTAAGAGCTTATACGCGGCTGGACGCCCACCTCGACCATTTTTCTCCATCCCACGGAACATCTTTCTCTGACTCAGGTCTAAAGAATTGAACCAGAGTCGTCGAAGTACAGTGAAAACAGTAACTACTCGTCGAAGGCAACAGGCGACTGATAAGAAATTGGTAAATGATTGCTTATTCCCTCTGCAGAGAGAATTTACTGGTAGAAGGAGTACCAGGGGAGGGTTTTGAAAGGGGCAAGTGGTATGGAGGATGTTGAGAGGGGGATGTTCTTCCTGTTACTCTCGAACCTCTCAGTACTTTTCTTCATCCTCTTTCTTTTCCCCTCTGCGGCTTTAGCACCCGACAACCTGTGGCTGGTTAGCTCTGTGTTCCTAGACATTACGAGAAGTAAATGGGACAAATGGGACAGGATACGTGCAAACAGCGCTTGTGTCACATACGATATGGGAAAGGACCAGGCAACACAGGGAGGCCAATCTGATAATGGAATTCTCCCTTTCGAAAGTTATAACACGCGTATGCGTCAGGCTTATGTAAATTTCCCAAAGTTTTTTTTACCGTGAAGATTACGATCTCGAGTATACGAAATCCACGAATTTTTTATATATCCATCGAATCGACTATCCAGATCGTTTGCGAGTCCATGTATCACAATGCTATAAAAATTTTCAATAAACAATTTACTCCTCGTGCATAAAAAAAAAGCAAAATTTCGGATAATTTTCATTCTTCAATAATTTTACTGCGTGACGTAAAGACCAGGCTGAGTTTAAGGAATACTTAAATCTTTCCATAACAATGTAAAATTTATATACGAAGTTTCGTTTCTTTTAAAAGAACCGACGATAGGAATGCCGTGTTTCACGGATGGACTTCACGGTATTCTGAAAAAAATGATAAGCGAGGGTCAGAGCATAGGTTAAAAAAAAAAGCAAGATAAATCTTGAAATGATAACGCAACAATGTTGTTGGGTAGTTCATAAGGATGCGTGGAGTAACAGGAAGATTTACTTGGTTAACAGGAAATAGTCGGATTCCGTACGAGTCATGAATACGAAGTAGTCAGGGATTCCTGGTAATTCTCATATGAGATAGGTCACATGAAAATGAGGATTAAGTTAACCCAGCGAAGATGGAGGACACGAGGAAGACGTGACGTAGACATCGTCACCATGTAGTTCGGGACAGGGAGGCGTGAAGAGACAAGAAGAAAAATTAAAAAAAAAATGATAAGGAGAGAAAAAATTGTAGGGGGCAGGGCAGGGGAGGAATCGATAAATCCGACCTACTAACGTGTCTCACCTGGCAGCCAGGGGTTGATGCTATGAAGAATAAAAATACCTAAGCGGCTCAACAGTTGTCACCGGCTGTCAAAAGTGAAAGGGACTTTGTGCAAGAGTATTTTCAGAAGAATAAAAACCAGCGGCTTTTTTTTTAATATGTACTATTCACGTGACTCTACCGTACTCGAGTATCGGGAGGCGCAGTTTTTGTTTACGAAGGTAACGTTCACCAATGGCCTCGTTACATCCGCTTGTTCAAAGAAGTCAAAGCCGCGGTATTCATATGCGACGACGTATTTCGCGAAGCAAAGCGCAGTAATAACGAAAACGATTCAAGGGCTTAGAAATGCATTGTCCGTTAAGGATGGCTTGATATTAAAATTCGTTTGCAGAAAATGAATTAAAAAAAAAAAAGAGAAGCGCAGGAAGCTACAAGAATTGAATGATATGGGAAACTGAAATTACGTAATTGATTAGTGAATATTGACGAGAGCGTAATACGAATGAAGGATCCCCAAGAGAGAATAGTAAAATTTGAAAAATTATAATAAGAGCAAAATAAACATGGAGGCTCCGTCCTACAGGATAAACGCGGTTGTTGCCCTTGTGTACTAGGTTCCATTTTGTTTGGTCTTCATGAAACTTTAGTGAGGTTAAAAAGAGAGAGATACAGAGAAAGGGAGAGAGAACAGTCAGAGGCAGGAGCCACGAGATGGGGGTGCAGGTTGAGGTGGCTGCTAGGGAAGGCAGGTATCGATTCCATCCCGCGTGGAGAACATCCCCCGGATCTCCTTCATCCCCTGACGAGCCACGCGCTCCAGGTCACCGGGTCAAAGCTCACGGCCGTCAGTCGGCTCACTGTTGCTTCATCGAATTCGACATAAACATGTCTTTGGGGTCCTGGTACTCGTTCTTCTCAATTTAGGGTCCTCTGGCTGATCATGACTGCCGAATGAATTCGCTGCGTAGTGTCATGGAAGCGACGGAAGAAGAAAAAGAAGAGGAGGGGTGGTTGGGTGGATGCTGAAAGTTGTTCAAGGAAAAGAAACTCCTGAACTCCTTTGGCCTGGAGTTATCTGGTGACCTGGAGTATGGAGCGTGAGAAGGATGAAGACAGCATACATAGGGTTCAGCTTAGACCCGAACCTGGGTCAAAGTCCATCAAAACCCTTTTATCCAAGCTCTCGTCTTCTCGTGTCCGGGTCCATTTGTCGGCGCGACTTTCTAAAGGGAAATCTCCTGTCAACGCGACAAAACACACGGATTATCCGGATAGACGTCAAGGGACGCCAGGGAACGAGGTAGACGCCAAAAATACTGGAGACGTCGATCGAAGAAGCGAATTCGGGCTAGGTCGACGTCGAGACGCACAAACGTGGAAACAAGTGGAATATTGAGTTCACAAGGGGATGTACTTGGAACAGTCATAGCTGCTGATCGAAGAAGGATCCAGGATGAAGAGTCCCTGCTAATTCACTTTTAAGAGCTAGGCAGCACACGTTCGATCCCTTACAGATACACCCTCTAGACGTTTAAACACTTGCGATACCAGTTTCAGCTGACATCGTTCGTTCCAACCACTTGTAGCGGCCGCAACCCCTCTGGCTATTTCTCACCTCTGGTAACACGCGAATCATTCAGACCGGTCAGATACGTTAAACTTTCGTAAAGTTCCAAGAAACTCCCACGATAATCTCGTTATCAGGTTAAAAGGATAAGCTCCGGCAACGAGGTAATACCCAAGTTCTAGAAATCAATCGGCTTGAGTAATAAAAACAGCATCGTGATAACCACCCTCCAATCATCCTTAGAAACCTGACGTGGTACCGGCAATAGTTCCATGTGGTTAGGGGTAGCAAAAGAAAAGATCGAAACGGACGAGGAAGAGAATGTTCAGGATTTTTGTTGAAAACTAGAACAAGCATATCGTGCCGGTTTGGGTCACGCCGGCTCTGACATTATATTCCGTAGCTCAGAATCCAATATTACGAAGTACAAGCATCTCTCTTTCTCTCCTCCTACCTCACTCTCTCTGATTCTCTCTCCAGGCATAATATCGATACGTGCCATAGTCGGGAACGCGAGCAGAGTTCCGGCCCTAGTAAACAATTAATTCTCTGATAAAGTCCACCTCCTCCCGCCCACCCATCGAGTGACATTCAGTTTAGGGAAGTAGCTGACTGGGATATCGGCAATAATATCGTACTGGCAACTGGTCAGTAAAGATTCCGTAGGTTCCTCGACGATTTCAGAAAGTCCCTAGGACCAGAAAAGAATTTTTCGAAACAAAGAAAATCCTCTCGCCGCATCGACTTCGCAGGCTAAAGTGATAGACCTTGCAGGTGGTCTTACGACGAAGTGGATTATCATTATGGGTCGACGTCAAGACAGGAGAGTACTCATTGCGGCTCTGGGGAATGTTCCTGGGATAATAAGAACGCTGGGACGTTAACGACAGATCAAGGTAGAGTGCGCTACTTGGTGTGTACGAGGGGGATGATGGCTTTAATGAAAACTCACGTAGCGTACCAAACGACGCTTCTCCTCGTATTCGCAGCGGGGTGTGTGACGATGTGGCCGATGACTGTAAACGTGGAAAAGGGGAAGGGACGGATAGGGGGGTGGTTAAGGAGAAAAGTAGCAAAGAAGTGAACATAAGGTTCAAAGGTGAGTTTTCTACTTATCCAAGTATATTCAACACTGAACAGAGTTCAGTACCTGAGAATCTCTCGAGTCTGAGGTTTGTAAGGGGGTTAGAAACTTTTTTTTTCTCCTTTTCTTCCTTTAGGAGCGATTGAAGCTTCACTGTAGCTGTTCAACGAGGTGAATCTTTAAGCCCGTTGCACGCGGCGTTAGCCATCATCCCCATGCCAAGACGCTTCAGCGTCAATGCCCACGAGCTTACATCGTGTTTTGTAGTTGGGTAAATGGGGTAAATTTATTTTATCACAGCTATGAAAGCTACCGAGTAAGCGATAGATTGGTGGCAGTCAGTTTGGCCGGCATGCGGCAGAATTCCAAAACTTTTTCAGGCGGCGAACGAACTCGTGGTAAACTCGAGGTCGGCGAAAACGGCTAAAGGAAAGTAAAAGAGTATAAGGGAAAAGCAAAGTGAGGTAAGGTAAATAAAAAAAAAATTGAAACGCGCCGCTGAAATCGACAATTTCCGAGGAACGAGTGGAGATTTTCGTATTTCGGTGAAGACCCAAGGAAGTGGTGGGATCGAAAGCATCGAAGCAGGGAGACGGGTGAACGGCAGCGTGAAAACATTGGTCCAATCAGCCAGTAAACTTCTGCGTAGTTGGATATACAAGCAAGAGTGAGATAGAGAGATATACATAAAGAGAAGAGAGAGAGAGAGAAAGACGATATATACATACACATACTCCATAGAGGAAGCTCGAAGCTTCACAGGCCCGAGGCAGGCGGAAAATTGAATCCCAAGTATATTCATGGTAAAAGATACGGTCTCTACACTCCTGAGATTTATCCCTAGGGAACGTAGCAAATTCCAGATCGACGGGAGCCTCCCATAGAATGGCGTACCGTTTTGCCAAACCGAAACGAACAATCGTTACGGTAAACAGAAGAATAGAGCGAGAAGGAAGTTAAGAAAGAAAAATAAAAAATCCAAGGAAAAAACAAAAATATCTTTACCGGGTAAAAGGATAAGTCTGTCGAGTTCAAGTACCCGAGATGGAGCAACAGCCAATTAATTTACGTAATTGTATCGATGATCCTTTCACCACCCCTCACGTCACCCATCTCTCTCTCTCTCTCTCTCTCTTTTTGTTTACTAGAGCTCTTGCATGCATACAAGAGATGACTCAATAGCCTCTTACGTTCCGCGCAATTGAATCCAAAAGCAAGCATAGTTAACCGTGCGTCTAACGAAACCTCTTATGGCTCATCTTTATCTCTCAATCTCTTTCTCTCGTTTGCATTCGCCCTAGTACTCGGACTCTCTCGAATGCAAATGACCAAATGCATTCAAAGCGTTTGAAAAATGACGCGCCACGATAACACGAAAGTGACGTAGAACGCCAACGATCGCATTCCATCCTGTTGGTTTAAGACGGAGAAAGAAGTAAAAATACAAAAAAGTGCAGCTTCACAAAACCGATAAATCCACGTCTGTATACCGAGTAAATGAAGTATGAAATAATTTCGAGGTTGAAAAAGTTCATCGGGTATATAGCAGAGGGTGCGCGAGATGGTAGAGGGGCTGGATACGGTCGTTTGCTATATGTATATACCAATGCCGCTGGAGTCGCTCCGCCAAGAAAGGTGATTGATGGAAGCGTCGAGAAAAGCAAAGGAGGCTAGGGTAACGGGCCCGGCGAGCTAATAATGTCGCCGCTATACAAACGTCTCGGGAAGCTTTAAGGGAGCGAAAAAGTAGCCCTAATTCTTGGCCGAGTCTCTCTCCGTTCCTACCCACGGTCGACCTTGACTGTTTGTCCAGTGACGTAAAGTCGTTAAGAGTACAGCCTGCCCAGCGCCGCCTCATGTGACTTGTTTTAACCCCTAGGCTATCCAATGTCCCCCTGCTGCCCCTTCTCCAACAAGAACACGCAAACACCATAGAAATCTCCAAAATACTAAAGCTTACCCGTATTAATTAATACGATTATACGGAAGAAAGAACAAAGAACTCCTTCGAGATAAAATCATTGGCAAGACAGACGAAATAGGGGTAGTTATGTCTGAAGTTCGAATCACGGTCGTAGACCCGGATCCCAGCATTGTCCGTTTCCTATGGTTCGTTACGATCGAATTAAAACAACGGTTTGAATGAGATCGTTAACGACAGCGGTTCGCAGCGAGACAATTTCTCGGGAAAACTCATTAAATTTATGTATGGTGAAAGTTTCGCTAAACGAGAGTGGGAATAAGGGTATAAGAGGGTGGAGGAGCCATATAGCTATACGCGCGCGAGTGAAAAGGGTATAGGGTTAGGAACTCGCTCTGTCTAATACCAACTTCACTTTAGTAAAAGTATATATGGTACATTTAGACCAACAGGCGAGCTCACATACCCGAAATAATTCAGAGGGCGCTCACCCTCCTGCGTCTCCACGTCATTCCAAACGATGTTTTTCGCAGTCAGGGAGATTGCGAAATTTTGGAACGAGAGCTGCCGTGTAATTGCCACGAGAGAGAATTTCGCGTAGATTTCATCCAGCCTCTAGAGTCTTACTCTTTAACCTCTCTCTCTCTCTCTCTCTCTCTCTGCCCCTCCCGGCGCCTTTTTCTAGGACGTCATTGTTAGTTGCTGGTTGTAGCTATTCTGCACAAGCGGCAAGACTCGAGGATTGCCTAGCGAAGAGGTCCAGTAAATACGCGAAATTTAGCATCTGGCAGTCAGTGAACTTAAGACAATAGTGTTTCCAAGTAAGAATGACAGAGTGTAAATGTAGTTTAGAAATTTTTATGGATAAAAATTTGATTTTAATTCAAAATCCAAATGTAAAGAGAAAATTGTCTCGTTCGTTCTGATGTGCTTGAGGTCCCATTACATAATACATGACCTTGTCTTATCCGAGTATCACTTTCGCAGTTCACCTGAAGTTGCAGCAATCGTAGAGTGGATTTGCATCTTCGCTATCGAATATCCGAATCCTTCCGCTATTCTCATTGGCGCCGCGACGGAATTCACCGAAGAGCTACCGACGCGCGAGACTCATTAATCACTCGGTAATTAAATCGTGCTCGAGCATCAACGGCACTCGCTTAATTGCCAAACACGCCAGGATGTATCCTCCTATCTTGGTATATCCTTCCTATGTACAGTGTAGTCCTATATCTATTTAGAATGTATATATATATACAGGATATACCGATATATTAATTTACGCTCATTTACCCACGTCTAGCTAGATGGCTCCCTTATACTAGGTGCATTTGAGGGTGAGACACTCTAGTCGGATCTGCGGTATCCGGTAGGGTCGCTGCCTGTCGGCGACTCACGAGAATTGTAAATTCGCCCAGAGAGACGCAGCCTGTTGCAGAGGAACAAAATAGAATGACGGCGGTCACTACTAATAATAGCTTGGCTGCGTCCAGCCTGAAGCGTCTAACCCACCAAGAGCAAGGCAACGAGAGTGAAAATGAAGATGAGGATGAGGTCGAGGCTGAAGAAGCGCTCGTATACGTCCAAGGTTTATAGTTACAATTCTATCGATTAAGGTCGTTCGCAGTTTTTCTAGTAATCACGACAATAAATTAGGCGTTCTGGTCAATGTCAGACAGCCTGAGCCGCAGTCTATAAACACGGTCCGCCGGTCCAGGAGGCTGCGAACAGTGACTGTCCGAATCATCCCGGAAGATCTCCTGCTGCCCGCTAAATGTGTCTGGACCACGTGTTTACCTCGCATCGTAGGCATCCTCGCTTTTTCCGCGCGTCACTTGCCGGCCGCAATTTTAGTCCCGGATGTCAAAGGCGCCGCGAGATGAATCTCTTGAATTTTACGTAAGATCGAATTGAGAGGCGCTGCTAAAATATGTAGCATGTAAATAAGGCGCGCGGACCCGAGGTCGGTGTGAAAATCAGGCAAGAACATCTGTTGTCTGTCGTAAAAATCCCACCGAGGTCGTCACGAAATTCGTTGAGGAATTTACCGAGAGCTGGACAAGTTGACGTAGCCATTGGAGATATGTTGGTAAACTAAAGTAGGTATAGCTTGTGGCAGACTGGACCAGCGGTGTGCGGAAGAGAGAGATGTTGGAAGGTAAGAGGTAGATGAAAATCTCTAGGGTCATGTGATTACGAGCGGCTCATTAGTCTCAAGGGTCGACTAGAGGTTCTAAAAACAATTTGCCTTGGGCACCGGCAAGAAATGTGTGAAAGTCCCAAGGAAGAAGAAGTTTGGCAATAAATCAGCTCCATGCAAGAGCCAGGTTCCTCCTGAAGCGATCAACCTAGTCCAGGACCGTTCCTTCCACTCCCCTTATTTTTTCCAGGCTGACCACGATGGACCCGGCTCCTGTGATTGATGGTGGTTTGACTCACTCGTTCTATTTCAATCCTCGCTCCATTCTTCAGAAAATCTGTCTAACCCTCTGTTTGAGCTTTACAGAAACTAGGCATTAGGCAAGCCCAGTGACTCATTGACCTAAGCAGCGGAGCTATAACGAGTGACGTATAGTGTACTTAGAAATGCTTAGAACGCTTAGAATGTCTACCAGGCGTCACCACCATCCGTATTGCCTCTCCCCGTACCAGCGACGAATTTAGCTGCGATCTCAGATTACAAATTTCCACCCCTAGAAACTCGATCTCCTCTCCCTGAAGTAACTCAAAGTTCATCAAGTGAAATACGAATAGTTCCTAATTATCCAAAGTTTCCCTCGATACTCCAAAATCTCATACCCCGAGCATCCCCTATACGGCATCTAATCTCTCAGCTCAGCAAAGACATCCGCGAGGGTTGCTCTCACGCGAGAAAACAAGCACTTGACCTTCTCCCAGGGCAAGATTCTATTTTAGCTTTTATTTTTGATCACGTCATCCTAAACCTAACCCTGCCTCACTCTCCACACACTGTGATTCCCCAGATCGCACCTCCACATGGCCACTGCCGTCAGTCGTACCGTCCAGGCATCGCAGGAGCCTGATCAGTCTTTATTTTCAACCTCCGTTATCAGTTTTATCAAACAGCTACGCTTCTATTGGGTTGGCTACACTGACGCACGTGAAGCCAGTGGAACAAGTCGACAGAGCACAATGTCACCGACGCGCTAACCTCGAGTACCGAGAGCTGCGGCAAAATTTACTTTTACAGAGAGACAAGGGTACCAGCGGGTAATTAGTGGTTCACACTTGACCTACTAACGCGCCAGTATACTACCGACATAACGCCGTGAATATAGACGACCGTACACGTGTACCTAGGAGCCAACCAGGATATCTACGTATCCGGAAACACAGTGTCTACACGTATGCGACCTACATGGTAAACATCTGCTGGGCTTACAAAGTGATACTAACGTCGACTCTCAGATTAGGAATTACAATTAGAAACGAGAACTCAAACTTTGCGAGCTAATGTGTCACGTGGTTGATACCACCAACGTAATTGAATGACCAAAATGTGCCTCTGAATGCGCAATCGATACTAACGAGCGTTCTGCTTCGTATTTTCCCTTTTCCTTCGACAGGATCGATAGGTACCCTAGGACTACTGAGGTTATCTATTATCGGAAACAAGGTGCCGCAAGAATCCTGCGGGATCATCATCTAGCTTTTTTATAGCTACTGATAGAATACCGCATTGATTTTTTCCTAATCCCTTATCGTGTACGGATAAAGGCTCACTATGTTGTGCGTGTGTGTGTGTATATATATACTATATCATTGCGATCCTCCTAGCGCTTCTATATATATAGAGTCTCACTCGTCTCTTCTTCCTCTCTGGCGTCTCTTAAGATACTGCACACTCGACTTGCGGCTTTTCCCACGAAGAACATTTCTTCATTGTTCCACCAAGTTCCAGGGAGTGTCGGACTAGGATCTTAAGCTGTAATTAAGCTCTCGCTAATCCGCAGCTTTGTCCTTCCACGTGATACCAAGATTCATCATCTGGTATTGTCGAACGTATTTTCACAATCAGGACAATTATGCGCTCTGACGTAATCAGCAATGCAATTGAATGACGTCGCGATTCTGCTGCTCCGTAGTTGACTTCGCTGATCTGGCATACGGCCAAGAGTCACGGTTCTCTTAACTTTCAAGAAATTCCATCCTGACTTCGAGTAGCGTCAGCCGGGAAGTCATGCAGAGTTTTTCATCCTTCTGAAAAGCATCGACCGAGTCGAGCTTTACATAGGACCGAGTGAAATGACATTTTCGAAAACTTGTCTCACCGGAGTCCATTGAATTTACCAAAGAAAGACAAATCTAACCTACAAACCAACCAATGCGAATGGACGTAACTCGCTAGCAGAAAGAAGCGACTGGCCGTTACTCTTAGCGACAGCGAAGTATTGATGATAATAAAATTTTTAATAAAAAACAAAGAAAAAAAATTCAAATTAACAGAAACCTGGCCTCTTCTCTTCGGATTTGACTAGTTACGTTTGGTAAAATCAATTAACCTTACATTTTTCGTTCGAACAAGACCTTCACGAAGATTATGCACCAGACGACAGTCCTGACAATCGCGTCGCTTAAGAATCCGCGTTATCGAACGACGCGTCGGCTACGTCGCCCCGCTTGAGAGTGCAGCACATTGTCGTTATTGTGGCGAACGGATTTTATAATGAGATACCGCGTAAACTAGGACATCTAATTATACTCGAGAGTCTTACAGAGACAAAGTGCCCTTCGGCTTTCCTACCTTCCGTTCCCTCCTCCCCGCCCCTTCCTTCCTGGCATCTGACCTATGCCCTTACATCACCTGGCCTCAGTCAAATAGATTCAAAATTTTGCAAAATAAACCTGACAATTCCAGCGACGTTACCCAAACCGCAAGATAACAATATGACGAGGACATGGATTTCGGTCCAAACCATGACATGCAGCCAGCCAGCTATCTGGTAACCAATAAATTCCGTATAATTCGGTGATACCAGGATTCCTCCTGGGTCTGATGATG